>OY294071.1:21749928-22153229 GCA_958510875.1 Endomychus coccineus | reverse complement strand
ACGGATATATCTGGGCAATTTACCAGACGTATAAACTTTTAAAACTATGTGCAAGGTTGGTGCACACAACAGTAGATAAAATATATATGTATATATATTTATATCATGTATAATCATATAATTTACTTTGTGTAGGTCAATATACAGAATAGATATTCATACTCTGAAATCACAAACAAATTGAAAAGGCTACAACAATGAACACTCTAGGTTCCATGGGGAAGCAATACATTCAACATTAAAGAACAAATAAACGGCCAATTGAGGAACCGCTTTAGTCCGCACCAACGGCCATTGGACATAGTACATCCGCCGATTGGGTTGGGGAATGCACCATTACATAGCAAGAATAGTGTCCTGCATAGTCTCAATATGTTAGTGGATGCATCCTCGCTAAATTAACAAGTGTACATTATAAATAATATACTATTTTTCTAAAAACATTTATAAAAAAGATACTAATAATTACAAGAAAATAATGGCACTATATATTATGTTTGTTTCCGAGTGAGAACAAATGTTGGCGATTACATATGATATATGCCACCGCTGACTGATACCACAGCACACACGCACTACACTAACCCATTCTAATAAAATCTTATCCTCTCTCTACGAAAATTCTGTTTCACTGATGATTGACTATAAATTTCATTAATTCTCAATAAAATGTTTCACTAGATTCGTAGTTTATCACATGGATGACAATTGGCAATAGAAACGCGATTTGTTAATTAACCACACGCTATCACTATGGCACTCAGTGTCTTGTGCGGATCCGATCTAGGATGGCCAATCTGTCAGTCGTGCACGTTTGTGCATCTGTACAGATTCATAATCTCCACTGGGAGGACCTGAGGGTGAAGGCAGGTTCGTAGGAGTGACACTTCCAGGTGAAGACGTTATGTGTCCAGCTGAACTTGGTCGCGGATGGTGAGTGTGCGTGAGGTTAAGGCTTTGTATGTGACTGTGATGTACCCCCGCACTTAAGTGAGGATGATGTTCTCGCGGAGGTGATATGGGCTCGCTTTTGATTTTCACAGGAAGCGGTGATGATGACGTCGGTGGCGGTGTACTACTGGATGCAGCTAAGTGAGGTAAACCACTACTGTGTGCGAGAGATGTTGGTATTTGATGTCCGGTCCATGATAATCCTAATCCCATGTCCGTGCTTATGCTGAAGTCTTGAGGGCCGAAACTTGATAATGATCCAGGATATCCTGGAGTTTGCAAGGCGACCACTGGAGTATTTAAGGATGATTGTGTTCGAGCATGCTAAAACAGAATCAATCAATCAATTAGATGAATTAACAGAAATAATTTTCCAAAAAAAATGGAAAGATACAGTTAGTTAGGTTAGGTTTCTTGTCAATGGGCCGAGCAACGATTTCTCAGCCGCGACCATGTGGGTTGTTGTATGATCTTGCTAGTTGAGGTTTTGTTCAGATCTTCTGGCAGGACATCTCGATCTGATTCTTTCCTGAGAGAACGTGTTCCGTCGTTCCATCATCCTCTAGGCATAGCCGACATTGAGCGTCCTCCACTATGCAGAGTCTTTGTAGATGGTGCTTTGAACGGCAATATATAGACCGATTAGAGTACGTACGTTCTGCTTTGATCTGGAAGTAGTTTGGCTGTTTTCGAAGGGTTTATAATAAACGCTTTAGTGTGCACTAATCTTGGTAATGCTTTGTCTGTACTGAAATATTCCACATTCAGTATAAGGTGATATATTTTAGCTGTGCTTGCATATACACATACGGCTGCACCCTCCGTGGCTAGAGAATCTGCTGCCTCTTTCCATGAGGCTCGAATAGCCGGGTATCCAGATCAGGGCCATTTTGTTCTTGTCACCTAGGCATGCAAGAGATTTTTGACAGTTCCAAACCGTTATTGAAGGAGCTAATCGCTTTGAGTGCCGCTTAGCTGTTGCAAATATATTGTACCAACAACTGTTAATAACCCCTAAATATATTACATCCTACAATTCCCGCATTTCAAGATTCTATCAATGGCATTTACAAAAACACAAATGAAATATTCTTCACTGAAAATAACTCATGTAATAAATAGTCTAGCAAAATTACTAAATCCCAGAGATATGAAAAATACTGTAGTTAAATACACATAAAGTTAGTCTGGGTTTTCATGATACAAAAGAAGGCGAAAAGCCCGCCACACTAGCAACAATGTTACCTGCTTGAAATTTACACAATTTATAGGGAATAATGAATAATTTTTGAAAAAATTGTTTGGCTAAGTAGCTTTTAGTAATAAACATCTCACATACTTCTTGCTATATATACTTTTTTACATGAAAATACGCTTGATAACTCCTTGGTTTTGTTTCAAAATGTTCTAAGTTTTAGATCTCTATACATAAAAATTTAAGTCTCATAAAAGTTTGCCATTGACATACAACTTGTTATACATAGAAGAAATATTAAACTTAATTTTTTATTAAGAGGGAGTGTTTTGCTGTTTTGATATGGCAGCGGTTGGCCCTGATATCCATCTTATGCATGGATGCTGCGAATTCAAAATCAAGTCTGACAAGTTTTAATAGATGGGGGATGTGTCAAACTGCATGTTGAAACAAAATCAAGTTGTCATGAAGTGTAAAGTAAAGTGTGTAAGTAAATTTATTTTTCAATATTTGTGATAAATTATCTTAAGGTACAACAAAAGATATTTAACATATTAAAAGGACCAGAAAAAATGTATATATGTTTAATATATTCAAGTGTATTTTTTTTTCAAGTTATAACAAACGGTCTGTCAGATGTAAATGTGAAAAGTAAATTAATTTTTTAGCTAGTTTTAAAAATTCATCAACAATAGCAATTAAGAATAAATTTTTCAACCTTAGACGATTAACCGTGGTATAGTTTCCGAAACCCTGAATGCTGGTATTGATGTAGTTTATGATCCCAATAAATTTAAGTTTCCGAGGGAAAAATGTACCGGAAATTGGTTTTAGCAGTGTTTTATGATCCCATAGAATAAGAGCTTTCTGATTCAGAATCCTCTATTTCCAAACCGTAAAATGATCCTTGCAGAAAGAGAGTTTCCTCAGATGGTGGACAGAAAGAGGTAGAATCGAAAGACTTTGAAGGGTTGAAGCTAAGTATGTTGAACTATATGAAGCCTAAGTGGAAAATTAAAACTTATCCCAGAAAGAAAAGAAGCCTTCCATAATCAATCTGCATACTTTTCAAATTGCCCTATCAGATGGAGAGATTCTTTAGACTATTAGTGTTATCACATCTAACATACCTCACTATAAGCGACATCTTCTTGAGAGATATTTGATCCTAGAGGTGTTGGTATTACTACTCGAAGATTAGATCGAGAAACTGGTGAATGTTGTTTGGGATGCTTTGAGGAACTCAAGCCTGGACCAGGACTAGGTCCTGGAGAAGGAGATCCTCCCATAGGTGATGCAGAATTTGGGTATCCATTACTCATTTCCAGCATGCCCCCACTGGGATAAACTGAATCTGTTTCAGAGGACGAAGGTCGTGGACTTATACTAGTATGAGCCATCTGCGGACTAGATTGAAGAAGACCACTATCATTATATGTGATGTTAACTGGGACTGATACTGGCTGATTATAATTGGAACCCATGTTGACCTAGAGGAAGATACTCATAAAAAGTGTTCAAGTTACATAGTCAGTTCGCTTACTCTTTGTACTCCATTCATTTGATTCTTTTGGATCAGCATTTGGAATTCCTCATCAATCCTTGTATACTTGGCCTCGGTTCTGGGTGTCAACTGGTACTCCGTCTCTGGTTCTGGACTGTCTGGGCTCATTACTCCGTTCTTATGCTCCTTCTTATTGAGTGCCTGCAAGTGTCAGTGGACCAGCTCATGGAAATAAACACCCTCTAAGGCTAACACACACACACCACACATTCTACAAACAAACGCTACCATACAACTAGCACTACATAGTTAGGATATCAATACTTAAGCAACAACTCGTGTAAATAACAGGCAAATGCATCAAATCGATAACATGATAAATAATAATAGGTACAAATGTGAAAACTTGTTAGGTTTAAAATAATTCTATCAATTACTCCGTTAGTTGAAAAAGTAACACAGTTATCGTGTTTGCATGAGCCAAGTATTGAGCACAGTTGCTGCTGGCTTTGATGTACCTCGATAATATTTTTGTTTGTTAGAGACTCGTGGGGCTCGTTGTATTCCGTGTACTTAAGTAAAACCTTGTCCATATCCGTGCTGGCATATTGATAGAGCTTATTACTGCTACTGAAAATGATAAGAGCGATCTCGCAATCGCATAGTACTGACAGCTCATAAGCTTTTTTCATCACACCAAACTTGCGCTTGTTGAAAGTCACCTGGAAAAAATATTACCATTAGGTCATGTATCTGTATAGTATTGAGTGATTGGTGAATGGTTGGCAAACTCCCGCATATATACAATGGGCGACTATACCTCCATATGCTGCGTAGTGGCGACAAAGCCGTCTATAAGCGTCGAATAAGCTTTCATATTCTGTAGTTTATTTGAAAATCACGTGATTCGCAGATTGCCAGTTTAGTGACATCTAGCATAAGAAGATACCCTATGTTCTAGAAGAAGGCGAAATAGTTTCCTCAAACCCGACTGACTTAGTTTTGTTATTCTCCGGTAGATGACACTACTAATATGCATTGGAATTTTTCCTAAAAATATGCAGGTTATAGGCATAAGGAAAAACCAATGAGATCCACGCCTTCGACGTTCGATAAAAACATGGAGTCTGGTCAACACCCTCTTTAGTACAAGGCCTGAAAAAGTCAGTGTGACGTCATCAACAACAGGCTTGGAGAAGAGACGTAGCATACGACAGTATCGTTTGGTCTTGCGTAGCCGGTATTGAGTATGACACGTGATGAATATTAGAATTAAACAGAGTTTCAACTCTTTCTTGCGGAATATTAATTGTTGCACCTGTTCCTGAGGCGTCCTCGTGTGATTAGAACGTATTTTTACCTGTATATAAGCGTGTATAAGAGTGTTACGACTGAATAAAGTGCGTTACAAAATGGCTTTCTAAGTGAATGTTTATGTTATCACGGAATTTTAGAAATAATATCATATGGTTTCAATGAGCTGAATTTAAATTAAATATTGTTAGGAAAATTTCAAACAGTACCATCAGAGGACAGGAGTCCTGAAGAAATCTGTTCAAACTTTCAGAACGATCGATAAAACGAACTATTTGTAACACAAAACACTGTACCAGTTTAATGGAATCAAAATGGTCCTCTGAGACACTAGGTACCTAACAAACAATAATCTTTTTTATTGTCACAGTTATCACTTCATTCAATTTCTTAATCTATACTTTTGATGATTGTTCGCAGGTCAGATAAAACATTATGTCTTGATTCTGTCAATGTATTTTCTTAAAGTAAATATAGATTCACCGACTGACTAAGGAATTCTGCATCGAACTCGAACTAACTGAAATACGTTGAACGCACTTGCCACAGCGGTTCGATAGGCCGGAGTTGAACATATGTTATGGGCGTACTCAAGTCAAAGTACCAGAAGTGACTATTAAGCAATAACCCTACCTCCCACCCATATAGTTAATACTGGTTGAGATCCTCGTAATGCATTTTGTTTCCCGATTTCGGAACTCCAAGCGGTAAGGTCAGTTTTTAAATATTTTTATATATTTTTGGTAATATACTAGATTAGTAGGTTATTTAAAATGTGATTAATTGATTGATGTTCCTTCTTTGTACCGTTGGATGGGAGGTACGAAAGTTGCTTTATAACGTCTCGTAACGAACCGGCCTCTGGTCAAGACGTTATGGCTCAACTAATTTTGTCTATTATCTAGCTCGTTTTACATTGTCTCTTTGAATATGGCAAACAGTTGCCGCGATAATTTTTGTCAGTGCTCAGTTGAAATCCTTTTGCCCCAGTTGAGTGTTTATTAATTATTACAATCTTTCCAAATCCCACCTATCCAAATTCAGTATGTTATTAATCAATTTCGATGAGAAAAGATGTAATACTCAACTATCTTATGAAAACTAATAAGTTTCACAATACTTCATGTGGATGACATAAGCAATGACTTTTTTTAATTATAAATTGTGATAAATTACACTTCTGCGTGTTTCTTAGTTGTAATTCGCGTTAGTCATCCATCTTATATTCTGTGCGAATTTGTAATTTGACAGCTCCATTAAGGATAACTTGTGCATACAAACAAAGAGTATTATAGAGTATTCAGTCGTGAAATTTAAGCTACTTTAGTTTGTTTGAGACGCATCTACGAAAGCTACGCAATAATAATTTATTCTAGAGCAGCTATCGCTCTAGAATAAATTGATACCCCGGCAGGTAAAACTCCATACCATTTATGACGTGTTAAAAACAAAAACCACGATCGGACAAAAGCTTGGAACTTCACAATCCAATTTTATAAGATGCATTCGGAAATGAATCTACAAAAGATGAAATTCAAATATAAAAATAATGAAAATTCTTGGCTACCGGATGGGTTCCACGTCACAATAGCACGACTTGATTCAGACGTTTCTTTAACCTTCACAGGTGGCATCTTCAGGGCAGGCTTGAGGCTTGAACTGAAACAAACAGTCTGTCTTGAAGATGCTACCTGTAATGGTTGCCGAAACGTCGGCATCAAGTCGTGCTATTGCGACGTTGAATCCATCCGGAAGCCAATAGCTATCCGCGGAAGTCTACTATTCAAGGTAAAACAATGAACTAGAGTTTGGAGTTGTCAACTTGACAAGTAAATATTGCATATTGCTTAGATAAGAGATTAGGGGTGTTGTATCTATCGCGTCCTCAAAGAAATATTGTATCCCTCTCTCGGTACTGTTTCATATTAGTACGCCGGTGAGATATAGATCTTTTAAAAAATAATAAAGATTTTCCCTGGCTTCAATGGTGTTGTATGTCCCGAATTATTTGCTCTGAGAGGAGTATAGCTCTACAGTCATGAAAGATACTGGTATGCTTACCCATATGTTCAGAGTATTTGGTTCTGGGCAAAAAGATTCAGGCCCCGTATCTTCTGCTGTTCTGGATTCATCCATCCCCTGTCCCCATTCTTCTTTAATTCCAAGGTGGGTTTGCAAGTTCTGTGTAAACACCTTGCCCATGTGTTCCCTTGGAGCCATGAGAAATGAGTATTCCATCTTCTGAGAGTTTTTATCCTTCCTTCGAAATGTTATGCCGCCCTAAGATCCCTCTTATTAAATTTTACATCGATATATGGAGGAAGATTAGTCCCAGTATTTTCTCCAGGTACATCTCAAATATACATACACTGGAAATCAATGTCATATCCAGACGGCCAGTGAATATCCTCCATTGAAGGTCCTGGAAGGGATACTCGTATCGTACAAATATCCACGATACAGGATGTCCAGTGGAATTCATTCAGTGCTTTAATAACACATTTCCAGGTGTACAGCCAGTTCAACGACGTGGATAGATATTACTTGATAAAGTCCTACTTTGAACGTCTATAGACCATCTAAGTAAGAGACATTTAATATTCTAGATTGGGCTTAGATGGTATATCCGACATTAGTTGTTCATAGAATATTTTTACAGTACATTTTATTCCGCGGCGGAGATGGGACATCCACTGAATGTTCTGAATGGGACACACCAATTTAATATCTTACTTTGGACCTTCAATGGATATTCTTTAAGGTACATTTGTCCATTTCTTCACAATATGTCCTAAATGGACGTCTAGGATGGAATATTCGAATAAACATATCAGTGGACGTCCACTGGATATTTACCCAGTACCTGTATCGTACGTTTCCCATTGGATAACTTTAGGAGATTTACTGGACGTTCTCAGTGGGATATAGCAAATTAATGTGTGACTTTGGATGTCCATCAGATATACACAAGGGGCATTTTGTAATATGTTCCAAACTGGAAGTCCATTGAATATTCGAATCATGTCCATGCATACCACTCAATATGGACAACCCTGAGATCTAGTGTGCTATATGTGGAAGAGTACATGTGTAGCTAGATGCAAAATATACCATTACTAGATTATTATATTCAATTATATTCTATACATACGTAAGTCATGTAAATATGTTTATGCCAACAATATTTTCCCTCTTAAGTAACAAATTGCCGTGATGATAGCTTGTTATGCAGGGAAATGCATTTAAGTAGGTACTTCTAACTTGTTTTCCTCTCCAATATTACAGCCAATCAGCCATCGTCAGCTTTTCCTCAGAATGCATATACAACATTGCTGGTAATTAATTTAATTATCTCAAGTCTAGTAAACTGAACGCGTCAACCAATTAAAACCAAGTATTATCTGGTACATTCTCCGAATACATGAAATGAAACCTTGCTGGTTGAGAGGGATTCCAGATTACAAAATACGAAGAACTAAGCTTCATATTGAATGGAATTAGTAGATACTTAAAAATTAATAACATTTCTATATCTATCTCTTTTTCTGGGAAAATGTCAATGGTTAAATCAAAAGATGACTATCGTCTTTTGTTTTCGAGATATTTGAGAAAATTTAATTTTCATGTTTTGGTTTTTTAGATATATGTTATTTATGGAATTCGAATAAAATAATTTCTACATTCTTGGGACGCTTTTACATGTATAATGCAGTGACGTAGTAACTTCTTTTCAAACAATAAAAAAAAATTCAATTATGACAGTTTTATTTTTTATATAGAAGTCATAGTTGGCTTAGACATAATTGGAAATAAAATTTTTACCATTCCAAATATATGTATGTCCTGTTGGGTCGATTTTACCATTTTTACTCGAGTTTAGAGGAAATTGTATTTATTGAATAAATCTTGAAATTTCTTCACTTTAAATAGTAAGCTTATGCCATTTAGAAAATGCCTAATTTAACATACAATCTAACATAGCATTGTTCTACCATTTTACAGATAGTTGTTGATAGTCTAACTAACTACTTAATTTATATTATTTAGTATTGCCCGGTGCAAAATGACTTACTCAAATTATGAATGTTTTAATCAGAGTAACTCTGACGCTACAAGTGATTCATACTTTAATAGCTAGAAAAAAGCCAACCTAACAAAATCATTTTTAGAAGATTGAAGAAAAATCTTATTAGTTATAGATCATTTAACAAACCAAGAACTAACAAATATAATTGAAGATGCTGAAGAAGTTTCTATAAATGTTATTGCGATGGCTATTGCGAATCCCAATATTTCAAGTCAAATCTGGCGAGATAGGAGCATTGTCATCTCCACCAGAATGATTCTGAACGATGTCTGGAGTTTGTATTTGCGGCAAATGCAGCTCATTTTTCAACATTTTCCAGTCCCAATAATAATTCACTACACATTATATTCAAATTTAATTCTCAATTATAAATAATAAATTTGTTATATTGAAAACCCATTTACAAATTGAATTACTTATAAAAAATTTAAATAAAAATGTAGTAAATTTATTAATAAAATTACTTATAAAAAATTATAAAATATACCTTTAACATTTCATCTAAAAACGATTAAAATGGAAAATTTTACTCAAATAAATCTATTTACTAATAACAAATAAATAAACAAATATTTTAATTAAATTTTAATTACAATATTATTATTGTAATATTTATATATGAAAGAAAAAATTCAAAAATTTAAATAAAATTTTCAATAATTAGACAAAAATTTACATTAACAAAACTTTATTGCTACTTAATGGGAGAAGAAATTTTTTTTTTCAAAAAGATGGTGCTCCACCACATAACACAAGAATTGTATCTGGAGAATAATTTTGGGGATAACTGAATAAGAACGAACGGGCCGGTAAGGTGAATTTTTTTTGGGCTTCGTTAAAGATGATTTATATAAAACGAATTACGGGAAAATTTTCAATCTTATAAAAATGTATGTACATCAGTTTGCCTTCTCCTGGATCAAGATTAATACATGTTTTTTTTTTGTAATTTCAGAATAATTGTTTTAAAATCTGTAAAATTGTAGAACAAAGCAATGATAGATTGTTTGTCCAATTAGACATTGTCTAAATGGCATAAGCCTACGAATGGGAGTGAACAATTTTATTATTATTCAAGAAATACAATTTTCTCTACAATTTTATATGACTTCCATATAAAAAATACAACTTTGCGTCACAACTCGAATCTTGAAATTATTTTGGATAGTGACTACGCTCCTACATTCTACTTGTAAAAGTCTATGAGAATGTAGAAATTATTTAATTCAAATTCAATAAAAAACTGAGATATACGTAAAGAAAACTCGAAAAACAGAATTATCTCGAATAATTCGGAAGCAAAAGACGATATCCAATATTTGATTTCACCATAGACATGTTCCCAAGGAAGAGATCGATGATACGAGATATCCTATTAAAATATAGAAATTCAGCCAGCCTGTACCTGTGAGTATTAATGTCGGCGTAAGAAACCCAATAAGTGTGTTTAATGATCACTTATAGATGCTGTTTGCATTTAGTTTCAACAATATTGAATTTGATGTATGTACTAAAACCCACAGTAAAGATGAAATAGTGGTAATTATCCTAAAGGTGTCGTACTTACCGACAATTTCATGATAGTGATTGAATGCAATCGTTTTCCAAGAACAATTCAACAATTGTATGCCCGAAATCGAAAGTCATACAATAAAATGACATGTCTTTTTATTCTAAACATTTAATTGAAAGTTTTCACTCAGTTATATCAATAAATATAATTGTTTTTATCACCAGGAATAAAACCTGCTGTACAACCAGCATAAAGTACGATATAACTTGCGCCACCAATTTTCCTCGTTTTCACAGTTTTAGTGCTATTGTCTTGCCAGGAATAACACGATAAAATTGACGTATACCTTAATTTTTCAGTTTAATACGTTGATGTAAAAAATTTACACGTTTTATTGGGATAGCAGGTAACTCCATTAATACATGCCGTGGGTGTTCTTGTTCATTTATATTTCACAATGGCTTGAACAATTTATTATTCAGACTAGGCGACCAAGCGCTAACAATTTGGCGGAGGAGCCAGGTTTATTAGCAAGTCGCAGGAATGATTAAAAATACAATGTAGTCGGAAATATCGTAATACCTCCCTGTTAGTTCTACAACTTATGTTGATGTCAAGTTTGTTATGTGTACGATTCACAGTTCTGCAGAAACTGCGGAATACATACTGACAGAATGCGAACCATTAGATCGTAAAAGACAAGTAATATTCTGGTAACCTAGGATATCCCCCGAAAAATACAAATCGTAATCCTACACAGAATAGTACAGGAGATTAGAGTTCGGAGTGGGTGCTGTAAATCATCCAACTGGAATGTACAAGACGCCTTAGTGACTGAGGTTTGGATGGTGAAAAGCACCAACATCCAAGACGGAAAAAAGCGAACGAAAGTTTAATTAGATTTAATTCTCTAAATAAAAACATGTGATATGCAATTATGATCTGTATTGGAGTAAGCAATCAATGACGTTTATCTGGATCGAACAGTCGATAGACCTGGATAATTGATCAAAAGAAATTTTATTGGAAACGAAGGCAAAACATAGAGTTTTATGTAATTTATATCGGAAGTGTTTACATTGGCTTCACATCCAAGCAATCTGTTTCAGAGTTTACCAACTGTTCAACGCGTTCATCTAGAATAATGTTGAAATATCTAACGTTGATTCCTTTTTGTGAACGATCTTCTTGGAAATTTACAGCGAACGGAATATTATGATATCATATAATGAAATACGACGTCGGGTTTTTAGGATTTGTCTCTAGAATAACTGCTTCAGATTCAACAAGTGTGGGCTTCCTAAAATCAGCATCTTGTAGAGAGTCAGCTAATCTTAAGCCTGAGCATACTTCAATTTGCTCGGATAATAATATCCGTTTACGGTCTATTTGAAATATGCAAATGTTTGTTGAATTTATTTGCAATATTAGGATTACAATGAACTTTTGGGGGTGACTTAAATCAATTCATTAATATTCTTGTGAGATATTAAGTAACATAGATCGAAAGTTGGGGATAAACGATTTCCTATAGCTAGTATTATAGAAAATATGTGACTAAAGTCAAAATGGGAAGCACTTTACTTATATCTATAAAAAATAGAAGAAACTTCAAATTGCCCGAAGCCCTGGCTAGCATTTTTCGAAGGTTTCAATTCATGGAAAAATCACTAGGTGTTTATATGAGAGGTTTTAGCCCTGCACATTATTGATACACTTTATCAAGAGAGACGATTAAAAGCATTTAGTGACGCGTATCCATTTTAATTCCTCTCACGACGAACTTTTTGTAATAGCATTCTTCGAAATGAGCTTATCGTTGATGTGTAACAAAATTATGTGTCGAAATATTACCATTTGAATGCGAAGATTTGAATCTAGTCAGAACAAAAAAAGATAAGTTAATAAACTATAAAAGAGTTCACTCTGTGGATATATTATAACACTATTGATAAGAAATAATCACCCTTATCCACTAAAAATACTATTAAAGTACTGAAGACCTTTCGGCTACCAAGTAGCCATCATCAGAGTAAAAGAGTACTCTGATGATGACTACTTGGTAGTCGAAAGGTCTTCAGAACTTTAATAGTATTTTTAGTGGATAAGAGTGATTATTTCATATCAAAAGATACAGTCTAGGAGCCAGAGCGATATTGATGGTGTGAACATTAACCCGATGGCACTATGATTTATCGTTAGAGGACGGTTCAATGATCAATTCATCTCACAGACCGAATTTTCCCCGGCTGCTAGATCTCGAGATACAGCATCCGCATTTTTTTTTTTTACTGGAGGTTAACCCTTTCCAAGTTGCGGTTACTTGAAAAGCATGCCGGTCTTATACACTTCCACCATGTGCCATCATTTTTTATCCTGTCCGCTTATCAGGCCGACCAGTTAAAATTGGACCGAAAATGGACTGCAAGTTAACCCTCCCAAACCTGGTGGAAAATGTTCATTGGTGTTGGCAATTGTTAACATACCCTATGCCATCAAAAGTTATCGGTCCATTTCCGAGTAATTGGTCATTATTTGGACCAAAACTGTTTCTTATTTTCATTTTGTGGATAAAACTTGCGGGTTACAAGGTAACATGATGGCACCATGTTAAATAACTATATTGGAAGTCAAATAAAGATTTAAAATTATTGCCATCACTCCTTGCCTATTTCAACCCCCCAAAACCCCGTAAAACCACCCCCCAAAAAATATGAATAGTATGGATAATATGACCAATTTTATGATAAATTAGTCAATTATTGAGATTCTGGTGGGGTTTAAAATCGAAACGCTCGTTTCTGTTTTTTTTTTGTTTTGGAGGGTGGTCTTATGGGTTTCAGGGGGGTTGAATTAGACAAGGAGTGATGGCAATAATGTTATATCTTTATTTGACCTCCAATAAAGTTATTTAACATGGTGCCATCATGTTACCTTGTAACCCGCAAATTTTATCCACAAAATGAAAAAAGGAAACATTTTTGGTCCAAATAATGGCCAATTACTCGGAAATGGACCGATAACTTTTGATGGCATAGGGTATGTTAACAATTGCCAATACCAATGAACATTTTCCACCAGGTTTGGGGGGGTCAACTTGCAGTCCATTTTCGGGTCAATTTTAACTGGTTGGCCTTATAAACGGACACGATAAAAAATGATGGCACATGGTGGAAGTGTATAAGAATGGCATGCTTTTCAAGTAGCCGCAACTTGGAAAGGGTTAGCCTCAAGTCAAAAAAAATACGGATGCTGTATCTCGAGATCTAGCAGCCGGGGAAAATTCGGTCTGTGAGATGAATTGGTCATTGAACCGTCCTCTAACGATTAACCATAGTGCCATCGGGTTAATGGCAGACCATCAATATCGCTCTGGCTCCTAGACTAATAAGTTTAGATATCCATTTATGAATACAAACCACATTAAAGTTCGACACAAAAAAACACCTAATAATGGATTCTGCTTTATAGCTAAAAGATCTTTAAGTGGCAATAATATATGTTACAATTTAATTTATATGCTCGTTTTCTGGTTGCAAACAGACTATCAGGAGGAGTTACAACGATTAAGTGGGATTCATTGGTTGCACATTTGGAAGCAGTAGTATTAACTGGGAGCTAGAATTACTGTCCTCGGTTAACCTTAAATTGTAGTTTTACAGAGTTCGCACTTAGCGTATAATGAGTTTATTGAATCCAATTTATATTGCCCTACGTTATAATACCATTGTCAATTTTTTAAGGCTTTCACGCGATTCGATTATCTAGATTTGACCCAATTTGAAAGTTCTAGTATTTTGGGTATATTTTTATATACAGGATAACTGAAAATTAGCACTTCACGCACATAATTAATAACAAATACAGCCATACGTATTATTGATTAATTAATTTAGACAACTATCATCCATGATTAAGATTCATTGAAAAATTTGCAAGTTTGGAGAGACTTTGATTTATGAATGAATCAAACACTACGCCAACAGCCTCATACCCGTACGTATTTAGAGCGAAAACAATTCCCGAACTGTCGGTTAGCCGATTGTATTTGGTTGAAAGGGTTATTTGATTGTCAAATAAAAATCACTCTTCATGAATCTAAAATTATCGAAACTACATCAGTTAGAGATGGATTTATAAATAAATCAAACATTACTCAACAGCCTCATACTGATGATAAACAATTTGACCAGTTATCACTTGTTGTGCCAACCAGTCCATACTGTAACTCAGTCGTTGTAAAATATATGGAATGATTTTATTTTCCATTAATTTCGTCAAGCCTCATTGTATTTATTGTAAAATAGACCCGTACGTATTTAGAGCGAAAACAATTCCCGAAGTCTGTAGGTTAGTCGATTGTATTTGCTTGAAAGGGTTATTTGATTGTCAAATAAAAATCACTCTCCATGAATCTAAAATTATCGAAACTACATCAGTTAGAGATGGATTTATAAATAAATCAAACATTACCCAACAGCCTCATACTGATGATAAACAATTTGACCAGTTATAACTTGTTGTGCCAGCCAGCCCATACTGTAACCCAGTCGTTGTAAAATATATGAGATGATTTTATTTTCCATTAATTTCGTCAAACCCTCATTATATTTATTGTAAAATAGACCCGTACGTATTTAGAGCGAAAACAATTCCCGAAATCTGTCGGTTAGTCGATTGTATTTGCTTGAAAGGGTTACTTGATTGTCAAATGAAAATCACTCTTCATGAATCTAAAATTATCAAAACTACACGAGTTTAAGATGGATTTATAAATAAGTCAAACATTACCCAACAGCCTCATACTGATGATAAACAATTTGACCAGTTATAACTTGTTGCGACAGCCAGTCCTATACTATAACTCAGTCGTTGTAAAATATATGAGATGATTTTATTTTCCATTAATTTCGTCAAACTCTCATTGTATTTATTGTAAAATAGACCCGTACGTATTTAGAGCGAAAACAATTCCCGAAATCTGTCGGTTAGTCGATTGTATTTGCTTGAAAGGGTTATTTGATTGTCAAATAAAAATCACTCTTCATGAATCTAAAATTATCAAAACTACACGAGTTCAAGATGGATTTATAAATAAGTCAAACATTAACCAACAGCCTCATACTGATGATAAACAATTTGACCAGTTATAACTTGTTATGACTGCCAGTCCTATACTATAACTCAGTCGTTGTAAAATATATGAGATGATTTTATTTTCCATTAATTTCGTCAAACCCTCATTGTATTTATTGTAAAATAGACCCGTACGTATTTAGAGCGAAAACAATTCCCGTAATCTGTCGGTTAGTCGATTGTATTTGCTTGAAAGGCATATTTGATTGTCAAATAAAAATCACTCTTCATGAATCTAAAATTATCGAAACTACACGAGTTTGAGATGAATTTATAAATAAGTCAAACATTACCCAACAGCCTTATACTGATGATAAACGATTTGACTAGTTATAACTTGTTGTGACAGACAGCCCATACTGTAACTCAGTCGTTGTAAAATATATGAGATGATTTTATTTTCCATTAATTTCGTCAAACTCTCATTGTATTTATTGTAAAACAGACCCGTACGTATTTAGAGCGAAAACAATTTCCGAAATCTGTCGGTTAGTCGATTGTATTTTCTTGGAAAGGTTATTTGATTGTCAAATAAAAATCACTCTTCATGAATCTAAAATTATCGAAACTACATCAGTTTGAGATGGATTTATAAATGAGTCAAATATTACTCAACAGTCCATACTGATGATAAACAATTTGACCAGTCATGACAGCCAGTCCCATACTATAACTCAGTCGTTGTAAAATATATGAGATGATTTTATTTTCCTTTAATTTCGTCAAGTCCTCTTAATATTTACTGTATAACGAGTCGTGCGTATTTAGAGCGAAAACACAATTCCCGGAATCCGTCGGATGTTGATTGTATTTGGAGGGAGGTTGTTTGATCTCGCATCATTTAAAACTTCACAAGTTAAAAAAATAAAAATTATATGAAAATTAAAAATAATAGTATTCTAACTGCTATGCACAAATTTTTTCCAGCTTTAAACTACGGAATTAATACTACCTACGTATTGTCATGGAAAAGGGCGCTCTTAAAATTAGGAAGAAAAAATAAATAAAATTACCTGTCGGTTCCGTTCATCGGTGATTCTGGATATTTGTATTTTTTTGCGACCCATGGCAGCAATTTTGAATTAGTGATTGAAACTTCCGTGACGAGAAGACACACTGGCAATCGCCGACTTAGATGAGTGGAGGTGAGGATCAAAATGTGTTCCACGACGTAATCGCCTGTCGTAAACGATCTGTAACAAAATATCCACATATTGTATACATATTGTTAGTAAGGCACGAAGCATAATAAACTAACATCAACATCATCGTAAATGTTGACAAACGTACGTAGCTATTGCCCCGCTTGAACTTGGTAGAGCTTGATGCTAATATGAGTTTCACGTATTTTTACACCGAACATCCGACGGTTGTTCAATATCTACTATCCAGATATTCCATTCCATCTCCAGATTGTCAGAATGTTTGAATCAAGGCGTCATGGTTTTAATCTAATCTTCGAATTAAATCTAGACCGTTCAGGTGAATCCTTTATTTTCTAATGTATTTTTTTCATTCTACGATCCACAGCAGACCAAAATGGCGCAAATGAAATTGAGCTTTCCTCTTTTACAATATACCATTTGATTATTATGAACGCTGTTCAAATAGAAGAAGAATCGAATGATCGACGATGTTTATAATAGTTTTCGATCATATTTATAGATAAAAGGACATCAATTTCTTATAGAATGAATAATACTCATAATAACCATGAGGTGATATAATCGACATGCTATCATGTATCCAACTTCAGAACGTCTGTGTTTTTTTTATTTTACAGCTGGATTTCCAAGATTTTTAGGTGATTCTCCTCTCCCGACGGTAGATTATATAGTCCTGTCCAGGCTTTGCAACTATTTGCAACCATGCTTTAACGCATGTTACAACCAGATTGTGTTGTTTCTCAGGTGTTTTGATCTGTAGCGCAATATTATAAACTCCATGCTGTCCTACTATTTCACCCTAAAGTGTTAGATTGTACGCTCTATGCTTTCACGCTCTTCACGCTTATAACGTTGAATTGGCCGCTTCATGCTTTACAGATATTTTGCACCTAGAGCGTCAAATTAGAAAAAGGATGCGGTAGTTGTACATGAGGAAACGGGCCACCCGCAAACACAGTGACCTGATTTGGTTCAGGGCAGAAGCCGATCGATTGTCGAGGGTGAACAAGGCCGGCGCGTGGCTCTCCTACGCGTTAAGGGCGCTCTACCTGTGCCGGTAGCATTTATATCTGCCCATCAATTAATTATTATTCGATATAGTATACATAAATAGACTATTAAAAAAATGGATCTACAATTCAATCAATTTTATATTTTTAAACCTAAATGAAGTTATAATCATTATCTTATCTATAACATTATTTTTACAAACCATTTTAATCAATGATCGAAAATTATACTTGATGCAGATTAAAAACTAAAAACAATCAGTTTGATAATACAATAAATCGCAGACTATAAACAAAAATACTTAGAGTTGTAACTAAAATAGAATCTGAATACTATTTTTAATTAGTCGATAATACCATTGATACTAAATATAGTTACAAACATTTAAAAATATCCCCTTGATCATAATAATAAACATAGTAACGTAATAAGCATATTAAAATAAAAACATCATCACGTAGAATGAAATTCAATAACACGTTTGATGAGAATTGCATAAATACACTAAAAAAATCGAGTCAATAATAATATATCGAAGGAATATTTTAATAAATGCAAGACTCGTGGCCCTTAACAATATTTTTCACGAGTGTTGTGTTGTGATGATTTTAAATGAGTTTAATATCTGATAAAACGTTGGTTAAAAAGTGAACGAATAATGAAATAGATTTCCATAATTTAGAATTGATTGTGTTCCAAAAGCAAGGTTAAGAGTCAATACTAATATTTGCATAGATAAGGTAACTCACCCAGCATACACACATGCAAGGAAGTAACGTAACAAGCAATGGCTAGTTACATTACTTTGATGAACCGAAATGCTGGCGCTGCACTGTTATGAACTAGACGTCGTTTGCAGGAGATCACAAACAGTCACAAGAGAAGAGCCGTTGGCGGTAACAGAAAGCAACGCAATGAGAAGACTAGTGAACAGTCGACAGTCGACACTAGTATAGTATGAGGCACAGCACACTTGCTGGGATAGAACGACGCGCACCACGCGAGAGAACTACCCGAGACCCAGCACCAGGCCCGTGCCAAGCTGAGATGATACGCTGATACCCGCCACCGAAGACGGCCACGCATTGGTCGATATGCTTCAGTGACGTCACTTGAATCCGCCAATTGAATTGAACGTCGGTATCTACGCTGTTCGAATCAGCTGGTGCGGCGCGGGTTGCTAAGACGTGTGGGGTACACCAACAGCATCTTGCGCGTCGCCGGGGTCCAAGATGCCTCTCTTCTTTTACTTTTGCATTTGCCTGCTATTATCATCTCCACTCTCACTCTTAGATAAAACTTGAAGCGTTTAATGTCACAACAAACACGACCACAAATTTTTCCACTCCTCGTATAGAATTGTCTTAAAACTACAAGTAGGAATTTCACTCAAAGTTATAAAAACTATGGCACTATTGAATAGTTCATTTTCCCTTGATGTAATTTGGTTCATGAATGCAATACCGTGACTTCTCCAAAGAGAAGGTTTACTTCTAATGTAACAAAGGAAAAGGAACTACCTACACGAAAAAACTCTAAAAAATAGATGTAGGTGTAAGTATAATGTAGTGTGCTATAAAATCATATCATTCACATAGTCTAGGAGCTAGAGCTATATGGTGGGCATGAATAAATACACCTTGGCACTACTATATATTCGTGGAGAAAGGTTCAATGTACAATAGTTCTCACAGGCCGGAACATGTATTGTCTGGCGTTTTCAAGCTACATCCACCTTAAATTTTGAACTTTTTTTTATTATACGAACCCTTTTTTGGGGTTGTTGAATATTGAAAAGCATGTAATTCTTATACATTTGCACCTAGTGCCAAGGTTTTTTATAGAGGCAATTTCTTGAAGCTGGCCAGTTAATTTAGTAGGCAAAATGGAATGCACGAGCACAGTTTCCAACCTGGTGGAAAATGTTTGTTATTGTTGCCAGTTGTTGAAAAAACCCATGCCAATGTTTATATCGGGGCATTTCCGAGTAATTGGTCATTATTTGGACCAAAAATGGATGCTAAAACCTTAATTGGTGTCAAAGAATAACCAATATGAGTGCCAATGTTTTTTCCGAATACAACACCTCTCTCAACCCCGAAAAACCTCCCATACAAAAAAATCAGTAATTTTGATATTTAACCGCTATCGGAGTCTAAATAACTGCGTAATTTATCATAATATTTATTTAATTATACCTCCTGATAAATAAAGTATACGTATAATGTACCGGAAATGAAATTTTTTTGAATTTAATTTTTATTATAACGGTATGTTATACAGGATGTGCGGATAAGGGTACGGAGCGGTTGTATCTCGACAATGGTAAGGCCTATAGGTTTGGGAAAAAAAACGTCATGAATAAAGTGAGCAAGAGAAATGGCTAGAAATTATTTTAAGTTCATAATTTAACCGTTAGGTTAGGCGTAACTGCTATGAAGAAACATAAAATTCACGCTATCTCGGAAAGTTAAACGAAGAGCTATAACTTTGAAAACATGATTTGATAGATTTGGTAATACCGTATCATTTTGATCTACAACATTTTTTCGTAACTGTCATACTAAGGGAGGGGGAGGCCAATGCATTTTTCTGTATTTTCATTCAAATATCTCCTGAACCATTCAACCGATTTGAATATTTGATCTCGTTTGAAAGAACATTTCATTATCTTTTCGAAAAATAATTTCGTTGAACCGTTTAGTTGGAAACAAATAAACCAGAGGGCGTTATCCGCAGGGATAACACATTTTTGTAATTTTTAGAAAAAAGTTTGATGGAATGGTACTATTTTTTTGACAGACCCCTAGCCGTCATAAACATAGCTAAATTTTAGTGAAAACCGCATCGAGATATCAAATCACATAATAGCAGCCATGGAAACTGCTGAATTGAAAAGATTACGGATTTGACAGCTGTCAAAAGTTAGTTGTGATAGTTCTGTGGCTTAGATTTATGTTTAAATCCATTTTTATATATATATATATATATATATATATATATATATATATATATATATATATATATATATTCTTTTGTTGATATTCTTGAACCATTTGTAATATTTGTATGTTTTCTTGGTATATTGGTTCGTATATATACTGATAATGAAATAAAAATTCTGTTTTGACGTTTCGACAATGTTTATTGCCTTTATCAAAATTGTTAATTGAATTAGTGTTTCCATGTAATTTAGAAAAGAATAGATGATTTCGATTAATGAAATGCGTCTGCAGCCGACTTGTGTTTAAGATCCAATTAAAACTGCAGAAAACATTGGATCGGTTGTGTGTGAAAGAGTAATGTATGGCTAACTACAATTTGAAATAGATTGAATTTGATTAAATACAAGACATTCCAATATTGTACAATTATAAATATCTATGAATTATTGTATGAATTAGTTATTCTATGATAAGCATTTCAGATCTATCATAACTATTCAAGTTTAAGACAATTCTATGGAATTTAACCTCAAAATTGTTACTCTATAGTGTCATAGTTAAATAATACTTCATCTTTTTTAGGTTGAATTTTAAATAGACAAATGGAAAGTGGCACTTTTTTTTTAATTTATTTGTATTATAACGGTAGGTTAGTATGTATGAATACATATATATATATACTTTTTTTTTTTTTTTTTTACATTCAAACCTGGTCGGGGCTGCTGCGAGCTCCGACGACATCGCAGCAGTCGCGCCAGAAAAAACCTAAAAAGCGGTTAACCGAAGCTACTCCTCCCCACCGGTCGGTAAGTAGCTTCAGGTTCCTAAATCGTGTGCCCTAAGTATTCTAATTGAACCCAGAATGACTGCCTTTTGCATCCGGTCTATCAAGATCTGCGCCGAGTTCCTACAAGCCGGAATGATCTTCAAGTTTGAACGCAGCGAAGTCCGAATTCCGCCCAAAACACCGATGATCAGAACCACTAATACGACCTTGTGGCCTGGGTATAGCGTGCGGAGCTCGAACAGGAGATCTTGATATTTTGTCCATTTTTCCTCCTCTTTCAAAACTATGTTCTTCTCTGCCGGAGCGGAGAATTCGATGACATACATAGTCTTGATTAGTTTATCGAGGAGGACAACGTCAGGCCTATTTGCTTGTATGGACCTGACGGTCGGAAACGGATAATTCCAGAAGATCTGGCATTTTTCGTTTCCGACAACGGACTCAATATCTCCTGGCATGTAAGGCAGCACCGGCTCTTGGTCTATTCTGTACGAGTGCCTTAGATGGTAATACAGCACCTGTAGGGCCGCATTATGGCGATGGGTGTACGCCGACGCCGCTTTTGCCGGACATGCCGACAGAAGGTGGAAAAGCGTCTCAGGCGCCTTTCGACAGGCCCTGCAGCTGACATCAGGGACCTGCACACCCATCACATTGCGGCGATAGACCAAGGTGTTAATTACGCCATCTTGGCAAGCTGCGGTAAATCCCTCAGTCTCGGATGTAAGCCCGGCTGACCTTAGGTAGCCGAAGGTCAGCCTAGTTGACAAGCCGAGCGTTTCGATGTTTCGATAGAAAACACCGTGTATCGGCTTGTCAACATGCCGCCTGAGCGTAAGATCTTGCTCCGCGGCATTTATCTGGGCTTTCAGGCGAGAAGGTAGGAGCTCGAGGTTGCCCTCTAGTCGGCCTTCTCGACTGATCTGAAATTCGAGACCAAGTTCTTCCGCAGCTTTTTGTGCTGCCTTAACGATAAATATATATATATATATATATATAAATAAATAAATAAATAAATATATATATATATATATATATATATATATATATATATATGTATTCATACATACTAACATACCGTTATAATACAAATAAATTTAAAAAAAATGTAATTTTCGGTACATTATATGTGTACTGCATTTATCAGATGGTATAAGCCCATAGGGGTTGACTAAAGGGTAGAATTAAGGGGTGGGATAATGCATTAGAATGCATTTATAAGTATATTTTCACCGAAAATATTTACCAAAACCTGTTGTATATTACATTTGCCATGTTGAGGTAGAGGTAGGGGTAAAAATAATTAAAATGAGGGTAGAGGGTGGAAATAAATCATACATATGAAACAGGTAGATAATTAAATAAATATTATGATAAATTACGCAATTATTTAGACTCCGATAGCGGTTGAATATCAAAATTACTGATTTTTTGTGGGGTAGGTTTTCGGGGTTGAGGGAGGGGTTGTATTGGGGAAAAACATTGGCACTCATATTGGTTGTTCTTTGACACTAAATTAACGTATTTGACATGGTGCCAAGGTATTTTGTCGCAATGCACCCATTTTAGCCGTAAAGTAGTCAAAAAATCCATTTTTGATCCAAATAATGGCCAATTACTCGGTGTTATTTGTTACAGAGAATATGAGTATTCATATAAGTATCACTTCTTATTATTATATGGAATCATTTGTGCGCCAAATCAATAAAATCTATGTTTCTTGAGATTCTGGAGATATTGGATACCTACTGGAATAGAACATAACCTCTTCTGAGTGAATCATAAACAATTACAGGAGTAATGCAATCTAACTATATAATTTATAGACGTATTGTCTCAACTGCTGCAGATGCCCTGCCCTGCCCTGCCACTATAAGAGAACAACTGCCAAGGTTGGAGGAGATTCCTCAAAAAAAATTTCTTAGAAAGCCCGAGGCAACTAGACTTAACCGCATACAATAAAATTCAATAAAAATGGAGTGTCCATATTCTACGCAAATTTAAGTCTACTTGTGGAAAAATACCTGTCTGCACAAACTAGCATGTTAAATGCTGACTTGACAGTACAACCGATGTACATTTTTGCTCGGAAGAGGATCTCACCACATGTAATAAAAATAGTCCACCTGTTGCTCAGATAGAAGATCATGTCCTGATATTAGTCACTCCACCCTAAAAACCTACAACTTTAACAGAGACGGCATAATCTTATGATGGCCAAGGCCGTGGTTTCACCCAGACTAGGGCGAATGCCGGTCACTGTAGCACCGGGATATCAAAAATTATCTTGGTCAAGGGTGGTTGTGGAATCTAAAACGTGTTTCTTACTTTACGTTTGAAATAATTATGTCATAATTAATTTCAAGTTTCTAAAAGTTCGCGAAATTTCGCAATTTTATACGAATATTGTAACACTCAGAAGTCTTTAGCGCTTTGGACTCCGGGAATTTCACGGGGCCTGTCGAAATTAGAAGGTTCGAATTATCTAAAAACATAATTGCATGAACGCCAGACATCCTATGTAATTAGCTACGAACGAAATCATTTTGACATATGCCTCGAGGAGCTCGCTGCGTGTAAGTTAGAGTTTATACATTTTACCCATCGACATATACATATGGACTGCTCTATCGCGTTTCTATTGGCCGCTGCGTACTGTAGCTAGTATGTTTACGTCCCGAGCCGGCCTTTTCGTTTTCCCTCCCTCTCGCCTGCACTAGCCGCGCTCATCATTGCCACGCGCAGTCCATATGTATATGTCGATGATTTTACCTCGGTCTTGTTAATTTGGGGCCGTTTTTTGCCCCGTGCGACCGGCGACAGTTGTAATAAAGTGTTTTTGGCTATGGGCCGCTAGCTTTTACCCGCTTCGTGTATATTTTAGTCGCGAGAAAATTCCCTTGGTACGTCGCACGTTAGACGGGCGTAGCTGAGATCTGAGAATAGCTCAAACTGTTTTAATTAAATTTTCCTATTTAATGGACATTTATCGAAAAAAGAAGGGCCGTCGGGCACGGTCCGATACTAAATCTAACTACATAGAGCGAAAACGGCACGCGAAAAGTCGTCGTAAAGCCGTATTAGGTACAACCAGTTTGTACTTTTCAAACTCGCGTGCTACGGGCTTCTCACGTGAACGTCATTCGATTTACGGAAAATTAACTATTTCAAAACAATTTTTGACCCGGATTGTGGCTATCACGACCTCTGAAAAGGTTCAAAGTTCACATAATTATTTCATAATTTGTAGTTCATTATTGTTTTACAACTGAAATAAATAGGTACGAAATTTGTAGGTTATTGATGATGTCAGTGTGACAGTGACATAATTATTTCAAACGTAAAGTAAGACACACGTTTTAGATTCCACAACCACCCTTGGACCAAGATAATTTTTGATATCCCGGTATATACTTTTTAATATTTTGAGAGTTTATTTTGGTTTCTTTTTCTTTTTGACATTCGCTAGCACGATAGTTTGTCTCTGTTTCAACCAAATATCCAGTTTCCAAAGTTTGTTAATTTGAACGATATCTGAACCCCTTAAGGGGGCGCCGTTCCCATCATCTACATTATACAATTTGAGTCAACTATTGTGCCAATGAATGTTCAGTGAGGCCAATCTTTTCAGTCGTTTATTTGTGGAATGCGTCACTGATAAGACAGCCACCACGCGCAAGATTTTGTGAGCACTTGGAAGAGCATTCGCATTGCAACATACCAGATACTCGATTATAGCTGTATACAAATTTTCAGATTGCTATCATCATTAGTACTCAAAACTATCCAATATCATATAAATACAAAAAAGATATTTGGGAAAAAATAGATCTGAATATAATAGAAAGAAGTAACACTAAATTTATAAATCCAATAGTCATTGCAAAGAAATCCAACAAGAACATTAGATTATGTTTAGATACCGTACTATCAATAGTTATTCAACCCATGAACATTGCAATTTTTGGAAGATTACTGAGGCACAAATTTGCTCAAAAATAGATTTGAAACAGAGTTATTGGCTATTTCACGAAAGTTGCAGATATTATACAGGGTTCATGATAGCTGGGGAGGCATATAGATTCAAATTAGATATTTCAAATAAATATGAATTTTTCGTTATTAAGAGGACAAGGTGAAAAGTTCCTGAAAAATAAAACAGATGGCGCAACAATCGAAAATCCCATGTGATATTTGTGATGTACCATCTTTAACTAGAACGCATTAAAAATTTCAGACTTATATGTAATTCAGTTCAGTTTTGACACCCATGGAAAGCAAGCAATCTTGAAGATTTTTGTAGACATGGAAAAAAGTGAATTTCACGTCTTGATTAAACATAATTTATTTCGTGGAAAAAACATTACGCAAACAATATGGGGATTCTTCATCATCGATTGGAACGATTCACAAGTATTTTACCATTTTTCGTTGTGGTACTATGACCACAAAGGACGCCGAACGTTCTGGTCGTCCAATTGAGGTTGCAACGCCAAAAATCGTCTATAAAATCCATGGTTTGATATTGGACGATCGGCGATTTAACTGCACGACATTGTTGATGCTATGGGCATCTCAACCTAACGGGCACAGAACATTTTGCATGAATTTTTGAATATGAGAGAGCTATCTGCCAGATGGGTGTCGCATTTGCTCTCTGTTGACAACAAGCGCGACAGTGTGACAACTTCAAAGGAGTGTTTGGCGGTATTCAAGCGCGATAAGAAGGACTTTTTGTGCCGTTTCGTAACCGTGGACGAAATATGGAGCCATCACCACATACCAGAGACCAAAGAACAGTCGTAACAGTGAACTTGTCCTGACGAATCGAAACCGAAAAAGGCCAAAGTGGGTTTATCGGCCAACAAAGTCATGGTGACAGTTTTTTGGGATGCACACGGTATCCATATCGATTACCTTGAAAAGGGCAAAACGATCACCGGCGTATATCATGCAGAGCTGTTTGATCGATTCGACGCAGATTTGAAGCGAGAGCGGCCGCATTTGGCAAAAATAAAAGTGCTCTTTCACCATAGTCCAGGAAATAAAGGTTTTGAAGCGGAAAATTTGAGGTAAAGGACCAGTTTTGATGTATGACGGCTCATTAGATTCGTTTTGGCCTCTAGATCAAAGTCTGCCATAGCTACATAGGGGGAAATGTCTCAGATTGTTAATAAACAATAAATATTGACCAAAAAATGATGTGTTATAACAATATATAAAAAAAAAACTAAAAACGCTATTTTCCATCAATTTTTAGAGGGTAAAGTAGAAAATTGCAGTCATTTGATCAATAAACAATGCAATCAAGATTAGATTTATTTTCAGGTAATTTGAGGTCGCTGAATACGAATTCGATGTTATTTTTTTGATTGGCTGTTGATCTAATTAGTTGAATAACAATTTGTTAATTAACAAATTAACCCAAAAAATGGAAATTTTGAAAATAATCAAGACTAGAGTCATTTTCAGGTAATTTGAGATCGCTGAATACGAATTTGATGTTATTTTTTTGATTAAATGTTGATTTAATTAATTGATTGATAATTACTCAGTTACCGAATTAACAGAAAAATTCAGTGTCTCAAAATAATCAAGATTAGAGTATAGAGTCATTTTCGGGTAATTTCGGGTCACTAAACATAAATTTAATGTTATTTTTTAAATTAAAGGTTAATTTAATCATTTTATTGATGATTACTCAGTTACCGAATTAACAAAAAAATTCGAAGTCTTAAAATAATCAAGATTGGAGTCAATTTCGTATAATTTAAGGACGCTGAACACGAAATTGATGTTACTTTTTGAATCGAATGATAATTTAATTAATTAATTAATTCACTTGGCGAATCAACAAAAAATATTCAAAGTTTTAAAATAATCAAGATTACAGTCAATTTCGGATAATTTGAAGTAGTTAGATTTGAATCTAATGTGATTTTTCAATAAATTGTTCATATTATTAGTTGATTGATGGCGTTGCCTGAGAGAAGTGCAGGGACGTATTAGCTGAATTCAGAACCAGTAATTCAACCTTCAGGGCCGTAGCCGTAAAGGGGAAGAGTGGTTTTTCATGTTATTGATAAAAAATAGTTTCCCAGCAATTTATTCAAAAAATAACATCAAATTCGTATTCAGCGACCTTAAATTATACGAAATTGACTCCAATCTTGATTATTTTTTAAATTTCCATTTTGTTGTTTATAAACAAATAGATAAGTGACAAATTGTTATAAACCTTAAATTCACATTGTTTATTGATCAAATAACTGCAATTTTCTACTTTACCCGCTGAAAATTGATGGAAAATAGCGTTTTAAATTTTTTTTTTTTATTATGTCAAAAACGTGCCATTTATTGGCCATTATTTATTGTTTATTAACAATAGGACAAATTTCCCCCTATGTAGCTGGGGCAGATTCTGATCTAGAGGTGAAAACGAATGGAATGAGCCCTCACACATCAAAATCGGCCTTTTACCTCAAATTTTTCTAATTTGGGTCGATTTTGTACTTTATTTCCTGGACTACCAGGACAACGACGCACAGGTCCGCAGTCGCAGTGGTAAAATTGTATGAATTGCACTACGAATTGGTTCGCCATCCAATATATTCTCCAGATCTAACATTTTTATCTATTTCCAAAGGTGAAGAAATGGCTCGGCGTAAAGAGATTTGGCTCCAACGATGAGGTCATCGCTGAAACAAACGCCTATTTTGAAGGATTGCCGAAATCGTATTATTTGGAAGGGATTGAAAAATTAGAAAAACGTTGGCCGAAGTGTATAGGGTTACAAGGAGATTATGTTGAGAAATAACTTTTCACCTTGTCCTCGTATATTGACGATATTTCAATTTATTATAAAAATGAGGGAAACATCATAAGTATATCAAAGCAGTTTTGGAGGAACTGGTTATAGAGGGTTTGAAAATAAATATAGAAAAATGCGACTTTTATGAGAAACAAGAAAAGAATCTACATTTTCTAAGCATCCCATTATTCCGACGTCCATTGTACGTAGTGTAGTACCAAGTCCGAATATCGGGTACTAGATCCAGCGAACAACATATTGTATGAGTTTAACATACCAGTTTCATATAAGTGAACAAATGGCAAGATAATTCTGATGATAATTTCTCTAATCTGATAACTAATCTACAAAAATCCTTTATTACATACACCAATCTCAAACCAATGAAAAGTAATTATACCGGATTTACATCGGCTCAACATTGATAAAATGTAATTTGCTACCGAAATAGGAAAGTTAAACTAATAACTAAAATTGATTCGACAGGATTCCATATTATCATTTGCACCTGTTCCCAAGCACTGAATTTCATTTCGATAATTGAATTAGCTAATATCACAATTTCAAATAATTATCTATGAATAATATTTATTTTGATTAGCTGCTTGTAATCCATATCTAAATCGTGGCTACTGGGAGTATTTCAGCTATCGCCAGACAACAAAATGTACCTTCTGAATACTTCCTTCATCAGGAAATAGGAAAGTTTTAATTGGTTTCTCTTTTGACGCAACATGAAAATTTGAATCAGCGATATTCGATTTCTTGCCAGTAAATGCTAATGAAACTGGAAATCAATTGGTATCAATCAGAAACGAGTTTCTAATGAATTAGTCAAGAAAACGAATCTTCTTGGGAGTAGTGGTTATTGAATTCTCAAGAACGTGGATGTAAATTTCAAGTCTGTAGAAAGTTTTGCTCATAATTGTTCGTTTTGGAGATTATTTCGAAGGTGAATAGTTTTAGATGCGCCCTTAAATTTCCGTTATATTCGTCTCCTTCCACTCTCACTGATGTATTTCATCTTCAGACAAAACTTGCCCTATGCATACCTTTCAATTAAGACTAGCCTTTTAGTGCCCAACGGTACTATTTAGTACCACCTATTTAAATACGCCGTAATACTGCATGCTAAGCAATCAGTGAGCGCCGCGGGTACGGCATATCGACTGGCTAGTATGGGCCAGTGGGGGTGTGTCTATGCCTCGCGGTCATGACAAAATCTGGGATTGGGCAGCCGAGAACTGCCCGATCCTCCGACTGACGCAGGATGCGATAGAGCCTGCTGTCAGGTTTCAAACACCAGACGTCCTCATAACACAGAGCACAGACTGGGAGAACAAAGACTGGCCGCTTCCGCCAGGGGGACTCATGTGGTTCACGGACAGGTCTAAGATTGGCGAGTCTAGCGGGGCCGATGTGTATTCGTCTACACCCAGAAGAGAGATTTCAGTTCTCCTAGGTGTCCACGCAACCGTTTTCCAGGCTGAGGTTTGTGCAATAATGACCTGTGGCCTGGAAAACCTGAGATTAAACTATCGAGGTAGGCGGATTTACATATGCACTGACAGCCGAGCGGCCCTGGGCACACTTCGCGCCCACAGAGTGACTTCTAGGCTTGTCACTTGTTGATTTTAGCTGATAGGTACTAATAATTTTGGATTTTTTCAAGGCGATATTTAGTAGTTTGAAGCAAGCAAGGGAAATACAAAACTAAACCATAGTTAAGGATAGATGACACAAAGCATTCACAAAGTTTTTTCCTCAAGATAAAATTATTACTTTCCTATGCCTAACTGTCTCAAGACAAGGTAGGACTCTTTAACCAATAACGCTATATACTCCTCGAAGCGTTGTGCGCAGTCAAATATCACTCCAAGATTCCTAGCGCTATTTGACGCTTTCATAACCTGACTACTCCGAATCTTAAGCCGCATATCAGTATATTTCTCCGCATCAGCCATCAGATAAAACGGCAGCATTTTCTCGGGTTAAGTCAGATTGTGAGCCTTTGAGTACTTGAGATTGTCATCAATAAGATTAGATGCATTCTCAGATTAGATGGTTCATATGAAAGATGCGGCTGAGTGTCATCAGCAAAAGACTGTATACTGACATATTTAACAGAAGACATATGAGATAAAGAGTTGGACCTAATACTGACCCCTCTACCACCCCGGGCGTTACCTCTGAAGCGTCCGATAATTTACAATTGAGCTCGAGCCTCTGCAATCGATTATTTAGATAAGAGCGGAAGAATTCCACCGCCGTATTATCTAAGCCTAAATTCAAGTTTGGCTTGGCAATCATAAGATCGTGGTCAATACTGTCAAAAGCCTTTGAGTTATCAAGGAGAACTAGAGAAGTAACCCAACCCCTGTCAAGTGAATTGTAGTGCAGGGAAACTCTGGCTGAATTAGCCAAAAGGAACAAACTCCAGATAGTGTGAGTACCTGCCCACTCTGAAGTGTAGTGAAACGAAGTGGCCGATGTACTGACGAAACGGGGTTTCCTAAGTGCCCCTAGCCCCGATTCAACGATCGAAATTTCATCGACCACTGGGCTCCACGCCTTCAAGGAGCTACTGGATAGATAGTGGCTCTCGGTCTGGCGTGGTGCCCCCGGTATGAGGTAAGCGAAGCTCCACATTAGGGAGTTCTCGCCTAAACTCTCTGAAACCCTACTCCCTATGAGCAGGAGAGACCTAAAACTGGTGACAGGACTCCTCACAGGACACTGTCATCTGAATAAACATCTACACACTATGGGCATTGTTGAAGACACAGCTTGCAGTGTAGATCTGGGGAGGCGGATCAAACTGCCTCTCACGTCCTAGAAGAATGTCCAGCACTGACACCTCTTAGGCTACAACACCTCGGCAGCACACATATGCTGCTTGAAGCCATAAGAGATACCAGTCCATGTAAAATCTTAGCCTTCGGCACTGCCTTAGGCCTGCTGCGCTGATTCTTGTAACAAGGGGAGCACAATGGACCCAATCAAGCAGTCCAAGTGCTCCGGACTTGTCCACCCCCGATTGAGTCAGTGAACTTACAAAATATGGAAAATCAAAGTTATTCAAATCTAGATTTAATGAATTTCCATCAATGTCAACAAAGAATCATCATCAACTTGAAAACTATCAAACATAGGTATAGGGAACATCGATACAGATCGTTGCGGAATTTAATTCTGCTTTATTTACTAAAGGCTTTAGAAAATTTGAAAAGGATTAGTAGAGTAACAAATCCTTTGTCTGTTGCATCGATTATATCATTAGTAACTTTGGAAAGTGCTGTTGAACAACTATACCCAGAGTGGATGTTAGGAAGTATGTTATTTTCTTTTAAATAATTATAAATTTGAGAATGTTGAATCCTTTCATACATTTTGGAGATGACTGGTAATATACTTATTGTTCTTAATTGAATCATTCGTTCTTGTTAGTATAATAGGTAATAAATCTCGGTAATTTCATGCACATACATAAAACAGGTTATGAGTGCAGGAATTATCTAATCAAGTGTCAGAATTGCACATTTTTTTTACGATTTTAGTAATGAGTTCTTAGTGTTGTTTTTATTCGATTACGTTATTTATGAAATGTTTTGTTTTATTGCTGATTTGATTTAATTGGAAATTAAAGTACTAGTTAAATATTTTAACTTCCCCAATTATTCTTTATTGGATGCATTAATTCAAATATCACCTAACGTTTCGTTATGATAGGATAATTGTATTGATTAGTGTGGCACAACATTGAAATTATATCATCGAAGAATCTCCATTCCTTACCTTCAGAATGAAAATTTAAATTACTGTCTCTAATCTTTTAGTTGAATATTTCATTGAGAGCTATGATACTACTGCCATTCTACAAAGTATATAAGATTGCAGGATCTAAAACAATCGGATCGAGAGATTCTAGAAAATTGATTTCCATCTTTTGGTAACATTTTGGCCTAGACTTTTGAGTAGATTCGATTGGACATTTATTGAAAAATATTAACATAAAGTGATATTGTAAAATGTCCAAGAAAAGGTTTATTATTCTGAGGGAGACGCTTATTGTGTATTGATGTATCTTAACCTAAGAGATTGTCGTAATGCTTTAAATAGTTATTACTTCCAATAATATTCATCTGACGTTGAATCAATTAGTTCTCATTTTTTTTGGTTAATGTTTTCTGATACAACACCATTAATCGAACCTTAAATCGAAATTAGTATTTACAACTCTTTTTTATTACTTTATGTATTGCATATTTGCTAAAGAAACTTTGAAATACTATTTTGATAGCAAGAGGTCCAAATTCAGTACCTTATAGCCCTCATGTATTTTCTTCATTCCTAATTAGGCAAATATAATTCCATATTTACTCACTAATATTAAAACTTTCGTGCTGCTTAACCTTTACAACTATTAGTCGAGTCAATATAGCAAAAAACGTTTTTCAGGCAACATGGATTGATATGCGGTTTTCAGTATTCGATTCTGCAAGAGAAGTAAAAAATGTGGGAACTTTGTTATTGGTGCAAATTTTAAATTGCATTTGGGCATCAAAAAATTGCATTTTCTGAGCCTGGTTTCATCAACTGTTGAATTTTACCTAAAATTAATCCAATTTTCTTATGCGGGAGTTTTTGGGGTCGCTGAATACGAATATGATGTTTAAAAAAGTCTCCAATGTACCTGGTGCACAGGACACCTTGGTGCACTACGACAATTCAGGAACAGTGTTCCAATTGCATCAGAAATGTATAGAAAATGCTTACTCGGGGGTTTTCGAGGTCGTTGAACACGAATAGGTCATTTAAAAATGACCTCCGTTTACCAAGAGGTCAGGACATACTGGAGTACTATGTCACCCCTGGGACATTTATTCTAATTGAATGCAGAATGTACCGAAAATGGTTACGCGGGTCTTATTGTAGTCGCTGATCACGAATAGGATGCTTAAAACAATCATACATACCCAATAGTATACCTACGTTCATCTATATCTATTCTTTTTGCTCTTGTTCTGACCTCTAGTTATATCAGAAATTTGCTTAAACGTTATTTCTTCAACGGCGATATTTGACCTCAAAAATCATTACCATTCGAATGGTAGTCGTCAGAGGACCAGTCTTGAAAAATATTTATTCATACCGATCCGTATCTAAACATTTCAACGATGTATTACCATGGCGCACATCAAAACGGACCAAGTACTATGTACGGTTAATCATGCCTGAGCTCTGAAGAAGCGAACAATAAAGTCGCGAACGTAAGTAAAGACGAATAACATTGTTTTTTTATGTTCAATATCCAACAACCTTGTGAAGTAATACATTTCTGGATGCAATTAAAATAAGTAAATTTTCATTGATTTTAGAGAGTTTAATTTACCAGATGTAGTGGCCCTTGATGCAAACTGCCTCAAATACTAACTCACCGTTAATTAAAGTATTATACGTTTATCAATGCATCTACTTCTTTATTCGTGAGTGTAATACAAAACTCTAATCTCCATCAGTTGGTTACCTCTCCCACCAGATATCGACACGGCCAAAAACCATCCATTTTTGATTTAGTTCTTACTAATGATACAGACCTTGTTACTGATCCTTAATATATGTTGCAACAGGCAAATCTGACCATGCAATTGTATTAATCAAGATGCAGGTAATGGCCAACATTCCACCAGCAGCATCAAATAAGCAAATGAAAAAGATTATAGACTGTTGAGAGTGTTAATAATTCGCGATTTGCAATCAACTAGCAAGATGACTTCAAAGGAAACCAAAAAAACCATTGATTTGAATTGTACCTATAAAACATTAAGATACCCCTTAAGCCTTGGATTGATAATGAGATAATGGCAAAGACAAAACAGAAGAAACATCTTTGGAAACGTTACAGGTGGTCTGGAACCCCCAGATTGTCAGCAATGAAACTTTGCAGTTCGTGTAAATTTGTATTTCATCTGATCCTTCATTGTGTTAACGACTGGGCATTGTCATATGATAATAAGAATGTGTTGATGTAATCTACCTAGACTTCGCCAAGGTGATCGAGCTCTTAAGATTCGTCTTTTATTGAACACGCTGGAAAAAAAGTAATTTATTACTTTAGATACAAGCTTTTCTTAATGATAGATCATTCTGCGTCAGTGTTGGGAATATCACCTCAACTGATAATAGTGTTATAAGTGGCGTCCCACAAGAATGAGTCCTTGGTCCTCTACTTATTTCAGTCTACATGTCGAATATACCATGCATCCGTGGACGACTTAATTATATGTCCATCTCCTTCAGCTGCAGGACAACTTGAATAACATCTTGCTTTGGTGTTCGGAATGGTTGTTGCCCTTAAATATTGATAAGTGTATTGTTATGCACATGAGGAAACACAATCCAAAGTATCAATACCATATTGATGGAGAGAGACTAAAACCGGTGTTCAACCATTGTGATTTTGATGTAATAGTGACGGAGGACCATATCGCTTATGTGGCCAGCACTTCTTTGCCGAGAATGCTTCTTGAATAACATTCTTTGGAGTTTGTACATCTTCTTTGCTGCTTCTACTCATCAATTGGATGTATTAATCTAACATACTGGAGTATTACTCAAAAGACTAGTTCACCAGTAAAATAAAAGTTTAAGCTGCAATTGAATCTCTTGGTGCATCGCATGAAAACTAAAAAACACAAGAGGAGCAGCGTAATGTCTTTTACCAACAATCTGCAATTTTACTTTTATTTACAGTCTTTATTTTTGGTGCGATACTTGAATATTTTCAAACAAAGATTTATTTATTGGTAAGGTTGTGATTAAATTAGAAGCGCTAAAGCTTTTTGTACACGAATAATGCAATCACATAGTATTGCCCTAAGTTAAGTAGCACCAATTGTAACTATGCTACTGTGTGTGATAAAACAATGTCAGCAATTGTATTTCATCTGATACTATCTTCGATGACAAATCAATTCATGATCGTTTTTGTTCAAATTCAAACTCATGGCAAATACCTGGTAGTTAAATGAGAACAAATTAATATTCTGTCTTGTAGAGTAGCTCACTCATGTTCTCGGCCTCTACATTTTTTAATTAGTTTCCAATTGATGGAAAATTGCAAGTGAGTTATTGGCTCAAATCATTGGGTTCATTCGTCAAGATACCGCGTCGATAATGAGAATGTATTCGTGAAATTAGAATGATCCCATACACGATTGACGTATGTAATTTGATAATAAATAACAAGTGTATGGAAACAGTTACATAAACGATCATTTCCGGACCGTCTTGACCCAAATAATTTCGTACAACAGCAAAGACTAGTTTACTTTAAGGCAAGAGCAAAGGAAAATCTGGTTCGAATATATCATCTATCCTTTGTTATAGAACAGTACATCTTTGTTAATATGAGTTTATGTCGAATAATTAAATGTAAACATTAGAGATAAAAGGAAATCGTGACGCTTCGCTGTATTTGGAAGCTTTCCAAAATACTGCAAGTCCTTCAAGAAGCGTCTGCCAGTTAATAGAAAATGCGAACTAACTAAGATTCAAGGATTTGTTCCACTGATTTATGGCAGGTATAATTAAATGAAATATCTATATAATACGGCGTAATAATCGGAATATGTTTGGTCTTTATCTGGATTAGGAAGCAGTTATAACAACAAATACTTCCGTTGCGATATATTCAGTCTGATCAGGAATTTATAAAATTTTTCGTGGAGGAGTTGCAATGATAATAAACATTCAATCAAAATCTTCCTCCCATGGGATAGTCAGTGGTTGTTTTCTGATACGGACTTGGACTTCAAAAGAGAGTAAGCATATAGTGGAGTCAATCTACGGAAAAATAGGACCTTGGTTCCTAAAAATTTGATAGAGGTTAGCGACCTGAAAAAAATGGTGTCTCATGATGAAAATTATAAGATCCTAAAATTTCTATTTCCAATATTGGGTGGAACCATATTTAAACTTCAAAAAAGTGTTTTTTTTGCCCTTTTTTTAGTTCAGTTTTGGAGATTAATTTTTTTTTTGGAGCCTTTAGAGTTCCGGCTAAGGTTTGAAATTAGTACCCTTTTATTGTTGGTATTTGAGGAACCTTCAGTCCAAATTTCGTGACATTCCGTTAGCCCCCTCCTGGAATATAAATATATAAAACGTTCTTTCAGCCAAAATTCTAATTAGGCTATTTTGGCCAAATTGCAACCAAATTGGATGAAATTTGGTGAACAAGTAGATCGTGGCGGTCACAATAAGTGGTCCAAGTATGGGCTAAAAATATTGAATAGTTTTGCTTAAAATCCGAATTTGGCCGATTTGGCTCAAATTTTAAAATGGCTCCCGCTTTTGTCAAAAAAGTCGGAGCGTACTCGACTTTGGCTCAAATTGAAGGTTATTTTATGTACTTCAATGTGGTATATGTTCGTATCAACTTTTTTTTTACGATTCATCAATTTTATGGCCATTTACGGTATATATATATCATGAACCATTCATGTGATCCACATCAACATTATTTGATTGGTACTATGAAATACGTTATTATTCCAATGATACTATATGTATACAGGGTGTCCCAGGTTTTAGTAGCAGAACTTCAACAGTCGATAGAAAATTTGATTTTGAGAAAAAAAGTTCCTATTAACATATATGCACAGACAGTTTTTGAGATACAGGGTGTTGAAATTGAAAAAAAAATTTCGTTTTTTGCAAATATCTCCGGAACCGTTTATCGTACAGAAAACAGCTTTTGCAAGCATTTTCTAATCATAGTAAGCTATGTTCTGTGCGATAAAATTTATTTTTTTAGTCATGATTGGTGAAGATTTTGAAGGGGTAGTGGGTGTTTTTCTCCCCAACTTCTACGCCACTGGGAAAAGTACTGTTTTGAGACAACTATTTGAACCGTAAAATGTTTTCTACACAAAAAAGGTGCTCCTGGTTATAAGATCTAAAGTTGACCGTTTTTGAGAAAAATCAACTTTTATGTTGAAAAACATGGTCAATTTTTTGGTTTTGTTACTTGTTCTAGCGTTTGAATAAATTTTGTTTAATTAGTAAGAATTGACCATGTTTTTCAAGATAAAAGTTGAATTTTCCCGAAAACGGTCAACTTGAGAGCTTATAACCAAGAGTACCTTTTTTGTGTAGAAAACATAGGCGCTTTAAATGGTTGTCTCAAAACCGTATTTTATCCAGTAACGTTGAAGTTGGGGAGGAAAACACCCACTACCCCTTCAAAATCTTCACCAATTATGACTAAAAAATTTTTTTCATCACACAGAACGTAGCTTACTATGAGTAGAAAATGCTTACGAAAGCTGTTTTCTGTACGATACACGGTTCCGGAGATATTAGCAAAAAACGAATTTTTTTTTTTCAATTTCAACACCCTTGTATCTCAAAAACTAAGCGCCTGTGCATATATGTTAATAGGAACTTTTTTCTCAAAATCAAATTTTCTATCGACTGTTGAAGTTCTGCTACTAAAACCTGGGACACACTGTATATTATAGTAAATCTAGAAACATCATATACATTTTATTTTTGAAAACTATTTGAAAAAAAAATCACCCACTAAAAATAAATAAGTACATATTATATGTTCAAAAAGTCAAGAATATAGAATTGTTTTTTAAAATTAATAATAATAATAGTAATTAATTTATAAAATATAAATAGGTAGAAATTGCTGGCATGCGAAGCATATATATATATATATATAGAATATATATATATATATATATATATATATATATATATATATATATATAGAATATATATATATATATATATATATATATATATATAGAATATTTGTATCTTTTAGACCAACAGCTCTATTTTTTCATTTCTTGTGTATTTACCCTCGATCAGGGCATGGAAATTTCAAGGTAGTGCATTACCCCTGGATGCCGTACCCTAGCTACGGCCCTGACACAATGTATATGGGAGGAATTGATGTAGAATATCAATCAGCACTGAAGTACAAATAGTTCTAATAGGTTCTTGAGCCCAGCAAACCATTTGGAGTAGTTACGTCATTCCGACCAATTACTGTACTTTTTTCCAAAATGTTGAAAATATCACCACTTTGGTTTTAGGAGGGAGCACACAACCACTGCGCAGAGCCATAGAATCAAAAACCGAATCACTAATGATTCAGAGGAAATTAAATACTGCTTAGCAAAATTTTCGGATATTACCTAGGATTTTGATCAAATATGGCCTGGCGGCATTCTTAATTATGAAAACTTCTTCCTCTAAATTAGTATTGTATTATTAAATTCTATGTCAAATTCCATTCTGAACATACAACGCTGGAGTGCCCCAAGGCCAACTCCTATATTTCCAATATAACGCCAACTTACCTACATCCGATGACGCTACCATTGCAACTTTCGCCGACGATACGGCAATTCTAACATTACACGAAAACAGTCAAGTTGCCGCAGGATTTTTTCAACCAAACCTTAACCCAATAGGAGCTTGGTTAAAGATAGACAGACCACAGTAAACCCCATAACAAGACATCAGGTAACGTCAACATGACAGAAAGGCAAATATGCATATTCACTAGAGCATTCGTTCCGCATGAGCACCGTTCGAGTCAGGCTCATCCTTTGAGGTACGAGCTATTCGGTACGGACTCGATTCTGCGATCTGCGTTCACATAGTCTGCTCATTCTCATGTTCTAGACTCATTCGGTGCTCAAGCGAAATGAATGGCGAATGCTGTATTGAATACCTACCTTAATATTGACAGCCGCGAGCCAATGATCGCCACGCGGTCGCCCTTCATTGGCCACCGGCACTGCTCGCGGACAACAGCTAGTATATTATAATATGACACAATAAGTTTTGAAGTTTCTTAGCTCAATAAATATAATTGTCATTTTATCATGATAGTCATCTATAATATAATTCAATCACGAGTGCGATTTTGTTCAAGATTGTTGTAATCTCTGAATAAATATGATAACAGCGAACTTACTTAGATACCTAGTGACGTTACTATTGTTTAGAATAAACTGTATTGTTTCTGCGGGTGATACCATAATCGTTAGTAGTGTCAATATCGAACAATTCCTAATGGAGCTTCAACGTTAGTAAACATTGGAACCAGACACTATTGTTGATAAATTCAAAATGAATAGTAAGCTTACGATTATGTCATCAATAACAATGAATCAAATTATTCTTCAATTGCATGTTTTGGAATATAACATTGAATTGACTATCGTACCAATTATATCTGGTTATTGTGCAGTGTATGCGCTAAAACCACTATTCTTATTTCAAATTGTAGAAACCTTAACAAGACGTTAACATAAATCATACTCAAGTTACTTTGGAAATAGGCCAATGCAATAGGAGGGGAGGTAAACTTGTGATGCGTGAAATTAGTTGAACGAATTGATTTACAGAGTATCTCAACGTTGATGAAGATACATACAAGTACTGGGAGAATATTATATAAAGGACTCCATGATCTAGATAAAAAAATTAATACTTAATGCATAGGTACTGTTTTTATGACGTTCACACATTTCCTCTCAATCAAATCAGGAGTATACCAAAAATTCTTTTATTAACAAAAATGTTATCCTTCAAGGAGTTATTGAAACAAAAACATTCCGGTAATGCAAGAGTATATTTAATCCATATAATGCAATAGGTAAACATAATGAACTGATTTTGATGATGATTTAAAGCCGTTAGAATGTTTGTTACGCTCATTACAATAAGCTGAGAAATCCACATATCCCAGATTGAAACGCTACGTGTGATGTAAATATCTCTTCTTTTCCAACTAAGACATTGTGGTCTTGCATTTTACAGCCAGATATTGCTTCTAACCGAATTTTGCTAACATTCTTCCAATCATGGTGCAACTTTTGTTAATGAATTATTTTCTACATGCTTTGAAGTAGTATCTTGTGAGTTTTTTTATATTTTGACTATACGAGAGGAAAGCCAACGGTGGAATGTGGGGGACAGGATAGGGATCGGAATTTTTCTTGAAAGTTTGGAAGTTATAGGCATCAGACAAAGAATTCCACAACTTCGCCGTTTGATAGAAGAATGAAGTTCGGCAGGGCTTGAGCTTGACACTAAAGAGATGACCAGCCTGAGCTCGTCTAGTCCATCTACTTGTAATCTCTCCATGTGTATATCAATAAAAAAGGGAGAAATCTCCCACCTTTCTATCATGTTCCAGAGAAGTCAATGAATTCGTAAGTGTTACATCACCAATCAGACGAATAGGTTTTTTTATGAAATCTAAGAGCTTGAGCGTATGTTTGGTAGTTGAACTCCAAACATGTGAATGAACAGTACTCCAGGGTAGGTAGGTCCCAACAAGAGCCCTTGAAGTTTACCACCCCTACACTTATATATAAAGAATGAGGCGATGAGAACGGCGTATAGGTTAAAGGGTCTAGATCACTGGACAAAAATGCACTACTCTCGTGGACACTCAGCGATTTTAAGTCAGGCAATCTTCAAATGCCCCATACTAGAAATGAAGCAAGATTCCAGCTATATGTCTCACTTCTCCCAAAATCCTCATCCCTGAGAGAGGAGATTGGAGTAACGAAACTCTCACCCTACTGTCACCAGGTGGGCTCGTCGTTCACAGATGGGTCCAAGGTACGTCAGGCTTCTGGGGCCGAAGTGTGCGTAAAAAGGCCAAAGATCATTATCTCAGTGATTATAGGCGCTTACTGCACGGTATTTCAGGTGGAGGTCCACGCAATATTGACTTGTGTGACTATGTAAATAGGCGCATATATATTTGCACAGACAGCCGGTCGGCTCTCGGAGCACTCAAATTCCCCAGTCACATCAAGGCTGAAGAAACTTCCTCTCATGTTCTGATAGAATGCCCTGCTTAGCATTCCTCAGGCATCGTCACTTCGGAGAATCAAAACTGCTCCCGGAAGAACTTATTGAAGTCAGCGTTGGCAATAGTCTGGGTTTCTGGCGAGTCACAAGCCTACTATAATAGAATAGGCACAATGGGCCCAACTAAATGGCCTAAGTGCATTAGGGGGCTAAGCCTCCTCTCCTCAAATGATGATGATGAGGGTAGGTCGAGTTTAAGCTTTGTAGATTATGAGAAGCTGATGGGGTGTAAAGTAGCTCTTGATTGTGTGATCCGCAAGCTTGAGTTTTGTTTGCATTAAACTCTACTAGATTATCAGATCCCTATTTCAAAATCATTGCCAGATCTCCATTAATTGCGTCAAACTGGCAACATTAATTTATGATTATGTAAACTGAGTTCGGAATAATATTAACGTGCGGCTTTCAAGAGATATAGTAAAAGGCTTAATTGAACATGCCTGGGGTATATAAATGTTTCAGCAGGCAGTCGGAAATAATATTATCTAGTCTCTTAATTATTAGTGGGAGCTGGGCCAAAGCCCTCTGGAAGAAGCAATAGGCGCTCAGCATTTGTCGCCGGATTTCCGCTAAGACGGTGCGCTTACAGCTGTTTGGCTCGCCCCTTCAATCGGTTTTGTTCCCCCATTCACTAACACTTAAACTATATGTTCTTCAGATCTATCTTATCACATGTGTAAGTTGATTCTTAGGAAGTGGGAAGACGCGATTAACTTTATGACTGTACCATCAATCCCTATTTCTATAGCAACTAGGAATTGAAATTCTTTATCGCTTGATATGCGAGGAAAATAATATCTGGAAGGCGAGGAGCCTATTCCACAAAGCGTTACAGATGAAAATATTATTTCATTTCTTATTTCAGTGAAAGTTATTTACCAGAAGGTACAACTTCAATCAAAACCACCATACATGGATTCGTTACAGACAAGAGAATGATTTGAAGGCTTGTATAACTAAATATTGGACATTTCTTAAGAAAGTACTATGATTCAATTAATGAAGAATATAGTCTCGAATCCTTGCATTTGCAACTTAAAGTCCACTCCTTCAACTTGACCCGGCTCAAGTTCGATATAAAGTTCTGTCGGCCCCAGAAAACCAGTTCTAACCATTTCAACGTTTCTGAGATGTAAAGGAGTTTTGCTCGCCTCTGTGTGTTTTGTAAATTTATCTTAAATATACAATGTGTATGTGACCAAATATAAACACGCAAGAACAATAGGTACAGTAGAAAACATTTTCCTTCTCTCCAATATGGAGTACATGGAAAATCATTTAGAAAAAACAGCTATTACAGACAACATATAAGTCATAGAACTTCTGGCTATATTTATGACGCAGTCATCTTGATTAGGGAATTTCACTGAATAAAATGTATCTTCTAGGGGAATTTCATTAAAAATCATGTAATAAACTTGCAATTTCCAGCGATTTTGCATTTTTTTTGCGATTTTTTTGTGAGAACTGTCGATTGAAAAAAAAACTTCGGAAATCTCTGGAACTTATTCTATGGAATCTTAGAACACTACCGTTTCCAATTTTGGATTCATTATTCGTAAGAAGTATGATTTTATTGGAGTTATTGGTTATCGAATGGCTAGAATTGTGGGTCTCGTAATGCTGTAACTTGATTAATCGTCGGCTGAGAAGTGACAACTGGGAGAATCATTTTGCACCATAATTTGCAACATTTGGCTATCTTTATGATGCGGTCAGCTTGGTAGGGGTATTTCATGTTGATTAGAATGTATCTTCTTGAGGAATTTCATTAAAAATCATGTATTAAACTTGAAATTCCCAGCGATTTTGCGAGTAAGAACTCTGGATTTAAAAAGATACTTCGGAAATATTCCGAAGTGACAACTGGGAGAATCCTTTTGCACCATAATATGTTTCATAAATAAGAAAGTCCGGTCACTTCGGAATTGAATAGTTGTCATCTCATAGTTTCACGTTCGAAAATAACATGAATGTACTACGAAGCGAACATGTGAAAGATTTTGGCAGTCTGAACTCTGGAGTAAGACAATATAATAAGCTCACCGTGAGTAATATATGGATTTGAAAGTCAGCATTCGAAACAGTAGTGTTACTGCCTAGGAATCTAGTTAGCCTTTATTTTCTGTCACACCTAAGGAGAAGCTATGCCAAAATTGGTCTGGACTGTCCTATATAGAGTGTGGAACTGATCTGTGGAGGAACATCTATAATGTTCGTATAACATCGTGTGAGCCAGCGGTGGAATGTTGGGAGAGGAGATAGGCATTGACATTTTTCTTAGATGTTAGGAGGTTATATGTATCAGGCAAACTTCGCCGTTCGATAGAAGAATGAACGTCGATACAACTAAGTCGGGCAGGTCTCGAGTTTCACAATGCCGGAGCTCGTCTAGTCTGCCTATCTGGAATCTTTCGTGGTGGAAATAGAAAGGGGTGAGATCCTCTTTCTCCGATGTTCTGGAGAGGTCAAAGAATTCGTTAGTTAGACATCATCAAACAGACTACAGCTCTCTTCCGAATAGAAATTAAGAGCTTCAGCATATGTGTGGGAGCTGAACTCCAAACATAAGAACCTGAACAGTACTCCAGGACAGGTCGAATCTGTGCTTTGTAGATTATGAGGAGCAGCTGAGGTGTAGAGTAGCTCTTGGCCCGGAATAGAAAACCAAGATTTTGTGGAACGGTTTCCGCAATGGACCTCACATTATCGTCCCTTAAGAGGGTAACAGCACCCATCCAGCATGGATATGGAGAGTAGCGCGCAGAAGCCAAACATGAAAGAGCGTAGAAAGGCGCCCCTTTATATCAGTCCGGTCTTGCAAATTGCATATTTTATTGTGACTTGTTGCACACTCGGCAGCGGCGGTGGGCATGCAATCCGCTGCCGATGACACTTAATGACTTACAAAATATCCGCTTTCTCAGAACAATTATCTCAATAACCATATGTCTGGTATTTATTTTATTGCAAACTCATACATCGACTTATCTTATAAGTCTACGACGTTTGATATTTCTAAAGTCTGTGAGCCTGCGCACTGGCTTCAATATTTTATAAAGTACAAATATCTTAAATTTTGTTCCCAATATAATGACTTAAGTTTCTGAATCGCCCAACGTAATAATTAATCTCCGTAGCTTTCGTTATTTGACAGCGAGCGACACGGGGAATCCCCCCAAAAGAAAATTCTAACCGATCACTTTGGAGTATATGCTATAAAAAACACGTTGTGAGGCAGAATAAGTATTCTTAGACCGGTCCATTATCAAATTAGTGATATTCAACATGCTTTAATTACCTTTAATGACTTTGGCTATTGAAACTGAGAAAACTGACATTAAAATCTCTCATGAGGCCACTACTCGTGAATTCAAATCTCAATAAACTGCTGAAAATCAAGATATGGCGAGTTATTTATATTCCTTCAAGCATGCCTGAAATAAGTCTGTACATTATAACTCGAAATAAAACTAACCTAGAACTTGAACCCCTAAATTTATAACATCACTTTGAGAATATAACTTTCAATCCCGCTAGACTTTTCTCGGACGCTTTCCTTGAAATTTACGATTGCAATTCAAATTCAGTAGTAATATTATAATTGTATTCGTGCCTTCGTATTGAGCTGAATGTTCTATTAGTTTGAGCTAATGCAACTGTAAGAAACTTAATTAGCGTATATGGCATGTTTTGCAATAGAACTTCATTCATTTCATTCATCACTTCATAAGGAATTTAGATTGTTGAAATTTTCAACGTGTGTGTTATTAAATATATATAGCAGAGAATTCTGTTGAGTCAGAAACGTGTAATAGGACAAATCTTGGGTCTTAGAGCTAAAGATTCACACAAAACTCATCTTGTTCACCAAAAAATTCTCACTCTATATTTATACAGCTTTCAATTTACACTCATTCCAACTTGAATAAGAGGAAGAAGCCAAATGAATGACATAAATAGGACACGAGAAACTTGTATGTACTGGGAATTCCAGAACATAAAATAAGTTTCTAAAGATCGTTTTACAGTTCGAAATTCTTGTTGCAATAGTATTGCAGCAATAAATACACTGACCTTGCAAGAGCTGGCCTGAAACTTTTTATGACAATTTTTACTTGCAATTGCATACTTCAGTTTTCTACCAACCTTAGAAAATACACTAAATTAATGAAAAGTTAAGAATTATTAATTTGTTCGTTGTATGTTTTCAATTTATTTAGTTTTATGTAAAAATGAATAGAAGCAAACAAACGAAAAACGTTGCTGCTATAATTACTATAATTATTGCTGCCGCTGCTCTTTTGCTCTCTTGGCGAGAGAGAATGGAGAAAGAAGACCACGAAGAAGGCCTTGGTTGAGAGGAAATATTGGTTTAACTGAAGAGCTCATTGCTTCAGATATAGAAAAGTTCTCAAATTTTCTAAGGATGGGTACAAACACATTTGAAAAACTGTTGTCCAAAATTGCTCACACTAATAATAACATTAAGATATCTGGCTGCAGAATGGTTAGATATTGCTAGGAAATTTGAAACATGGTGGAATGATTTTTCTGGTTTTAAACTACAATACAACAAAATTTACAATTTGGAGCTGGAGTCCAAATTTAAAGCAAAAGAATAAACGGAACAAGAATCAATGAATCAATAGGTATAAATCTTTCTGTTGTTCTGCAATAAGCGTTCTAAGGGAACTTTTGTTCAGTTGGTAACTAAAAAGCCAAAATTTTCCCCCATAATTGCGCGCAAATCGCAATTAATATGAAACCGGAACGATTCTGTGCAATGTCTTGAAATGGCAAGAGACTTGCACGCAATTTCTGTACTGCGCATGCTTTTGATCAAGAGTATTGCGTATTGCAACAAGAATTGCGAAGTGTAAAACGGTCTTAAGAAAAACCCGATTTATCTTGGCACTATTGTTTTACAGTTAATATAAAAATCTTCTTGGGAAGCACTTAAAAAGGAACGTACTAAAATTTTTACTGATACTATAGTTATAGTGAGTAAATAGCTGACATAATTTAAGTACACAGCTGTGATCAATTGATCACGTGACTTCCCTTACTCGTTATTGTTGGTCAAGTTTGATTTGGTTAAATACATTTATTACTCAACCAATTTATATTAATGAACTTAAAGTAATTTTAATTTTTAAAAAGTTCTGAACTTATAATTTATGTTTTATTATCTGAGAATTTGTTATTTTATATAAGTTATTCCGATTCTGAAGATCATAATGATGTTTATGTGAAACGGACTAAAGCGTAGGAGAATATGAAAATGTATGTCGTTGCGTTTTTTGAAATAACTGGCCATGAAATTATCAACAAACATGTATGGTATACAGGTCGAATTAATACATATGTTTACTATTTTGGCCTTTACATACATTTCGGTCTCAATCAATCAATCAGAACGAGGACGAATAAGTCCAGAGCACTTAGACCGCTTAATTGGGCGCCATTGTGCGCCTCTTGATACCCAAACTCAGACCAGCAGGCCTAAGGCAGTGCCGAAGGATAGGATTCTGTATGAACTGATGTCTCTTACGTTCTCAGGCGGCATGTATGCGCTGCCGAGGTATTGTAGCCTAAGAGAGGTCAGTGCTGGACATTCTGCAAGAATATGAGAGGCAGTTTTGTCCGCCTCTTCGCATCTGCTACAACCTGGGTTATCAACGATGCCCATTGAGTGTAGATGTTTGTTCAGATGGCAGTGTCCTGTGAGGAGTCCTGTCACCAGTTATGAGCCTCTTCTGCAGAGAAGGGTTTTCGAGCGTTTGGGCGAGAACTCCGCGATGTGGAGCTTCGCCTGCTTCATACCGGGGGCACAGCGCTAAACAGAGCCACTGTCTATTCAATAGCTCTCTGAAGGCGCAGAGCCCGGTGGTCAATGAGATTCCGATAGCTGGATCTGGGCCAGGGGTATCTATAGAACCCCGTTTGGCCAATTCATCGACCACTTCGTTTCCTTTCACGCCAGAGTGGGCGGGTACACACATACCTCGGTAGTTTAGCCTCAAGTTTTCCAGATTGCATAGACCCCGGCCTGTAAAACGGTTACGTGAGCACCCAGAAGAACTGAAAGCTTTCGTCTGTGTGTGGGCGAGTACACTCCGGCTCCGCTAGACTCGCCAGTCTTGTTCTCTCAGTCCGTCCTGTGGGTAATGAGGACGTCTGGTGTTTGGAACCGCAGGAGCTATCCTACTTCAGTCTAAGGATCGAGCAGCAAAAAGAAGGACATCAATAGCTCAATGTTTGTTCTTAACTGCAGAACTAAACTAAACACCTTGGATGCAGAGCAGAATAACCACACAGGACATACAGGGATCGAGGGGAATGTACAGGCGGGCGCCCTTGCATACAAGGGAGCTAAAATGCCGATAGTAGGACCGCAACTCTTCTGCGGTATAGGAACACACTATACAGAAAATCTTCAGACCACTGAATTTCTCTTCCAGGACACATATAGTCCAAGATCCCCCTAGACAAATTTAGGAAGAGCGATTGCTTGGAATCATAACAGGATTCATGGCGGGGCACTGCAAATTCAATTCTTATATGAGAAAAACGAATACAGACTCTGCAGAACGAGGAGGAAACGATACATTTGCGAAACCACAGTCTTCCGCAGAAGCAAATAGGTGCTCCGGCACATCATGACCGTAGGAAACACACCATAGGAGCCGGGAAAAATCCTAATCTTTAGGGAGGCTGAAGCCACGTACTGCAAAGCAGTACCGAGAAGGGGATACAATAGTCCTTCAAAGACTTCAACTCCTAATAATATTCAATAGCTACTAAGTCTGAATGGTCGATATTGAGGAACTACATTGACTATATAGAACCAATTGTGAATAGTTACTCTTTCAAGGGCTTAATAGGAAAGGTTATGTTCAACATAGCCATATTTCATTGACGAATTGAAAAGGAAAGTGATAGTTGTGATGATAATAAGATTTATCTGGTTTACTGAGGTAACAATTACGTCCGTAAATTACATTCCGTAAATATTGATGGAATCTCAGTGTCACATTTTTCATAACTGTTATTGACATCACGAAAAGCAAGATCTGCAGTATTAGGTACATATTTCTGCAAATGTATGGGGAATATACGTAGGAATTAGGTGTATCAACTGAAGCACGTAAGAATTATTGGAACGTAAAATAAGTGGTGGGTGTATCTATATAATATTGAAAAACATTCTGTATATATTTACGCAATCACGTGAGTCACAGATTGTCTGACAATCGATTTATTATTATGCAATGGAAAGCAACTTTGGGTCACAGAATTAAAATGATTTTTTGCGGAACACCGTCACCTGGCGGCATCGGCAGGTCCTCGTCCCACCGACGAGCTTATGAGACCTCTCTGGGACTATAGGACGTGTTCAACCTGGTGAACCAAAACTGTTTCCCCGTCGATTCTTTAAATCGCGAGAACTCTGTTGTCAATGCGTAGCATTGTGAATTTCATTCTCAGTGGGAGATCTGCTCCCCGGCCGATGGTGTTGAAACATCTAGGCTCGCCAAACACTTTCGGGAAAGGTTGATCAGTGACTTCACGTCAGCCTCGTCCCACCGACGAGCTTATGAGACCTCTCTGGGACTATATGACGTGTTCTCACTGTTCAACCTGGTGAACCAAAACTTTGTCTATTGACTGCTAACACGAAATGTGTTTGTATTTCCCTATGATTTGTTGCGGGACCATCACCTGGCGGCACTGTTCAACCTGGTGAACCAAAACTTTGTCTATTGACAGCTGCAAACAGGAAATGTGTTTGTATTTTCACTACGCATGGTTGTAGGACCATCACCTGGCGACAGTATTCTGAACTTTTTCCCCGTCGATTTTTTGGATCGCGAGAATTTTTTTGTCAATGCGTAGCATTGTCAATTGTATTCTCAGTGGGACATCTGATTTTCGACAGATGGTGTTGGATCATCTGGGTTTGCCAAACATTTGCGAGGGTGTTTTATTATATCACTTTCGGGAAAGGTTGATCAGTTACTTCACGTCAACCTCGTCCCACTGACGAGCTTATTAGACATGTCTGGGACTATAGGACGTGTTCTCACTGTTCAAACTGGTGAACCAAAACTTTCTCTATTGACTGCTGCTAACACGAAATGTGTTTATATTTCGCTATGATTTTTTGCGGAACACCGTCACCTGGCGGCATCGGCAGGTCCTCGTCCCACCGACGAGCTTATGAGACCTCTCTGGGACTATAGAACGTGTTCAACTTGGTGAACCAAAACTGTTCCCCCGTCGATTCTTTGGATCGCGAGAACTTTGTTGTCAATGCGTAGCATTGTCAATTGTATTCTCAGTGGAACATCTGATTTTCGGCAGATGGTGATGGAACATCTAGGTTTGCCAAACATTTGCGAGGGTGTTTTATTATATCACTTTCGAGAAAGGTTGATCAGTTACTTCACGTCAGCCTCGTCCCACTGACGAGCTTATGAGACATGTCTGGGACTATAGGACGTGTTCTCACTGTTCAAACTGGTGAACCAAAACTTTCACTATTGACTGCTGCTAACACGAAATGTGTTTATATTTCGCTATGATTTGTTGCGGGACACCATTACCTGGCGGCAGGTCCTCGTCTCAACGACGAGCTTATGAGACCTCTCTGGGACTATAGGACGTGTTCTCACTGTTCAACCTGGTGAACCAAAACTTTGTCTATTGACTGCTAACACGAAATGTGTTTGTATTTCCCTATGATTTGTTGCGGGACCGTCACCTGGCGGCACTGTTCAACCTGGTGAACCAAAACTTTGTCTATTGACAGCTGCAAACAGGAAATGTGTTTGTATTTCGCTACGCATGGTTGTAGGACCATCACCTGGCGGCAGTATTCTGAACTTTTTTCCCGTCGATTCTTTGGATCGCGAGAATTTTTTTGTCAATGCGTAGCATTGTCAATTGTATTCTCAGTGGGACATCTGATTTTCGACAGATGGTGTTGGAACATCTGGGTTTGCCAAACATTTGCGAGGGTGTTCTCACTGTTCAAACTGGTGAACCAAAACTTTCTCTATTGACTGCTGCTAACACGAAATGTGTTTATATTTCGCTATGATTTGTTGCGGAACACCGTCACCTGGCGGCACCGGCGGGTCCTCGTCCCACCGATGAGCTTATGAGACCTTTCTGGGACTATAGAACGTGTTCAACTTGGTGAACCAAAACTGTTCCCCCGTCGATTCTTTGAATCGTGAGAACTCTTTTGTCAATGCGTAGCATTGTGAATTGCATTCTCAGTGGAACATCTGATTTTTGGCAGATGATGTTGGAAGATCTAGGTTCGCCAAACTTTTTGGAGGGTATTTTATTGATGGTTGATCAGTGACTTCACATCCAAAGAAGATTCCTCACTAAGAATGCTCATATTTTGTATCTGCAATATCAGAACATATTTTTTGGCGTTCAGTTTCGGACCGAGATGCTTTCTCGGGGTAGTCGGGGAACCCGATCTAAAATTAATTATTATCTAATGGATTAAGGTATTAAGTATTTAAGATTCTACTTGAGATTGGATGGATGGGGTGGTGGTGAAAATTGTAAGTATAACATTTTTGAATAACAAAGTCATTGGCTTATAAACTGGCCTACTGCTATACTCTTGAAAATGAACAGTAAACGGGGATGTCGTGCGCCACGCTTCCTCCAGATAATGATAAATCTTCCCGTGTACACACGTCGGCATAAGTTCGCTGCACGTGCTCGCCCTCCACTTTCTCATTGATGTCGTACATAAAGGTGATGTAAACAGCAAAACTGAATAATTGAAATGTTGAAATGAATCACTATATTATTTTCTTAAACTTACAAGATTTATGCAATATCACTAAACATTTGTGTCACAATTTATTCAAAGACAATATCGAATAGAAATCATATCGAGGATATTTTTATAAGTCATTGACAGTGTTGGAAACAAAATTAAGCTAAACTTATTTTAAAGCTGTCCTCCAGTGCAAACGTATAAATGATTTGGGCTGTTAATTTTGGAGAAATCAGAGGATGAGCGGTCATGTTGGGAAAATACACACCCAACCAAGATTTTTTCAGAGCACAAAGTTTGTTACAATCAAAAGGTCGAGGTAAGAGTTGGGGGTTTACTACATAAATAGCAGCATATGGCATACTAGCCAGTGCCTATATGCACTAAATAACTTTTTTCAAACAAAAGGATAAATAGATGGTGATAATAATAGGCCAATCGGTGGACAGTTTTTTCTTTCTAGTTTATTGTCGATTCTTATAGGAAAATCGTTAATATGGTGGGTACAACTATATTTACGGCTTACACAAGGTCCGGTCACCCAAAAAAAGGATATTTGTTAATAAACAACAAGTTAATAATAATGAAGATATCGAAATAGAAAAATATGGCATATTCTATGGTAAAAAAGGCACCCATAGACCAAAACGAAATGTCATAATTCCGTTTAGCTTCCGGGAAAAAAGAATGGACCATAAACTAAAAAAAAACTGTCCACCGAATGACCTATAAATCATAAATTGAATGGTAACATGTGAATGAAACACAAATTCACATGTCAATAACAATAATTCAAACACAGAGTGGTAGCCTGAGAATAACATAACATGCCTTAATTTGAATTTTGGAAATTTTTACAACGTTACCGACCTTTATTTGAGTTTTGTTTGGTACTTCATCACACCATAAAGTTTCAAAAATGTTAGATTCAATGTTAAATTTTTCACCTACTCCTACGATAAAGTTTCAAAAATGTTACGAGTCAATGTTAAATTTTTCACCTACTCACTGGCCTAAAATATTTCATAACGATATTGATTCCGGCAAGTAAACCAAAACATGAGGCTCAATCTTAAGATTTCCTGCCTAGAATTCTAATAATGCTCGGAAGAAATTCTTTTATAGCTGAAAAACAATCGACAAGCACAACGAACGTAAGAATTTAATTCACTTCAATTTGATCAGCACTAATTTAATTTCTATGAGACGAGAATCATACACTGAGAATTCTTCAAACGCCGTTCAGTATTAGGCTGACAATTGCAATAACACGGGAATGTATTTGATTAAGGAAATATTTGATGTATATCCTCTCATAGGGCATATCCGATTAGTGGGAATCCATATCTGGTCTGTACAGCTGTTACTTCTTAAACGAAATGAAAATTGAATTTGTATTCTTACAAGATTTGAAATTGAAAGAATCCAATGTTGGAACTTGCATTTCTGAATCTTTTTTTATAAGCTTTATAAACAAAATAAATTTTCAAGACATTTGCTTCAAATTTTTCCATTTCTCATTGAAGTAAAACATTTTTAGCGAATCATATAAGCCGGTAGATCTTATGAATTCCAGTAAAATGTGGAGATTAGTTTGAATTCGTTTGTTTTACTAGTTTCCTCCCAATGAATATAGGAGTTAAGAGATACAGTAACAGCGGAACTCCAAGCAAGTGAACATGAGGTGCTGGGGTGTAAATTATCTATTGGCACGGAATAGAAAGGTGGAGCAGTTTTCACAATGGACCTCACATAATCTTCCCATGAGAAGGTGCTGCTGGTGGTGATACCGAGCACGGATACTTCGGACTTCATAAGAATAGTCATACAAGCTTGAGTTTTGGTTGCATAAACTCTACTAGATTATCAGATCTCCATTTCCGAATTGCCAGCTCTTCAATTATCGTCAAGTTATCACAAGCCTTGCTGTTTTCCACCTCTGACATTATTTGATGATATAGGATCTCTAGAGGAGTGTTATGAAGTGAACCATCATCTGTAAAACTGTGGACGGAACAGGAGGTCACTCCAAATAGATCGTTGAGTAGAAGCAGAAACAAAGTTGGTCCCAAGACAGATATCTGTGGAGCATCAGGGTTGATAGCAATTGTATCGGAGTAGACTATCACATGGAGTGATCTACTACCTCAGTTAGTAGACGACGATAGTAAACGACATAGTTGGGGAAGCAAACTATATAACACAAGTTTACCAAGAAGGTCTTTGTGCTTTGGAGATCAAGTTATTCAACGAATGTCTGCCATATAGGTTTAACGTAGGCAAGCAGGGCTCCAGTTAATCTCTGGTGACGAAAGCCATATTGCCAGTCGTTCCTGATTTACTTTATAGATCACAGAAAGTAGTGGGATGGGTCTATAATTATCAGGAAAGGTCTTCTTACCTTTTTTGGAATTGTTCGGATTCTATGTCTTCCAGCTGGAAGAAAAGACACCATGTTTGTGTGAGTGAAAGTAATTTTCAAGTAGCGATATTAGGAGGGGTCCTGTCCTTGTGGATGAATCTCAGGTAATTTGGACAATTTTAAGGATTAACTTAGTTATATGTTTGAAGATTGTGTTTGAAATAATCTGTTGTTTGTTCATATTTTCACTCTCAAGAAGTTTGAATACTTTGTGGTTTTAAATATTGTTAATTAGTTCATTGTATTTGTTTATTATTAAGTATGTATAATTTAAAGTAAGTGATATTTCCTATTCTTGTTTAAGTTAGTTATAAGTTATGGCTCATGCCCCTCCATTATTACCACTCTCAACCCGGATTTACCCTCTTGTCGAGGAACCAGGTAGAAAATGCGTAGTTAAGAAAAGATGTAGCAGCCTGCTAGTACAGTTTTTAAAACCTCTTGAAAGAGTCCAAAATTATCTATTTAAATAAATGTTATTGTTTGAAAACAGTTTTAATTAATCCAGAAAAGACCCATGAAAATACAGTCCACTCGATCGATTTATGGTGAAAACGAAACATTGGTCCTACGATACCGGATGCGAAAATAATTAAGATTTCCTGCCACGTGATGATGTTTGGTGTTTGAATGCAGTTGGCGACGATTATTTTCTGATATAAATGTGAGTTCCTTTGTTATCCTTTAGATTTGTGTATGTATTCAATTTGTTTAAAAGGGTTTACAGATTCTTCAGGTTAAGATTGTTTCTCGATGCTTTATTATTACATGATTAATATAATATGATTTATTAATGCTTCTGGATTTACTTAAATAGTTTATAGATGATAAATTGATATATAGAGGCTGATTAGATTGATGATATAGATTTGAATAATGATTCACAGATACGTTTGTTTATAAAGTTTATTACTTTAATTTAAGATTTGATTATAAGATTAACAGTTTTTCTGTTGATTATTTAAAATTGAGATTTGTAGTAAATGAATTACGTTTAATCAAAATGGATGCCTTGATTAGAAAAAGGGGTTGCATTAAAAGCAAACTAACCACTCTTTCAAAATCAGTAGATTTATTATATGATCAGATAAAAGTTGATAGAAATCAAGATATTGAAAAGATTACGATGTTAGAATTGAAAATTGAGAGACTAAAACATATTATTGTTGAATTCGATCAAGTTCAAAATGAAATCGAAAATGAGTGCGATGAGCAATTATTGAATGAACAGTTAGAAGAGAGGGAGTCATTTTGTGATAAATATGAAACTATTTTGGCGAGAACAGCATGTTTATTAAAAAGTAGATCTGATTCTGATCTAGCGCCACCTTCTCAAGCTGCTCAATCAAAAAAGCTACCTATTAAATTACCTGTTATAGACTTGCCACATTTTGATGGCTCGTATGAAGGATGGTTAAATTTCAAAGATATATATCAGTCCTTAATTCACGAAAATGTAGAAATTAACGATATACAAAAATTTCATTATTTACGAGCAAGTCTCAATCCCTCAGCTTTCAAAATTATAGGGTCTGTTGAATTATCAGCAAGTAATTATGAAGTAGCTTGGAGTATGTTATGCAATAGATTTGATAAAAAGATGTTATTAGTGTCTACACATATCCAAGGATTGTTTGAGATACCATTGATTAGAAAGGATTCATTTGTAGAGTTGCGAGAATTGATAGATACTTTGTTCAAACATTTGGGTGCATTGAATAATCTGAATGTAGATACTAAAAATTGGGATTTGTTGTTAATATATATTGTCAATTCAAAACTAGATAAAACTACCCAGTCCGAATGGGAAAAGATGAAAAAGATGAAAAAGAATGAATTTCCCACATTAAATGAATTTACTACGTTTATATCAGATAGAGCTGATACAATTGAATCAATAGCTTATAACGTTAATAAAGATATTAGTAAATTCAAAGGTCATGCAGATGTTAAACAAAAATCAACTAAAAGTTTTCTTAGTAATCAGAGTAGTTCAAATAAGATAATTAAATGCAACTTTTGTAGCAAGACAGGTCATAAAATTTATACTTGCAAGATGTTCATTGATTTAGATGTTTCCGAACGCGTGAAACGTATTAATGATTTGAAATTGTGCCACAATTGTTTATGTAAAGACCATAGTGCAAATTCGTGCAAGTCAAAACCTTGTTTTTCATGCAACCAAAAGCATAGTAGATTACTACACACAGATGTTGAGACAAGGGTCGCATTTACAAGCACACTCAAATCTCATGTCCTTTTACCTACTGCGAAGGTTTTCGTTGTTGATTTTTATGGCAATAAACACGTTTGTTATGCTGTATTAGATTCTGGTTCCCAGTCTAATTTTGTTACACAAAATCTCGTTTCGAAACTGAATTTACATCAAACAAACATAGATATTTCAGTTTCAGGTATCGGTTCAGGAATTACTATTGATAAAAAATGTATCGTAAATGCACAATCTATGATCAACGATTTCTGTTTGAATTTGGATTGCTTAGTTTTACCCAAAATTACTGACTATTTACCTAGCCAGTATTTAGATATTTCAAGTTTAAAAATGCCGACAAACATTATGTTGGCGAATCCTGAATTTTATGAGCCCAATAATATAGATTTGTTGATAGGGGTCTCGACCTTTTGGGACGCTTTAAAATCTCACAAAATAGTTCTAGGTAAAGGTTTACCAGTTCTACGAAAAACCGTATTCGGTTATATTGTTGGCGGCAATTTGCCAGATGTCTCTACAGATTCGAAAGAAACCAAATGTTTATTATCGGTAGATTTCGTAAACTTAAATCAATCATTACAAAAATTCTGGATGGTTGAACAGATTGATGAGAAATGTAAATTATCTAATGATGATTTGAAATGTGAAAACATATTTAAGGAGACATTCTCGCGAGATCTAAACGGTAGATTTATTGTTAAAATACCGTTAAAACATGACGTTACTAGTTTAGGGAATTCAAAAGAATTAGCTGTAAAAAAGCTAATGTCTCTTGAAAGAAAGTTTGAAAAGTTTCCACATTTTGAAATAGATTATAAGGATTTTATGCGTGAGTATTTGGAAATGGGACATATGAGTTTAATTAATGACGATGTTGATAAAAAAATATCATATTTTATGCCCCATCATTTAGTTATGAAAGAAGATAGCCTCACAACCCGCGCTAGAGTTGTATTCAACGGTTCAGCTCCGACATCAAATGGAGTTTCATTAAATGACATTCAATATGTAGGTCCCCAAATTTTGAGTAGTTTATTTAATATATTGATCAAATTTAGACAATTTCCGTACGTAGTTTCATCGGACATAACGAAAATGTACCGTCAAGTCTTAATTGATCGTGAGGACAGGTGTCTTCAGAGAATTGTTTGGAGATTTGATAAGTCGGAAAACATTAAAGTATTCGAACTAAATACGGTTACCTATGGCACCGCGAGTGCACCTTACCTAGCAATGAGGTGTTTACACCAACTTCCCGATAATTTAATTAGGAAATGGCATTTATTTTACAAGGAATTGATAATTTTAAATACCTTAAATATTCCTAGATTTGTCATGATCGAAAAACCAGCAAAAGTTCAATTATTTGGTTTTTCAGATGCTAGCCAACGGTCTTATGGAGCAGTAGTTTATATGAGATCAATCAATGAAAATAATGAGATAAAAGTATCTTTACTTTGTTCAAAGTCAAAAGTAGCTCCATTGAAATCGTTGACTATGCCGCGTTTAGAATTGTTAGCTGCATTGATGCTATCCCGATTAATGAAAGTCTTATCGGAATGCGTAATGTATGAATTCGATTGTTATCTATGGACAGATTCATTGATTGTCATTCATTGGATTCATACAGAAACGTATAAATTGCAAACTTTCGTATGTACACGTGTGACGGAAATTCAAGAATTAACAGCAAATTACAGTTGGCAGTATGTTGAAACTAAACAGAATCCTGCGGATATTGTTTCACGAGGTAACTACCCAACTGAATTGATGAAAAATGAACTATGGTGGTCCGGTCCATCATGGCTTTACGATTTCAATGTCTCTAGTTTTAATTTCAAGTTTACTCCTACTATAAAAAGAGATTTGCCAGAATTAAAAAAAACTAATTGCGAGATAGTTTTACATACAATAAGTCAAAACTGGCAAATATTTGATAAATTTTCTAATTTAACTCGATTACAAAGAGTTATTGCTTATTGTAAAAGATTCCATAACAATAGTAATTCGAAAATACGTGGTACCAATCGCGTTAATGGTAGATTAACGTTAATCGAATTAGATGATGCCCTTAAATGTTTGATTAAAATGGCTCAGATGCAAAGTTTTAGTAAAGAATTCAATTATTTGACAACAGGAAATGTCAAAGCGATCAAAAATAAGTTTAATGGTTTAGCTGCTTTCATTGATAATTATGGAATAATAAGAGTCGGTGGTAGACTCAAACATTCCGATTTACAGTATAATTCTAAACATCCTATAATTCTAGATTCAAAACATATGTTAACTAAATTAATATTTCAATCTGAGCATATTAGACTACTCCATGCTAGTCCACAATTATTGCTAAATAGTGTCCGTCAAAATTATTGGCCTTTAAAAGGAATTTATTTGGCTAAAGAAACTGTTAGAAAATGTTTAACATGTTTTAGGTTCAATCCTAAACCAATGTCTGTGACCATGGCTGATTTGCCACATAATCGTGTTGCTAATTTAATACCCTTTCAATGTACAGGTCTTGATTATGCAGGACCCTTTTCCGTAAAGGACCGCAAGATCAGAGGTTATAAAGTAACTAAAGCTTACATTTGTTTATTTGTTTGTTTAAGCACTAAGGCTATACATATTGAGTTAATTTCTGATTTGTCAACCGATGCATTTATAGCATGCTTGAGAAGGTTCTCGTCAAGAAGAGGATTTCCAAGCGACTTGTATTCGGATAACGCCACAAATTTTGTAGGTGCGAATAATAGTTTGAATGATATGTATTCATTTCTGAAATCAAACAATGATCTAATATGTGATTATACTGATCAAAATAGATCTAAATGGCATTTTATTCCTCCAAATTCACCGCATTTTGGAGGTATTTGGGAAGCCAATGTGAAAAGTCTAAAGAGGCATTTATACAAAGTAATCGGCGAAACAATCTTAACATATGAGGAGTTTATTACTGTGTTGACGCAGATTGAAGGCATACTTAATTCTAGACCCCTTTCTCCTCTTTCCGCCGACCCCAATGATCTAAATCCGCTAACCCCCTCTCACTTTCTAATTGGCAAATTACTGACATTACCACCAGATCCAGATGTTCATCATATAACAATTAATAAGTTATCTCGATACCAACTTCTTCAACAATTGCAACAAAGTTTCTGGAAACGTTGGTCACGTGATTACCTGACTTCATTACAACAGCGTAAGAAATGGAATGCAGATACTGATGTTATATCAATTGGTGCAATGGTTATTGTTAAGGTGGACAATTTACCACCATCCCAATGGGTATTGGGAAGGATTATAAAACTACACCCCGGAAGTGATGGAAAAACTCGTGTTGTGAGTGTTAAGACCAATAAAGGTGTTTATAAACGGCCGGTTGTAAAGGTGTGTCCACTCCCTATTACCTGAGAAAACAAACATTTTTTGTTAATAGATGAACTCTCAATAGTTTTAAAGATTTCTAATTCAAATAGTTAAGTTAATTTTTCCATGTTTTATATTTTATATTTCTATCTGATGGTACTGGTTGTTGAAGACCTGAGGTCTGCCAAGGTGGCCGGTATGGTTTTAAATATTGTTAATTAGTTCATTGTATTTGTTTATTATTAAGTATGTATAATTTAAAGTAAGTGATATTTCCTATTCTTGTTTAAGTTAGTTATAAGTTATGGCTCATGCCCCTCCATTATTACCACTCTCAACCCGGATTTACCCTCTTGTCGAGGAACCAGGTAGAAAATGCGTAGTTAAGAAAAGATGTAGCAGCCTGCTAGTACAGTTTTTAAAACCTCTTGAAAGAGTCCAAAATTATCTATTTAAATAAATGTTATTGTTTGAAAACAGTTTTAATTAATCCAGAAAAGACCCATGAAAATACAGTCCACTCGATCGATTTATGGTGAAAACGAAACACTTTGGTTATAACCATCTGCATCGCAGATGATGGCATTTATCTTTTGGTGTATTTACTCATATAGGCCGAAATTGGATTACAGGATTTGACCCTGAGTGAAGTAAGTATGTAAAACAAATTAAATTAAATGAAAGCGTATAGAAAGACATAAAAAGAAGGGAATTGAAGTAGTGTTTACAGACATCGACACGAACTAATTCAAACAAATATGTAACAATTCGGAACTACCAGCAGGGAACGGACGTTCATATGCTGTTGAAATGTTGTACACATGTTTTCGTAAAAAATAGCACATTTACAATTCTCCATACCGATTTGTTCAGTTGAACCAACGAAATTATTAGACGATTCACAAAGCAAACTGAAATTCGATACACGACAGTCGTCCCACATGTGGAAAATTTGTTCTAGAGTAGCATTTGTGGTTTGAGTAAGAAATAGGTCAAATAACATACCTAATGTATAACCGAATTTTTCCTTTATAGTCCAGTCATTATAGGAGATTTTCATCGAAATTTTTGGGTACAGCTCAATTTTTGTACCAAAGTGTAGGTTTTGGTATCTGAAAACATGTGTCACTGACGCGCCTGCGCGCGCATATTAGCATTCGTCAGAATAGATATATATATACGTTTTTTTGCCATTTTTTGCACAAAATGGAGAATATATCCAAATGTATGCATTTTATCGAAAAAATGAAGAGGAGTAAAGTTGTTCAGAATTAAATTTCCTATAAAAATGCATTATTTGATTTTCCGATTTTCTTCGCAGTTTTCCCGGGCGCGTGAAAATAAAATGCATATATATATATTTTTCAGTAAAATCGAATTTTCTCGAAACAGAAGCGTTCTATCAAAAAAAGTTTCAAACAAAAGTTGTTCAGAATGTCATTTTGCATAGGAAAGCACTATTCTGATTCCAAAATTTTCCGCGAATTTCCCATTTCAAAGCCTTAAACAAAAAAATACACGTATAAGTCGTATTTTATATATAACAAAAAATTTAAAAAACAGTTCTGGAGCTTATATAGTGCATTTTAGCGAAAAAATCAATAGAGAAAAAGTTGCTTAGAATTAAATTTCCTATAAGTACACACTATTCGATTTCCCGATTTTCCAGTCATTTTCAAAATGAAAAACAGACGTATCGACAAAGTCAATTTTTCTCAAAATCGGAGCGTTATATGAAAAAATGATCCAAACAAAAGTTGTTCAAAATAGGATTTTGCATAGAAAAGCACTATTGTGTTGATAAAATTTTCCACGAATTTTCCATCATGATCAAAATTGAGGATATGATGTCTCCCAAGGAAGTAGCTGATAAAAAATTATAATTATTAAAAATCGTATTTTTATTATGCAGAAATTATAATTATTAAAAAAAAGTTCATATATGCATACATATATACATATACAAATGTGTGTGTATATATGTATGCATAACTGTTTTTTAAATTTTTTGTTATATATAAAATACGACTTATACGTGTATTTTTTTGTTTAAGGCTTTGAAATGGGAAATTCGCGGAAAATTTTGGAATCAGAATAGTGCTTTCCTATGCAAAATGACATTCTGAACAACTTTTGTTTGAAACTTTTTTTGATAGAACGCTTCTGTTTCGAGAAAATTCGATTTTACTGAAAAATATATATATATGCATTTTATTTTCACGCGCCCGGGAAAACTGCGAAGAAAATCGGAAAATCAAATAATTCATTTTTATAGGAAATTTAATTCTGAACAACTTTACTCCTCTTCATTTTTTCGATAAAATGCATACATTTGGATATATTCTCCATTTTGTGCAAAAAATGGCAAAAAAACGTATAAATATATCTACTCTGACGAATGCTAATATGCGCGCGCAGGCGCGTCAGTGACACATGTTTTCAGATACCAAAACCTACACTTTGGTACAAAAATTGAGCTGTACCCAAAAATTTCGATTATTTGCTCAAAAATCTCCTATAATGACTGGACTATTAAACGCAAAATCAAAGCATATTCCCAAAAAAATCTCCACAAACAATTTTTTGTCACATTTACGTTTACATATGCATGGCTTCTTTCGAATGAGATTTTAAACTTTGGGCTCCAGCAACATCGATTAGACCGAGCTTGCCTTTTGGCATTGCTGATCAATCTATTAGCCCATTAGATCGAAATATTCACTGGAGGACTTGATTCGTCACCTGAACTTATCCTTATTTATCTTCTAACTATTATGATGAAACGTCAAATATATTAACAAGTATATGAAAATAAATTTTGATTATTTGAGAAAATACTGCTACAATAAAGACATTATTATCATTATATCGACGGCTGTTTTTATTTTTCAAATTTCATCCTTAAAGTTTTATCAATTTGAGTTTATCTGGGAATACATTTTTCACAGATCGACTTTTCAAGTTCATTTTAAGGCTTCAAACATAGTGTTGTGTGTGTGTGATAAAATTTATAAATTTAAAATCGTCTAAAAAAAAGTTTGCTAGGCTCTATGTTTCATTCGTTCATTTTGCCTACAGCTGCTTGTATATAACTTCAAATAGGTACAATATATTATTCATAATACGATTTTCAAAATTGCAAAGGCATTTTGGAATTGATCGGGAACTTTGAGAATTAGGTTGAGTAAAATGTTGACTAGAGACCATGAAGATTAAATAAGCTCGATAAAGATTCGACAAAGATGGACATTACTTCGCGATTTATGACGCGTTTTCCACCACAAAAGAATGTTGAATATTTGACCAACGCGCTCCGCATTTACACTGACATTTCTCGCAAACGCTTTTGGCAATATTGTCTTAAATTTACTCGCGAAAGCATGGCGACTTGATTTGAATTTATAATATTTCACAAGAGAAGTGGGCGCATCGCTATGACCAGGTCCAACTTTCTAAAACAATTGATTGCGTTTTACTTTGTCTATCTTGTAGAGCATTACAATGCGTCTGACTCTCTCCAACTGATAAGACTCTAGTATACAGCGAGTTATTTTAGTTTCAACTATGTGAGAAAATTATAATTACTTACACTCTCTCTACATATAGAATTTAAACCTTAAATATCGAATACATGTGGGACATTTTAATACCATATTACACATGCTTTTTTAGGTAAATTTCGATTCAATTGAAAATAAACAAAATATTCAGATTTCTTAAGCAACACGTAAAACGAAGCATTTTTAGAAATTTGTGAATTCAACATTTCCAATCATTGAATAAGTAAATTATGTTCACGTTTAAATTTGCCTTAATTTAAATTTTCAGGAAACAAATTTGTAATCTGAGTTGGAACAAATGAAGTAATTTTCTCTGATCTATCTGGATACATTTATCGATAAGGGCTTAGTTGCCTCATTTTGAATACATTTTAGTAAGTTTCCCGACGAAAATCGAATTCTTCAAAGTTATGTTGCTTGAAACAATCTAGATCAATAATTATTGTTTTTACAAATTCTTGTATTTGACAAATTCAAATCTGATAATTAAAATTATAATCAAATATTAATTTTCATATTTATGGAATAAATACAAACGTGATAAGCTAGTCGCTTTGCAGTTAACTAGAATTTTTGCATTTCCTTTAGTTGACACTACAGTGTTTTATTGTACCCGATGGTTCGTGCTGTGAACACGCGACCTCTTGACGTCATTTCTTTGTACTCGATAATTACGAACTATTTGTATTTCTTACCATACATTAATAACCGTGGACGTTTTCTTTTACTCCTTTTGATGCTGTTAATAATAGTATTATATTACTTAATAATGCATGCCATCGACTACAAATACCATTTTTTGTTTGATTTTTAATCCAGATATCGATTTTTAATGTGTTAACACATACTTCAAATTGTATTAGTTTTCTGCCGATCCTGGTCACCATTGTAGTGAAGCACACATAGATGCTGCCTCAAAATACAGACTAAATAAACTTAATCAGCAAAACCATTTCTCACTTCAGCTCTCAACTATCGATAAAATCAGAGATATTGTCTTGGGTCTAAAATCAAATGCTCAGGGAAATGATTTCATCTCGGCTAAAATGTTAAAATTGTGTTTACCAGTTATAGCTCCCTATTTGACACATATTGTGAATTGCTGTCAGGAAGTCGGTTACTTTCCAGAAGTATGGAAACACTGTATCATTAAACCTATCCTCAAAAAGACCAACCCTGAGTCTTTAAATGATATGCGACCCATTAGCATCTTACCAGTTATGTCAAAAATTCTTGAAAAAGTTGTAGCGAAGCAAGTATATGATTATGTTGTTCAAAATGATATTATCCTTAATCATCAATCGGGTTTCCGTAAAGGTTTCAATCCTATTACGGCACTTCTCAAACTTACTGACAAGGGTTGGGTTACTTCTCTAGTCTTCCTTGATTAATCAAAGGCTTTGGGCAGTATTGACCACGATCTTATGATTGCCAAACTTGAATTTCTCGGCTCAGATGATACGGCGGTGGGATTCTTCCCCTCTTATCTAAATAATCGATGGCAGAGGGTAGAGCTCAATGGTGAGTTATCGGACGCTTCAGAGGTAACGTCCGGAGTGCCACAGGGGTTGTAATTCGGTCCAACTCTATATCTCATATATGTCTTCGACATACAGTCTTCTGTTAAATATGTCAGTATACAGTCTTTTGCTGATAACACTCAGCTGCATCTTTCATATGACCCATCTAAATCTGAGAATGCATCTAATCTTATTAATGCTAATCTCCTACGCCTCGAGGAGTATATAACGTTATTGGTTAAAAAGTCCTACCTTGTCTTAAGACAGTCCTTAAGTCCTGAAGACAGGAAAAGGAAATTAATAAGTTTTAACATGAGGAAAAAACTTTGTGAATGTTTAGGGTTATCTATCCTTAAGTACGGCTTAGTTTTGTATTTCCCTTGCTTGCTTCAAACTACTAAATATCGCCTTCAAAAAATCCAGAATTACTGTTGTAGATTTGTTTTTGGTCTCCGTAAATATGACAGAGTATCAGTTAAAATCAACAATCTACGCTGGCTTAGAATCGAAAATTTGTTCAGATATCATATGAGCTCGTTGGTCTTTCGTGTACTTTGCACCTCCATCCCCCCCGTACCTTAAAGGTAGACTAATATATAGAGGAAGTTTGCACGACCGCTGCATACGTCATACTTACAATTTAGACTTGCCTAAATTCCGTCTTGCTTGGTCCAATAGATGTTTCACCTACAATTCAGCTAAAATATATAATTGTATACCCCCTGCTTTCAAAACAGGTTCAGAAGGTTTTCTCAAGAGAAAACTTAAATCGACGCTACAGGACAGTTTGTGAAGTGTTCTATTTACTATTGCATAAATCTATTTCTTTTCTCTGTGACAAACTTTAGATTATTTGATTATTATTTTTTTCCCTTTTTCTTGGTAGTTTTAAATTCGATAAGTTAGTTTATATTTTCTTTAAAGTCTTTCTCTTTATTTTATTTTTGTTAGAGGTTAAGTATGAGTAGCATAAGCTAAACTTCGCCTCTCCCTTTTATTTTATTTTTTACTTTGTACAAAATAAAGTCATATTATTATTATTGTTATTACTATATTCAGTTGATCGGGTAATATGTACCAACTTTTTGGAATAAGGAATAAGCCTGCGGGTCCAAGTGCACTATGGTGGTGAATTGTGTCACCATGGTTCAGAGATCTCGATGAATAACGTCGTAACAGATGAGATTAGAAACCGACCTAGACTTAGAAGGGAGACCATGACTCGCTCTGATGTAGGGGGATGACTAATTATATACCTATGACGCGTTCTGGAAGCCAAGAGTATTAAAAAAAAATCCCCATTTGCAAAAGCATCCATGGTAACAAATAATATTAATTTTGGTCTCTTGAAAAACATGGTCAATATCAATTTCGGATTGATACATGATCCTATTCTAAAAAGAAATTATCATTTTGTCAAGCGATAACAGTGAGGCTATAATGCAAGCTGACATGGACAATGATGTTTTTCGAATAGCCATGACTGCTGCCAGGATCTAGTTAGTGAAACCGTGTTACTGTCACAGTATGCCATTACAAATGCAGTTTTAATAACCGTGGATAATTGGAAACTGTTTCGAAGAATGTTTGCAGTTACGACTTATATCAAGTTACGCTTAATAATTCAGGTCCAATGGGGATGTCGTCAGCAAATTGACGAGGAAGAATTCTTTCTAGTAACACGGTATTTCAAGACAGGTGGATGAATTTAATTCGACGGCATTGCTGCTAACGAATTTGTTGATCTTCACCTATAAGTGCGAACTTCACAGAATACTGAAGGGGTAAAAAAGGTTAAAGAAGAGTTCACACTATAAATAAGAAACAATCACCATTATCCCGCCTAACTATACAATGCCTTGGAATTTACTTAAAGAAAGATTTGTATAAAGCTAATTGCGCATGACGTAGTTTTTTCAATTTAAACTCAATTCAAAAATCGTCATCAGTAAATTCTCATCCAAATACTCACTTAGCGTGTAGTAGATTTTTCGTTTTAGGAATCGACTCGGCTTAGTTTTTCCGGTGACTGGGTATTGCCTCCTAAAAGAGCATTGCTAAGGAAAAATATATCGCCTCTATACGGGGGAAACAAGATTTTGGTATTGCGAAAATATGAGGATATATAGGAGGATGTAAAATTTTGGAAGGTTAAAGTCTTGCCTAATTGGTATAAACATCTCCTGTATAGAAGAATCCACTCCATAAGAAATGAATCTAATCTATAATCGGATCCATGCAACAAAAATCTGATTCGGTTGCAGTTCTGGGACAAAGTAATGTCTCCTAAACTACCTACAGTGCATTGAAAGTAATGAAAGTTGAAGTGAACTCATGAACAAAAAACCAACTTCTATTTATCACAGTACGTATTGGCAACTGCGTCTCACATCCTGTTGGAATGCCTAGCATTAGCATCCCTCAGGCACCGACACTTCGGAGAATTAAAACTGCTCCCAGAAGAACTTACGGAAGCCAGCACTGGCAATATTTTGGGTTTCTGGCGGGCCACAAACCTGCTAGAATAGAATAGGCTACTGACCATGGGGCGCACAATGGGCCCAACTAAGTGGCCTAAGTGCATCAGGGGGCTAAGCCCTTCCCCTCAAATGATGATGATGACGTATTGACAATATTATTGATAGATGCAAAAGATTACCAGCCTCAACATAGATCAGATAAGATTAGTTTTTCTGGAGTATCTACAAGAGTTTAACATGCACGTCAGACCCTGCAACATGAGTTAGTTCAATGATCTGTTCGTGCAAGTATGAAAAGAACTGTAACACATTATTTAGTAAGTCCAGTTTGAAATTGGGTAAAATTTCAAAATCTAAATTCGTAAATCGAAAAATTTACCCTGAGTACAATGTATTCCTTCATTGTACTTGTAAAATTAGTGAGAAGGGACGTAGTAGCACAGAATAACAAATGTTTTACTACGTAGTTATGCTAAATCATTTCGTCATTCATGTTACAGCCATTCAGCAAATGTACGGCTAAAAGATATTTTAAGAATACTTCTTAATTTTCACTCTGCAAGCGTTAAATACTCATTTATTCGTACGGGATTAGTGCCAAATAATTATACGATAGACATACGTCAATACAAAAACAAATATTCAGAAACGTTAATTTGTTCGCTGTCTCTCGTATATTCGATTCTTGCAACAAACAATAACTGTCGAGTTTAACAAGCGCTATTCGCCATGATCAATTTTATTTCGATTTCTTTTAAACCAACCATGTTATTAGATTCTGTGAAGTCCTTGGATGAATCCGAAGAGAAAATTCATTCTAATTTCAGAAGCTTCAATTTAAATTCACTTATTTTGGTTCGACATCAGTTTTCTTAGAAACAAATCTTTTGACCAACTTCCTATCGAAATTTGTCACATTCACGTATTTCCGACCATCATTACAATCAGTCGAATCATCAACAATTAGATAATAAATAAAAGCGAAATGTTCCCTGAGTTACAAGTCAAAACTCTGCTATTTAATTGGTTGTTTTGATTAGACTTGTGGACTACGTAACTGCTGGAACTTAATTTATAACACCTAGAACACTGTTATAGCGATTAGAGGAACATTGTTCCTCGTAGGGATGACTTTAATGTGGTCATAACCTATGGGTAGATCAAAATTCAGGGATTTTGACGGTGACTGAAGGTCCAAGAGAAGGAAAATCAAATTTGAATGGTGGTTCAGGAAATATAAAGAGCTTTTATTAAATGTACTGTTGTTGTTACTCATCTTGATAATTAATGAAAACTAAAAGTTGCTTTATGGTTCTGTGATGCCAGGTATCCTTAAGGATAGTACTACTTCAAAAAATATTCAGCCTCCTCGTTAGGGAGACTCCTTCAGTTTGGTTCACAATTTAGATATGAATATTGGTGCGCAGCGATTATTATTCAATAATACTAATCAAATAATTGACTGGTAATTTTTGGAGGCTATCGTAATATTACAATGTTTTTGTTTGTTTCAGGTTCTTATGTTGGGTAAGTCTATTCGATTTGATATCATTGGAAGTGATAACACTTTGTGGATAAATTAGTGGATATTGTTACAATCTCGGTGTTAATTAAAAATATTGTTATAATCTTCCGACACATTTAAATATTTCACATTTACTTATTTGCCAGATTTACAAACTGCTGCAACAAAATCTCATCAACATTGTTACTATTTATTTTGGAGCAGTCACATATTTGCGTTTTTGGTACTGGTACATATTCTCCGATTCCAAAATCTTAGCATTATATTGGTGTCAATAAATTTTGTTTCAAATTGCAAGGTTTAGAAATGCCCTTCGCTAGAAATTTAATAGACGTTGGCTTGGCAATGAATTACTGCTGGATTCTGTTACGAATAAGATGCTGTGCTATACCTTGACAGTTTGGTTAGAAATATTTTACCCCAAATTATGACCAGTTTATCGAAATACGAAATTCGAACATTATCGATTCTACGATAAAATATCAACTATAGTTATTTTTAATTTCGTGACCAACCGAAGCTGCTTCATTTAGTTCAGGGTACAACATTCTACGACGAAGATTGCTTATGACTATTTGTAGTGAGAAAATGTCAAATTCAATTTTTTTCATTTCAAATATCATTTTGCGACTCCCAAAAAAAAACAAATCAAATCGCAGGTTAAATCGACCTTTCCAACAATTTGTTCCATCTATAATGCGCTCAATCAAAGTGTGCTGCGAACTTCTTCATTCACTGTTCACCCAAGTTAAGGGTGACCAGATGACCCAGTCAAAATGGGAGAATTTGATCGGTCATTACCAAAATAAATTTAGAGGGTGTTTGGGTAGAAGGGTGGAGCAAAATCAATACTGTATAAAGAATGATTGAAATATGTAGAAAACGAAGATAAAACAATGATGGCGAATGAAGACTTCCATATTTCTTCGGTTCGCCAATTTGTGTGATTTGGAATTCCACAATTTCCATTATTTTTTCTTCATTTTATTTGAAGTCTTTGTTTAATACCAATTCTTGAATTTTTTGCAACCAAAATTTTCAGTATTGTGTCTAGCTAATTCAAAATCTATAGTGATCATTTTCGGCTTGATACGAAATCCTCTTTCCTCGCAAATATCAATTATAATTTGAAAAAGAGTTTTATAAGTAATTTTGCATATATGGCAGCAGACTATACACAAGCGGAATATATAGTCCATTTTCCAGACCATGAATTAAAAAAAATTGTAAAAAAAACTTAGGGCTATATTGAAATGTACCATCCATAAATACAGTTTTCAAGTCGCATAGAAATTCCAGTGTTAGTTGAGCACGAAAACTGCTATATTATTATTATTGTTGTTAAAGAGACAAACGTTTTTGTTGTTATTAGTTTTTGAATTAATTAACACTTATGAAAATGCATAAAACAAACGAATAAATACGTAGAAATACAAATAACCAACGACGGAACACTAGATGATCACATAAAGGACAGAAATATACAAGGCAGAAAAGCAATAGTCATGATGAATGGACTATGGGATAACTGAAACAAACAACGAATATATAATACCATAGTAAAAAGCATAATTACATATAGTAGTGAAGTATGGGTCCTTGAAGGGAGAGCTGAAAAAACCTAAAAAACTACAGACATGGATTGATGGCGAAGCACTGCCGGAAAGAAAATCGAGAATGGAGAGGCCCACAAATGAAAGAATCCGTGAAATCATGGGAGTAACACACACTATAGTCGAGGACATTAAAGTAAACCAACTGAGATGGTATCGTTATGTTTAAAGAATGCCGGATGAAAGACTTCCAAAAGAAGTGTGGGAATGGACACCACAAGGAAGAAGAAATGGACACCACAAAGAAATCCGAGGAAGAGACGTGGAAGAAGGTCTATGGATGGACAAAGAAAAATGGAGACTGAAAATCGGAAGACGTTTTAAACCGACTTATAGATAGATAACACTTAATGCACTTCTTGTAGTGTCTTCGGTAACGGCGGCAAGAAAGAACGACGTGTGTATTGAGAAGTTGAGAACATTGTTATTTGCTTAATATCACTGCTTCTTAAATTGTCCAATTGTCTTAATTCGCTCCTCATTAATTTGTAAGGGTTCTCATCTCATATAAATTGTCAACAGCTTCATTTTTGCATGCATTGCTAACTATCGCTGTAAGCAATTTATCTTATTCGATAGAATGGTTGTGCTGTAGAACCACTGCTGTAGAATCACTACGTCGTCATCACCATTGTGTACAATTCCGCCTTACATTCGGTTCTTCCATTTTCACATTTCGCGATATGATCAAGTCGGAACTTGTTATTTTGCCCACCATCATTAGGGTGTTTCCGGTCGAGCAACTCGGACCTGCCTCCATCTGGCAATTGAATTGCTCTTTTTTTTTGGCAAGTCGGGATTTTGAAACTTTTTGAGTGAAAATAGCGGGATTATTCGTCGAAAGCGGGACATGGTGAAAAAACGTATATAATCAGAAGTTTTTAAATATTTATCTTTTTATTTGAGTTCAAATTACGTTTACGTAACAATAGATAGCAAAAATAGCCATAGAAAATGTATTTTAATAAAAATATGATATTTTAAATAAGATTTACCCTATCGTTAAATAATTGAGTCTGATTCGTCTTCTGAATAAAAAAATATAGAAAAAACAGAAATCAAAATCAAAAAAGTTTTATTCATTAGAAAAACATGGCGTTTCAAACAATAGTCTAAGGAGTGAGTAATTATTTATAAGAATTACTTATTCATGATATTTCTGTGGAGATTTAACTTCTTTTAAAGTTTCCTTTTTCTCTTTAATAAAGATGAAGAACTCTTCACAGGATAGCTGTAGATTAAACTGGATGAGTAATTCTGCTTTCATTAAATTTACGAAGCATTTATTTCTGGCATCCGACCATTTCAAATTTATCTGGAAAAAAACGCGTTCAGTTAAGCAGTTTGATGTTGGGATACTTATATGAAAGACACTAGTTTGAACATATTCCTGGTATCTTTTTTTGGAAACTGTTGAAAGAGCTGGTGCCATTTCTGTGCGGTGGTGGCAGTGGTGTCTTTGCAATTTCCCACTAATACGTCCAAGGATGATTTCAACAAGTTAAATTCAATTTTATTAAAGATGCAGCATTTTCAATCATGTCAAAACTAACTTTACTTTCCAGGTTTATGAATTTAAGTTTGTCGATTATTGTTGGCAATTTGTGTAAAAAATTTTGAAGTCTTCGATGGCTTTGGTCCGTTCAGATTCAATCAATTTATTTAAAACCTGTCTCGTCTGGTAGCCGAAAAACCCATCCTCTAGCCTTTGAGTCAACCTTGAGCGGAAGAGGCATAATGACTCATGCATTTCTGTTATGGCAATATCATTTCCCTGAGACTCTTTCATTAATGTACCAAAAGCACTCATCACATTATGAACAAAATGCAAGTAGGCTAGAGTTTTTGTTTCCTCTGCTTCAGAGTAGAAAATCTTTTCAATGGCTTTCGCACATGTTTCTTGCTATCAAAGTAGATTTTCAAAGCAGGCCAAACCTTGATTACTCTTTCAACAGCAGGACAGAGCGACAGAAATCTTGTATTTACGTGACGTAATAATTCGACCCACTCCATTTCCGTACTTTCAAATATCTCCATCAATTCCGCACGCCGTTTAGCTGAATGTGAGAAATGGCCGTATATTTTCAAGATGATAGCTTATCCCCGAAAAGCGGGACTGAGCCTGTCCCGCTTGAGATATTTAATTTTGATTTAAAAATCGGGACGTCCTGCCAAAATCGGGACGTCTGGCAACGCTGGGCAATTCGGACGTGACCTTTTTTTTACCTCTTGTTGAGCAACTCGACGCTGGCCTATGGTACGTACGACGAGAAGGTAGAAAATAGGATACGTACTGCTAAAATGGTGCGTCCGAGTCCGAGTTCATAAGTAATTCATAAACGTTCATTCAAGAAACGTAGCCGTCTACATCCTCTTCAGCTTTCACCATTGTTATGTCATTAAAATTGAAAGATATATCTGAATACAGTAGATTCAAACCATAGAATCCACTGAACCGAGACATGAAAAGTAGAGAGATGCACTTGAATTTGTAGAAATTATTGACCTGGACTTGTAAGTTTATGGAAGCGGCTTGTGGCATCTGAAAGTTGGTAGGCTTGTGTAACACGCCTGGATCATGTTCCAGATTAGTCAAGAATATTAAAAATAATAAATCTGTAAATGATAAACAAGTAATAACGATAAGAAGTCAAATCAATTGGTGTAAGTAGTCAGCGTGCAAGCAGGCCGGTATAAGATTTGACACGTGTTACTGTTGCTTGTTGCTCGGAGAAATAGCATACAGCATCACAGGGAAGAAGATAGCCAACACGGTAATGTCCGAGTGAGAAGGTGCGAGGCGAGAGGCAGGAAGAAACCCGACGCACTTGGCAGTTTCATCGCTCCATAAAAGGCTTGGGCACTTGAGAAGGGGTCCGTGCGCTCGCCCCGGTGCTGCGTGCCGCCATTGCTGCACCACACATGCCGCACTCTGGTTAGCACATGGCTTTTCCGGCGGCTTACAAGAGGTGAGTAACCGGTAGACGATGTTGAATCTGCTGGTGCAACCAGCCTCGAAGTTAGCTGGTCCTAGCTTCGTGAGTCAACTTTCGACGACGGACGTCGAGACGTCCCCCCGTACCTCACCGCACTATGCGATTGACGAGTGCACACGTGCCCAAAGCTATCTTTAGCTCATGGCCCCTTACATTGCTTTTTTGCTCAAATTACTAACATACGTTACGACTAGGTTCATCTCTAAATCTCAGAAGGCACGAGATGTCAAACACCTGAAACTCAAGCTATGTGTTCCCGTCATGGATATGGAAGTCTAACCTTTCACTTCATTGTCCTGTCTAACATAGTATGGAGACACTTATATATTATTAATCAGTCAAGTCAGTATGTATTGATTATATTTAATATATTTTATTAACACCAGATTGATTTATGCCGAACTAATTGGTTAATTGTTGCATTGTCAATAGAGAACATTCAAGGTCATTGTAATAAATATATAAAATCCTTACTAGCTCATCTTGTGTTCAATATTCCCAGAGAAGTTGTAAATTTTTAACTCCATTTAGGGGAGGTGCAAGGGATACAATAGATCGTTTGTTATTCAATGTTTGCATGAAGCAGATAATGTTTACTATATAGCAAATTTTCGGTATCACACGCATATATTCTGTAGAAATTTCCGAAATTCTCATTTTAAGATTGAAGTGTCATCGAAATATGAAGGTGCATTCTATTTTTTGGTGGCGAAGGATAAACGTTTCGAAACAATAACAATAATATACTATTGATTTTTAGGATTCCTTTAAACTGCATCAACGAAAAAATAGATGGGAATTGTGCGAAGTTAAATATTTATTCCAACTACTGCTGACCGTTTTTGTAGTTATAACTTTACGAATAATGATTATGTCATGATCCAGAAACATATCGCAAATAGCTAAAACTTGTTGATGTGGTTCCAGGTGGTGACCAAAAAGCACAATTCTGAAACTTATTTCTTTTTTCTTACTCTAAATAATTACATACAGTTACTTTTTCCTTCGAAAATTTGTTTAAGAATTACATTTAAGATTACAAATAATTTGTATCATGCTATATAATAAGTAAAGAACACAATTTATTATATAACGACGATTTAAATCTGCAATACGAGTGGCATATGACACACTGTTGATTAATCTGTAAGCAGAGCATCGTAAAACTCCGATAAAACAACGACAATTTGCATTTCAATGTAACATAAAGTATAATATCACGTATTTGATGTTTTTCATACAGCGGTGACCACGGTTTCCGTATACAAAATATTACGGGTAATATTACCAATAACTGTACTACTGTACTAATTTTACGTAACATTACTTACATTACCAAAAATATTACAACTTACCTCAGTAGTCTTATGTAATATGAAAATAGAAGACTTTTTTACTATTGCTCGTTTGACCTCTAAAGAATAGATTGGCACAATTTTTGGGTCGATTCCAACTGTCTCGCAAATTTCGCGAATAATAGCTTTTTTCAGCTTAGATTCCTGCATTAAATGTAGGAATTCAATTTCACATAAAATGTGAACCAACAATAGCAGAAAAAGATTAGGAAATTAGCTTAAGCCAATGAACTCGGACATTTCTTACACGGAGAAGGAGATAATATCGAATAGAAAAATAATGATTCACTCTGTGGTAGAATTTCAAATGATAGAATGTGTTGTAACATTGTGGATGTCTAATCGTAATTTGTGTAATCACCATAAATAAAGTAATTCCATACATGATTGAGATTAGGTTATTAATCATTATCTTAGACGAAACATACAATGACATTATGATGGAATATTATGATTTATTACCAACAGCTCAACACATTTAATATAACGATATGGATAATATAGCTTTACTTTTCCATTCTGTTGAAACACTTTGTTTATAATCAAAATAGTGGAATGGGCAATCCAAAATTCCGTTTTACGTGTGATATTAGTTCCAATACTTTTTTCACTGCCAATCGTTGCGATGGATTCAGAATTGAATGAAACTAGGGCTTCGTACAGTCATTTTATAAAAAGTGGAACTTTTTTTCCGACTTTTGGTTTGAATATACAGAAAGTTAGGAAATTTTCCGTAGATTACGAAAAAAATAGTGGCTGAAAACCTCCAATCAAGTAAAATGTCGTGAATTATATATATATATATATATATATATATACAATTTTCCGGGCTTTTCCGTTAATATCTTCAATACTATGCGTTTTAGAGAAAAAAGTTTCAAACAAAAGTTGTTCAGAATTAAATTTTACATAGGAATTGACTATTGCGATTTTAATTTTCATCGAATTTTCCACGCGTAGCATGGAAAAACCAATATATATATATATATATATATATATGTATATATATATTTTTTTTTCGAATAAACACTATATATGACAGAAAATTACATTTTGCTGCTAAATATTGTATGATTATTGTAAATAAGGGTACATATCGTTACTCTAGTACATTAGAATTCAAAATTTCGCGAAAAATGATCCAATTCTCCGGGTTAAGAAATTTTTATTTATTTTTTTTTCAATTTTGGTGTATGATATATCGATTTATATGTTTTTTGTAGGGCTCTAATAACGAATTTAGACTCTTTTTGGTTGTGAAAACTCATAGAGAATATATATTTGGAAAATGGAAAATTTTTATTTTTTTCTCAGTAATGTATATGACATATCGATTCCTATGTTTTTTAAGGTTCTAATAATGAATATTTGGTGAGTTTTGATGTGAAAAATCATGGAAGGTATATTTATTCTGGAAATGAGGGAAATTCAAAGGATATAAAAGAAAGATAAGAGTTATTTTTAATATAGAGTACATAATATTTTTATTAATTCAATTTTAATTTGATTTAATTAAAAATAGTTCATTCAAATGAAAAAGTGCATTATCTGATAATTATGGTCTTCTTGAAAGTCTTGGTAGTTTGATAGGTGATGGACCGCTTTCTTCGCTGTTGGCTTCGTCTTCAGAAGAACTATCACCCTCTCCGATGTCAGTTTCGTCTTCACTCTCACTTCTGGCATACTCACTACTAGAGCTTATATCTAAATCTTCTTGTACTTCTTCAATTTCTCTCACATCATCATCTTCATCTTCTTCTTCTCGAACTTCTATATTTGTGCAGTCAGTTCCACAACACACCGTGCAGAAACTTGAACATTTGAGTCCCTGCTTTCTACACCCACACCCTTTACCACAACCCCGAGTGCAACGGCAGCGGATGGTCTTAAGAATATCTTCAGGTATAAGATAGTTGATTTTATCACTTTCTTCTACGTATTTTGGGAATAATGATTTATCAGGTAACAATTTCCATCCAAAATCAGTTGGTGACATATCACTATTCCCATTCCACTGTTGGATTTGCAAATAAACTCGATAAACCGCTGTAACCATTAATATTTTTCATAATTATTTACATCAAATCTAACCAAATATTCATTATTGGAGCCCTAAAAAACATATAAATCGATATATCATACACCAAGATCGAAAAAAAAATTAAGAATATATATTTTCTGAGTTTTCACAACCAAAAAGAGTCGAAATTCGTTATTAGAGCCCTAAAAAACATATAAATCGATATATCATACACCAAAATTGAAAAAAAAAAAAAAAAATTTCTTAACCCGGAGAATTGGATCATTTTTCGGGAAATTTTGAATTCTAATGTACTAGAGTAACGATATGTACCCTTATTTACAATAACCATACGATATTTAGCAGCAAAATGTAATTTTCTGTCATATATAGTGTTTATTCGAATATATATATATATATATATATATATATATATATATATATATATGTTTCTTCTTAGGTTCTCGCGGACGTAATGTGTAGAACTGGATTCTCGGGTATTGATCCGCGTTGTGTGGTTTCGGTCCTCAAAAGGACCAATTTCACGACGTTTCGGCAAAGTCGCATTTGCCATCTTCAGGTGATTCGACCGTAGAGTCGCCTAGATTTTCCAGACTCTACGGTCGAATCACCTGAAGATGGCAAATGCGACTTTGCCGAAACGTCGTGAAATTGGTCCTTTTGAGGACCGAAACCACACAACGCGGATCAATACCCGAGAATCCAGTTCTACATATATATATATATATATATATATATATATATATATATATATATATATATATATATATATATATATATATATATTTGGACGGTCGATGAGCTGCATAGACTCGATAAAGACACCCGGAAAATGATGCATATCCATCACAGTTTGCATCCTAGATCGTCCGTTTCCCGTATTTATCTCCCACGTCATCGGGGAGGTAGAGGACTCCTCAGTCTGGAGGGTCTGCATCGAAGTGTGGTTCTGAGTATAGCTTGTAAAGTTCTTAGGAGCTCGGACCCCCTCCTGTGCCTTGTTAAAAGTCACGAATTGGCCGGAGTGGGGGCATTTATCGTTAAGGCAGCACAAAAAGCTGCGGAAGAACTTGGTCTCGAATTTCAGATCAGTCGAGAAGGCCGACTAGAGGGCAACCTCGAGCTCCTACCTTCTCGCCTGAAAGCCCAGATAAATGCCGCGGAGCAAGATCTTACGCTCAGGCGGCATGTTGACAAGCCGATACACGGTGTTTTCTATCGAAACATCGAAACGCTCGGCTTGTCAACTAGGCTGACCTTCGGCTACCTAAGGTCAGCCGGGCTTACATCCGAGACTGAGGGATTTACCGCAGCTTGCCAAGATGGCGTAATTAACACCTTGGTCTATCGCCGCAATGTGATGGGTGTGCAGGTCCCTGATGTCAGCTGCAGGGCCTGTCGAAAGGTGCCTGAGACGCTTTTCCACCTTCTGTCGGCATGTCCGGCAAAAGCGGCCTCGGCGTACACCCATCGCCATAATGCGGCCCTACGGGTGCTGTATTACCATCTAAGGCACTCGTACGGAATAGACCAAGAGCCGGTGCTGCCTTACATGCCAGGAGATATTGAGTCCGTTGTCGGAAACGAAAAATGCCAGATCTTCTGGAATTATCCGTTTCCGACCGTCAGGTCCATACAAGCAAATAGGCCTGACGTTGTCCTCCTCGATAAGCTAATCAAGACTATGTATGTCATCGAATTCTCCGCTCCGGCAGAGAAGAACATAGTCTTGAAAGAGGAGGAAAAATGGACAAAATATCAAGATCTCCTGTTCGAGCTCCGCACGCTATACCCAGGCCACAAGGTCGTATTAGTGGTTCTGATCATCGGTGTTTTGGGCGGAATTCGGTCTTCGCTGCGTTCAAACTTGAAGATCATTCCGGCCTGTAGGAACTCGGCGCAGATCTTGATAGACCGGATGCAAAAGGCAGTCATTCTGGGTTCAATTAGAATACTTAGGGCACACGATTTAGGAACCTGAAGCTACTTACCGACCGGTGGGGAGGAGTAGCTTCGGTTAACCGCCTTTTAGGTTTTTCTGGCGCGACTGCTGCGATGTCGTCGGAGCTCGCAGCAGCCCCGACCAGGTTTGAATGTGAAAAAAAAAAAAAAAAAAAGTGTATATATATATATATATATATATATATATATATATATATATATATATATATATATATATATATATATATATTGGTTTTTCCACGCTACGCGTGGAAAATTCGATGAAAATTGAAATCGCAATAGTCAATTCCTATGTAAAATTTAATTCTGAACAACTTTTGATTGAAACTTTTTTCTCTCAAACGCATAGTATTGAAGATATTAACGGAAAAGCCCTGAAAATTGTATATATATATAATTTACAACATTTTCCTTGATTGGAGGTTTTCAGCCACTATTTTTTTCGTAATCTACGGAAAATTTCCTAACTTTCTGTATATTCAAACCAAAAGTCGGAAAAAAAAGTTCCAAATCTCAAAAAAACCTATAAAATGACTGTACTAGGCTCGGAATTGTATTCGAATTATTCAAATATTCAAGTATTTTAATATCCGTAATTCAAATACTTTGGAAAAAATATTATTTGATATTCAAATATTTGAATATTCAAATATTTGAATATTCAAATATTCAGGTATCCAAATATCTAAATATCCAAATATCTGAATATTCGAATATCCTAATATCTGGATGATCAAAAATTTAAGGATGTGTGGTTTTCATATTCGGGGCAAGGATGAACATCGAAACGAATCCATCAATAGTTATCAAATAACCAAACCATCTATCGTAGAACATCAACGGAAAATGTTGAAAGTGTGTAGCGTATTCCATGACAATGCTGCTAATATTGTTTAAGCTGCTGAATAATTTTAATTTGATTCAGTTTCATGCTATGCACATTCCTTACAGTTAGTTCTGAATAAAATATTGGACGAGATCAGTATTAAATATATAATGAACAAATGCAGCAGTATCGTTTCCTAATTTAAACATTCGAATATTGCATCAAGTGCTCTAAACTCAACGTATTATATATTAAAGAGGCTGATAGAACAAAGTGAAGCTTTAATTGGTGTTTTATGTGATAGATTAATCACAACGAGAATGCAAGCTGGAAATTTATTGCTGACTGAGGAAGAGTGGCTTATGATGGAAAATATTGTGGCAATACTTGAACCATTTGAATTAGTTACAACATTATTATCATCACAATCCCAACTAACCAAATCAATGGTAATGCCAATTCTAAAATCATTAATGGAAAATTTCGTTTCAAAATGTGACATTAACGATTCTGCGTTTTTGAAAAATGTTAAATTTTGTTTGCAAAAAGAATTTGAAACAAGATTCAAGAGCATTATTTCTGAAGTTTCGGTCACTGGCGGTGGTAAAATTGGAATATTTGATTGTAGTACATTTTTAGATCCACGATTTAAAAATAAAGAACGTTTTCTTGGCCCCGTGATAAAGACGAAAAATCATTTCAAGAATTTTTTAGAATTAGATAAAGAGTCTTCTGAAAAAGAAATCTGAGCAAAAATCCACAAAAAGTACCAAGAAACTTAAAATGAAGTAGACAATTATTTTTCTGAAATTATTCTACAAAAAAATTGTTGTCCTTTGCAGTGGTAGAGAAATAATGAAGGAAATATCAAAATATGCGAAGCAGTATCTTTCAATAACAGTCACATCAGTCCGTCTGAGAGAGCATTTTGAGAGTCAGATAACGTAAAAAAAAATTGTTTTTTGAATGAAAATTTATACTTTGATTTCGAATAAAAAATATACTGCAATATTTTCAATTTATTTTACAAGTCTCTTGATACCTATTGATCGTTGGCATCTATAAAAATATGAATATCCGGATATCGAAATAGTTACACATATTTTCAATCAATCAAATATTAGAATATCTGAGTATTCGCATATCCAGATTATCTGAATATCCAAATATTTGAATATTCAGATATTTGGACATTTTAAAATAATCCAAACATTTGGATCATATAGATAAGATGTAAAGAAACATGTTTTCATTGATTATAATATTTCTCATATATTTAGATATGGGCGATATTTCTGCGACAATCTGAAATCGGGTCTCTTTGAATAGGTAAAATTAAGATGGCTCGCGTTTCATCTAACCGTTTTCAATGAAATTTATTATCCAAGAGTTTTTGGGTCGCTTATTATGAATCTGTCATAAAAATTTCTTAATTCGAAATGGTTAAAATTGATTTTTGAAATAAGTCATTGTCTGTAAGTCACCAGTTAATTTTAATGATGGATTCATAATTAGCGATCCAAAAAAAACCCTGGACCATTTTCTCGGCTTCATTGACTGGACTATTATTACACTTTTCAAATTTCGTTGCTGTAAAAAGCGATATACTTTGGACAATAATTTAATCAAACAACAGAAAAGAATATTCATGATTTAATTCAATTCAAAGTTTTCTCATTGATGAATTTTTAAAAGTCGGCAACATGGAAAACTGGAATATATATGAGTGTCTGAGATATGATAAAGGAATAAGTTTCAAATTGAATATAAATTTCCAGAGAACGATATTACAAACGATACTTACTAGAAGTTATGAATTTTTATTATGTAACACTTCATTAGAGCATGAGTACAGCCTCTCATAAAGAAATAGAAGACGTTCAGGAGCAATATTGAGGTATTTTTACTTCAACGTGGAGTTTCATAACATTTACCGCTGTAACAAAAGTATATTAGAAGTTTAATATAGGTTTTCGAATTCAAATCGTATAAAAGTAAAGTTTTTATACTTTGAATATTGTAAATGCTTTAGAATTCTCTGATTTTTAGTGGGCGCAACTTCTGTTTTGCAATTAATATGTACAAGTTATGTAAAGAATATTCATAATCACTTGTTTAATGAATTGAACACACGACTTTCTCTCTCTTTATTCACTCACTGACTTTGTGGAATCAAATTTATTTCCATTATTTAAGATCATCATTGCATCCGTTGCATAACAATAAATAGATGCAAAACTATCCAAACAACGTAATGTTTAAAAACTTCAACTATATGGTTGGAATTAAACTTTCCCAAAGAAATTTCTAACGTACGAATATTTTTAGCTTTGAATACTACGATTTCAATCATATCCGTTATAGAGACGTTGTCGAAACGATTCAAGAGATTACAATAATGCTGCCCAGAGTGTTTAGTCTATGAAATAAACGGTAATCTTATCTGATATTAGTGTAAGGTCATTCTTGCCTTCAAAGGGGTACCCCCCTGATGGTATCAGTCAGTTCGGCTGAGTATTTTTTTTTCTTTTTACTACTCTTTAATTAAGTTTAGTTCTATTATTCATTATTCATTCATTATATTTTCCATAGCTCGGAGATTGTTACAGATGTTGAACTGACATTTGATATGGATATACAACAATGGGCGTCTTTCAGCACTTACATAGAAAGACAAGGGTTGTGGATGACGTCACTAAACCTTCAGTTAGACAGAACTATATGTTATCAATGAATCAATCAATCAAAACGGGGGCAGACAAGTCCGGAGCACGTAGACCGCTTGATTGGGTCTATTGTGCGCCCGTTGATACAAGAATCAGTTCAGCAGGCCTAAGGCAATGCCGAAGGCTAAGACTTTGCATGGACTGATATCTCTTATGGCTTCAAGCCGCATATATATGCTGCCGAGGTGTTGTATCTTAAGAGAAGCCATTGCTGGACATTCTGCTAGGATGTGAGAGGCAGTTTCGTCCGCCTCTCCACATCTAATACAAGCTGGGTCTTCAACAATGCCCATTGTATGTAGATTTCATTCAGATGACAGTGTCCTGTGAGGAGTCCTGTCACCAGTTTTAGGCCTCTCCTGCTCATGGAGAGTAGGGTTTTTGAGAGTTTAGGCGAGAACTCCCTTCATGCTTCATGCGTCTATCCAGTAGCACCTTGAGGGCGTAGAGCCTGGTGGTCGATGAAATTCCGATCGTGAAATCGGGGCCAGGGGCGCTCAAGGAACTCCGTTTGGCCAATTCGACCACTTCGTTCCCCTTCAGGTCAGAATGGGCAGATACCCACACTAGCTGGAGCTTCCCTGCACTGCAAGACAAGCATAGAAGCCACTCTGTGGGCGCGAAGAGATGTAAATCCGCCTACCTCGGTAGTTTAATCTAAGGTTTTCCAGGGCATAGGTACCGTATTGCGCAGACCTCAGCCTGGAAAACGGTTGCGTGGGCACCTAGGGAAACTAAAATCTCCCTTATGGATGTATACGAGTAGACTCCGGCTCCGCTGGACTCGCCAGTCTTAGACCCGTCCGCGAACCACACGAGTCCCCCTGACGGAAGCGGCCCAGAGTACTTGTTCTCCCAGTTCCTCCTCTGGGTTATGAGGACGTCTGGTGTTTGAAACCTAACAGCAGGCGCTATCGGATTCTGCGTCAGTTGGAGGATCGAGCGGTTCTCGGCTGCCCAATTCCAGATTTTGCCATGACCGCGAAGCATAGACGCACCGACCCACTGGCCCAGAGCAGCCAGCCGATACGCCGTACCCGCGGCCACTGTTTTGATATGGAGTTGTAGAGGGACGATCCCCACTAGAACCTCCAGAGCCTTGGTGGGGGCGCTTCTCATAGCCCCTGTTATCCCCACGCAGGCGAGTCGTTGAGCCTTGTCCAGTGCCAGACGGGACAGAACCGTTTCTGTCGCCGGCCACCACACGACGGCTGCGTAGGTTATGATTGGGCGGATCATGGCCGTGTAGATCCAGTGCAGAACCTGTAGCCGTAGACCCCATGTGTTCGCGAAAGTTCTCCTGCATGCGCATAAGGATGCAACGGTCTTCTTTAGCCGGGTTTCCAGGTGAATTTTCCAGCTCAGTTAACTCTAAGGTACTTCACTGAGCCTTTCATGTGATGGAACCTTCCAAACAGACGAATGTCTGGTAGGAGTCCCTGGCACCAGGTCTATGTGAATAGTTTGGATCAACACTGCCTATGTTAACTGAAATTATGTCCTGTATCATGGATTTTTTTATATGTCGAAGGTGGATGAACTATCGTATTTATCTTTGTGGGTTCCATCTCATACTACATATACCAATATGCACACTTCTATTTTACGCAGTTCATTTCTGGAAGGAACACTCCCGCCTTTGTGAAACTGGTTAGATGTAAAACCCTTTTTCAAACAGCGGTGTTGTCATACAATGCAGCGGCCGAAATATTATAGAACACATTATTGTCTAATTCTTCTTTCGCATGATGTTATTCCTGAATGAAATATTGATTTTTTTATGGGCGGTTGGTGTTGCCGAATAAACTGATTGCTACTGACTCGTGAAGTAAATCTTTTGATAGATCTGAGCCTGTGATTGTGTTGTATTCAGATTTTCACAAGGCTTCTTCTTTACAATTTTAAGCATTATGAAGTTGCTGGAAATCTGCTTAGATGTATTAGGGCCTTTCTGTCCGCTGGATCGAAGAAATATAAAATCTAGAGAGGTGTTTCACAGTCTAGATCGATTCAAAAATGCTCAAAACTGATATATCAGCTAAAATTAGGAAACATTTTATTAGCCTGATTACAATACTACCCTTATATATATACACATATGCTACGTATAGTGAGGGAAGTAAAAATAGATTAGATTCGAATTTGGACAGTATTGTTTGAATACTTTTCAGAATTTGAAATGAGTATTTTTATGTATATGCTAGAATGTTATTTTAGTTATATTTAGTTTGGTATGAAGCGTATTGTTCTAGTTTTTGACCTACACAGGTCTCGCGACCTCAACCCTTTGTATTTTCTAATAAAAATAACAATGTACATGACTTGGATGTTTCATGTATCACAATAACATTTATCAAAGTGGAAAGTCACGTGGAGAATACAGAAATAAATACCACATATACATTAGGTGGGTTTATATTTTAAAAATACATTTTGCTATTATTTCCGGACATCATGTCTGAAACATCTATCCAGTTATGAAACGAATCCCTCACGTTTATAGAACTTATTTGGCAGAAATGTTTACAGGAATGCATCAAAGCATTATATTAACAAAATTAAAAACCTAACAATCTACCCGATTTCCGTTTCCACAGTTCACCTTCATTTGAGTCTTCATAAGTTTTTGAAGATATGCAATCAACTTTAGTATATTCTATGTGTTCTTATTGGCGATGACTTGTTTATTGTAAGTCTGGCTTAGAAAGCAAGCGGAGGCTGGTAAAGCGGCATATTGAATGCAAACAAGTGGTTTTCGGAAGTGCACGGGCTCAACCAAGGCCCATACCAAAATATTTAAATGGGGATATCAAATGCCATATGATCCAATAACACCCCATTAAGTCTTTAACAAACCGTTCCGTAACGGGCTGCTGCAGGTTACGTTAGGAAAATCGGAGAAAATATTTGAACTGATGCAACAAGACAATGACTGGAACTGGCATCGGAATCTAGGGCTCCAAGGATAATACAAGATAATGGTAGCTCTGGCCATAAATACATTAGCGACTTATATAATCACCTCCAAGATCAACTTAGAGAACCGACAAACTGGCCGTCCTATCCACTTAAACTGGGGAAAAGTGGTGTAGGTGCCAGGCCACCAGGGTATAAAAGGAAATGAAATGACACACCAGCTACCAAGACAAGGGAGTCAACAAACCTATTTCGGATCGGAATGTAAGGGAAGCACCTTAGTGAAACATTTCGAACAACCAACCAACAAGGCAATGGCGAAATATAGAGCAGATACCAAAGGTCTTGGACAATCCAAATTATTCAGAAAGAGATCATGCAAACGGAAAACTCCTGAATACTAGAGCTAATAAGAAACCAACTTCGGTGAACTGTATAGGACTATTCACAGCACCCTGTCTACTGAAGGAACACCTCAAAGATCAATAATAATAATAAATAGAAAGGATGTAAACAACGATTGTCCTGACGAGACCTAGTAAGGGCGTGACAGTTGTCTACTTTCTGTAACGTTGTTTACATCCTTTCCAGGAATATTCGTAATATCTTCTTCTATTCATGAATATATTCTTTGTGGACGTGGGTTTTTAGGGATTATCCAGTTCATAATGTAGAAAATATTATAGTTATGAGTTCTATCTATAGTGAAATTGAACTATAGCCAACAATTTCGTTATACAGGGTGACATAGAAAAAAGTACCGTGCATAGTGTCAGGCGATAGCTGACACTAAAATAAGAAAAAAAGTTCCTATTAACATATATGCTCAGACGCTTAGTTTTTGAGATACAGGGTGTTGAAGTTGAAACAAAAATTTCGTTTTTTGCAAATATCTCCGGAACCGTTTATCGTACAGAAAATATATTTTGCGAACATTTTCTACTCATAGCAAGCTATGTTCTGTGCGATAAAATTTTTTTTTTAGTCATAATTGGTGAAGATTTTGAAGGGGTAGTGCATGTTCTCTCCAACTTCTACGCCACTGGAAGAAATACGGTTTTGAGACAACCATTTGAACTGCCAATGTTTTCTACCCAAAAAAGGTACCCTGGTTATAAGCTCAAAAGTTGACCGTTTTCGAAAAATCAACTTTTATGTTGAAAAACATGGTCAATTTTTTGGTTTTGTTACTTGTTCTAACGTTTGAATAAATTTTGTTTAATTAGTAAAAATTTACCATGTTTTTCAACATAAAAGTTGATTTTTCTCGAAAACGGTTAACTTTAGAGCTTATTACCAAGAGTATTTTTTTGTGTAGAAAACATTGTCTAAAAACCGTTCTTTTTCTAGTGGCGTAGAAGTTGGGGAGAAAAACACCCACTACCCCTTAAAAATCTTCACCAATCAAGACTAAAAAAAAAAATTTTTATCGCACGAAACATAGCTTACTATGAGTAACAAATGCTTGCAAAAGCTGTTTTCTGTACAATAAACGGTTCCGGAGATATTTGCAAAAAACGAAATTTTTGTTTCAACTTCAAAAACTAAGCGTTTGAGCATATATGTTAATAGGAACTTTTTTTCTTATGTCACCCTGTATATTCGAATTGTTCCACTGTTATCAATAATTTATAAGCTTCGAAGGAACATCTACTCGTATGTGCACAGTTTATCCAAAACTGATTGGTCGTCTTCGTTTTCGACATTATCATGTAGAGATAAGAGTGAATCAAGAGTACTATACTGACGTATTAAATAAAATAGGCTGATTCTGGTAGAACTCCATGTTGCAACTTTTGGTAACTTTCTTCATTCTTGATGTGATACTTTTAATCGACGTTGCAAAAACTGAAAATTGGGATATTCCATAGCAGGATTTGGGTTTAACTACACCAATTGCTGTTACTTGCCTTCAGTTTCTAATTAGAACTACGAAATACATAGCTCAGGTCAAACGTTTCGTTTTTTAGCGTTATATATAGAGAAAGATCAGTGAATGGGAATAATTATCAATATTACCGTTGAAATGATATGGTTTATACGAGTATTTTTCTTTTCTTTTTGCCCTTGAACAAGATATGGATACATAGCGGGTATGTGGCCTTGACATTACAACCACGAAATCAATTCAACAGTAGTGCTTGTAAACAATCAATTCAGTCAATACCCCTGAAATTGATTAAGTTCACGTATCCAATATGTGTTCAGTAGAATGTAGTTGCATTTTGTCATAACAAATAAGATTATTATATTATAATTAGCAAAATGTTACACATTTCTGATAAAATCCATGACCTTGACTAGCTTACATGTCGATTTTAATCTATCCCTCAAGGGTTACGTTTTGCATAACGGCACAACATCTGTAGAAATGATCATAAATTTAGCGTATGCATATATTTTACTGAAATAAATTTTCACTTATCAACTCTCTTTGAAAATGGGAATTAATTTGGCCCTTGGAGAAATTACACCTTCCACTGCTATTCGTGTTGACGGTAAATCAATTCTTAGGATGGTTATATTAGTTCATCTGAAGTAAGTCATTATATAAGGAGTAAAGATGTCTGGCAAATAATCGACAACTAGACATTTGAAATGAGAAGAATGTTCAATATGAAACTGAATGAAGATGCCTCAAGTACCAGAACTCACCATAGAATTTAATTAACTAAAATTTATTGCCGTTTTTTTACTTTCACCTCATTTCAGATCTGAATATCTAAAAATTATTTAAATCAGGGCCGGCTTAGGGCAACAGATTCGATAGGATCGCAGTGCACATCAGTTGCAAACTTGTTTAATAACGAATATAGGTGCCCTGATGAAGGGGCAAGGAAAGGAAGCTGCTTATCTGTTTCTATTTCGACAGTGAAGATTAGTGAATCAAATTGGCTATTAACCGTGTTCAAAAAGCCATGTGAACCAAAATCTTTACTTATAATTTCGAAAATTTCATCGACATATCTATTCCATACTTTTGGAAACTGATTTAATTTTGTCCAAAAAAAGGAGAGCGGATTGCCCATTGCACATCCGCTTGTTTGTTTATAGTGTTTTTGTTAGAAGTGAAATAATGTTTCATACATAAAGACGTAAGGAGCACGTAGTTTGTATCAGGGAAATTAATATTTGAAAGGCCATGACATTTGCCTTTTTTGGCCAACATATTTCTAAGCAAAATTGAAACCTCTTTAAAATCAAAATTAAATCAGTTTCCAAAATTTTGGTATAGAAATGTCGATGATATCTTCGCGATTATAAGCAAAGATTTAATAGTCAATTTGATTCACTGAAATTCAATGTCGAAATAGAAACAGATAATCAGCTTCCTTTCCATGATATTAACATTATAAAAGATGGTAATAATCACTTGAATGTTAATCACTTTTAAAACATAGTACAGACAAATATCTAGAAGAGATGGAAAGAGATAAACGAAGAAGCAATTTATTAAATTCCAATTTATCCCCAGCTGATCGTAACCCCTTATTGGCATTATTAATACCAAATAGTATTCAAACAGGCACATTTTGATTTCTAATTTAGTTTACTCTGATGATGGCTACGTGGTAGTTTAAAGGTTCTCTGTACTTTAATATTATTTTTAGTAGATAAGGGTGATTGTTTGTTATGTATAGTCTTTAGTTGTTAACAACCTGAATTTATCAAGTTAACAATATAAATTCCTAATCATCAAATTCATCTGAAGAAGCCACTGTATGGCGAAACATGTAGTGTTTCGTCCTATTTGTTTTATTCTACAGTGTATTCATTGTAGTGTTTATTTATAATAACTTTTTCATATTGAATGTTATTCATGTTTTATTATTTGTTGTTGCATTTTATAAATAATATACAATAAGAACGTTTTATTTATTTACATACACTTATATAGCTCGTGTAATTTTGCTTTGCCCCACGCTACGATAATCTCTGCGTGCGCCTATAATACAGCCATATTGTATGATCTTCATATCACATACGTTTTAGTTGAACGATCACCATATGCAATATAGGGATTGAGCAACAACTATCAGCATAACAGTATTTGATAATTCAATCAAGTAAACTGAATATCTATGTGTTTGGCAAATGACCAAAGGTTTATTAGCAATTTCGATGTCATCATTCATTTTCAAAACAATATTTGATTGTTTACTGCAAATCCAAACCATCCTCCATTTGTAGGACGTGAAACATCTCTCCACAGCATCTACAGGCCGCTCGATTGGATCCAATAATTTGGGTAACTAGAATTCCCTATTCGAAGTGTCGATATCTGAAAGATATAGAAGCTGGACAGTTTACTCTTTATTTCCTACATATATGGTCGTCTTGATATCATATATATAAGGTATGTGTACCTTTCCAGGCAACAGTGCTGTCAAGATTCAGCTTCTACAGTTTCTCGAACTCAAAGGAATACCTGAGTTTGCATATCTATCTGTGCAGATATAAATACTCCTTTCTCGATAGTTGCTCATATGGACCATCAAGGATTGCAGACGCTTCAAGACAGATTTATTGCTCGTGGCTTTTTCTTGCATATCCAGCTCCACTTGCTGCACCTTGGACCCATTCATAACCAGAAGTTTAACTAGTGCCATAGCTCCAAGATATTTATTTTTTTCACTCTCTTTATTTTTGGAATTGAGGTATTCGGCTATTACATTATTGATAAGGTTATTTTATTCTGAGCAATTTCTGTCTGTCTCCCAGAATCGATTACACAATGCTATCTAAGATAGAAATTTATTCTCAGATTCGACTATCCTCAGTTGCTTGTGTTAGCAGAACTCATAGAAAACTTCAATCATCAATCAATCAAAACGGGGCGGACGAGTCCTGAGCACTTAGACCGCTAGATTGGGTCCATTGTGCGCCCCTTGATACAAGAATCAGTCCAGCAAGCCTAAGGTAGTGCCAAAAGTTAAGATTTTGCATAGATTGATATATCTTATTGCTTCAAGCGGCATATGTGTACTGCCGAGGTGTTGTAGCTTGAGAGAAGCCAGCTGCTGGACATTCTGCTAGGATATGAGAAGCAGTTTCATCCGCCTCTCCACATCTACTACAAACTGGGCCTTCGACAATGCCCATTGTGTGAAGATGTTTATTCAGATGACAGGTGTCCTGTGAGGAGTCCTGTCACCAGTTTTAGGCCTCTCTTGCTCATAGAGAGTAGGGTTTTAGAGAGTTTAGGCGAGAATTCCCTGATGTGGAGCTTCGCCTGCCTCATGCCTGGAAAACCACGCCAGATCGAGAGCCACTGTCTATCCAGTAGCTCCTTGAGGGCGTGGAGCCCGGTGGTCGATGAAATTCCGATCATGAAATCGGGGCCAGGGGCTCTCAACTACAAATTCCTTTGAAATATATAAACAATACTGTTTTCAATCTGCTAAAGAATGGCCAGCGTGCTCATTACGTAAACACTTCATTTTCTGAATTTAGTTTTCGAATACCGCTTGGTGGAATTTGAATCACGTGCGAAGGATGGAATTTTCAGCATAAATGTCGTGAAAATGAGGAAAATACATCAGTTCATGGAATGAACTGATATTCGAAGAAATTGTTCCCCATATCCTTTCGAAAAGTTCATTTTTGTGAGATGCATTTTAGAATTGCAACCACATTTAAATCACAGCATCCCTTTTGTTTGGTTCTAAACTGTGGCATTTGCTGCACATTTTCTATCAATATAGTCGGTACGTCATTGCAAAAGTATCCTTGTAGTCCTGGCACGCAGACAAGTGGATTTACATTGTTTGGTAACAAATGTAAGTTTCTAATGTTGATTGTTTGTCAATCAATAACTGCTGCCATATCCAACCAGATTCATTGTCTTTTCAATTGAGAATGTAGTGCATGAAAACAATCGCGAACTGATTGACATACTATGGCAGAAACTAATTAATGAAATATTATGGAAGTTCCTTTCGTGTGAATGTGAACGATCAAATAGCCTTGATGAGCTTATGTATAACATGAGGTTTATTTCTTTTGTGAAATATATAAGGCTCTCGCACTAATTAACTTCATTCATGCCCAAATGCCCAAATTTCTTTCACCTTCAAGCGTCGATGGCCTAATACGTGCTCCCAACAAGTGCTACTTTTTCGTCAGTCCACTCCCACCGACCTTCCTGTTCTAGTGTCTTCTTCCAATGTTTCTTGGCCCATTCGAAACCATTTTGAACAATCTTTTACCACTGAATAAGACGATGCTTTGAGGAGGAAGACCTTGTCGAGTTAGAAAGTTGATATCGACTCGATGCTCAATTTTCCTGACTTCTGACATAGTGACAGTTGTAAGAAAACTAATTGACTTAAAATCAATTTTTATTTTTTCCAAGGCTAATTAGTGTTAGGCCGGACATGTTTGGCGCTGCCCTCGAATACTTCGACCAATATGTGAGTAACATTTCAACTAGTGAGAAATAAATATGTTTGTTTCCTAAGTATTTATTCATCAACTCCTGGAAATAAAAGACAAGTTAGCATCTCTCACTCGTTAAAAAAATTGATATGATTTCAAAAGAGATATGATTTTATGAGAAGTGACACTGCTGTGTCTAATTTTTACGTTGGAGTTGCCACTTTTTTTAGTAGCAACGCTATATCTCTGGAAGAGTTTTGTTTTAAATTTCTTAATATATGAGTGCTCCTTAGTTTAAAAGAATTCTAAGCATCACAGTTGATCAAACTATAATCTTTTAACGATTATGTGAATGATACCAGTGTCCCAAAAATAGTCGTGGACACCGTACTATAAGAAAACAAAGTTGATAGACAAAATCGAAAACAATAGCTGCCACTCAGGACCGTAATTCGAACAAGTGGCTTTCTGCTGTTGATAATGGATTTTAGATGTATTGTGTAGGTTGCGTAGTAATTATATTTCAAAATATCAATCCAAGTGACCTCGGTTGAGTTTGAGTATTTCATTATTCAAGACAGTCGAAAAGTATGCACTGGAAAAATGTACATTATTCATATTTAGAATATGTGTGGAAGGTATCCCTCAACCATTTTGCCTAAATGCAATTCAACTGGAATGTTTAGGATAGGATCTAGCTTTGTATATTTGATGTGGGTACGTTGAAAGAATTAGGTCAAAAGGCACGTTACTATGGTCACAGGATATAGGATAAAACAGTGTGTATCATAGTCATTCAATAATAGGGCCGCCGATTGGTTTGCCACTGCAATCTCTCTCTGAATAGGCCGGTAACGAATGAAACATTATGCAGAGTAATACTCGGGTATTTAAAACCCGGACTTAACGGGTTATCGTTATAAATCGATAAATACGACTACAGAACAATAGGCGTGATATTAAAATCCTTCTTCCAGGGATATCCCATCAACTTCCTCGTATCGGTACAGTATGATGAGAAGGCCCCGACTTGTTGGAAATGATACTGTATCTTCAGGACAGCCTGGACTGACTTGTTCTGTCGTTGCGTGGTCATATGTAGAGTTCAAGAGTTACAAATATTGGGAAAATAGTGATCCCCGAATCCAAAAATATGATGCACGTTCTAGGATTGTGGTATCATCGAAGATAACACATGTAGCATGTAGCACACACAGCTTACTCACGGCCATTGTACAACTCTACAGCAACGATGTGGAATGGTATAATCACCTACTGAAAGATGAGGAGTAGTGAATTGTTCATGGGTAGGTATGGGGGTTGGCAGTGAATGAGGAAGTTTGAACTGGAGAATCAGGCCAGATTTTTTCTAATAGAACATATTGAAAGGGTTCGGAATTATGTGGGGAAAAGTTTTAACAATAATTTGTTTTGAAATTCGTCATGGGCGTTAAGTTTTGCTTTGGAAAGACGGAAAATCTCTGCTCGATCAGGGTCACTTGACTTTCGTTACTAGCTAAAAATTACATTTTTTCAAAATAATCGCTTAAAATAAGCTTATACCGGGATATCAAAAATTATCTTGGTCAAGGGTGGTTGTGGAATCTAAAACGTGTGTCTTACTTTACGTTTGAAATAATTATGTCACTGTCACACGGACATCATCAATAACCTACAAATTTCATACCTATTTATTTCAGTTGTAAAACAATAATGAGCTACAAATTATGAAATAACGGTTTTAGTAACAAGAAAAACTAAATTACAGTAATTGTTGGAAATGTCCCCCGTTTTGTTCGATGCACAAGTTGACGCGCATCCTCATGCTGTGAAAACCTTTTTGCAGCATTTCTGGCGTTATGGTTGCACATTGCTGAACTATTCTTTATTGAAGTTCTTGCAAATTATTTATCGGAGTTGCGAAAATCTTGTTTTCAAGTAAGGAAATATAAAATAGTCCATAATTGTCAAAGGTGATCTCGGAGGAAACTGAACTTCTGTATGCAAACTTATCAGCCGGTCATCAAAAAACTCGCGGAGAAAAGCAATATTTTCTCGTGTAGTATGTGCTGTTGCACCGTCATGCTGGAAATAACCGTACCGAAGTTCATCATCGTTTAACTGTTGCACAAATTCAGCCAAGAATAATTTTTAATTTGTAGTTCATTATTGTTTTACAACTGAAATAAATAGGTATGAAATTTGTAGGTTATTGATGATGTCAGTGTGACAGTGACATAATTATTTCAAACGTAAAGTAAGACACACGTTTCAGATTCCACAACCACCCTTGACCAAGATAATTTTTGATATCCCGGTATGTTTGAATTTTAAAATTTAAAGTTGTTTGCATTCCGATTTTACACGTATGTCCGAAATTATAACGTTCTATTGCAACTTTTAGTTTTTACCATTTTTTAAATATCTACATTTCTGTCATATCAAATAAATTGTAACTTCGATATAACTATTACATACCAGTAGCTTCATCATGCTACTAAATTTCAATTACTAATTATCGAGAAGAATATGTTTTTCTTTAGAAAATGAGATTACCGCTCCAAATTTCTGTTATGATTCGTCAAGCATTTAGGATAAAAAGTTACTCAAAAATATTTTTTCAATACTAAAATGATGCCAAAGTCAACAATCAAAATATCATCAACCTACTTTACGTATCTAACTGAAGTTTGGGACTTTTTACGAAAGAAATTAATTATTATATTAAAAATGGGAAAATAGTACAGTCAAATGGGTGTAGAACTCGTAAATCCTTGGGAAATGGATCGATTTTGATGGGACAACGTGCATTCTCTTCAGAATATCATCAGAAAAAAAAAGTTGACCACAATGAATTTGCGCAAAGTGTTTATATTGTTTATAAACAATTTAATTGGCTCATTTTTGAGATTACATAAAAATCTCTAAAAATGCAAAATTCGGATAAACTATTTTTTGGTATAAACAATTTATTTATTAACAAAATAGATGAATTCCACCAAAACTCCGACGCTTTAGGGTCGTTTTCGGATAATTTTGGTATTCTGAGTTCGATTTTATCGTCAATATCGTCGAATGTATACCCACAAATTTGGTAATTTGTTATAAACAAATTATATTTATTATTAAATATACGAATTTCACCAAAATGTCAAGTTTATATTCGTTAGTCGGATAATTTTGGCCTCCTGAGTATGATTTCATTGCTATTATGGTATTTAAATGCATACATAAATATTTGAATTGTTATAAACAAATTATTTATCAACAAATAAAGAGAAAAGAAACGTAATATTTTAATTAATTTTTATATAATATGCACACTCAGATTTTGTTTATAACAATTAAAAATTTATGTATGCATTTAAAGACCATAATAGCAATAAAATCGTACTCAGGAGGCCAAAATTATCTGACAACGACTATAAGCTCGAAATTTTTGACAGACAGCGGAAGTTACGTGACCCCGTTCGAGTAGGTCGTTTTTATTTTTATCTTATATCCCCAAATGTTCTCATATTTACATAATCTTTTCAAAAAAAGTTGTATCTTCTCTTTAATCTAGCATTCCATGGGAGATTATCCGGCAACAAAAACATCCCCAAACAAGCAAGCATGTCTCAGATTATGTCTCCAGTTCGCCTTGATGATGCTACCAGCGCTTGTACCTGCAACATCGGCATTTGATCGTTCTCCTGTGATAAGTAACCGCTATCATCTTATCTAATGTCAAATATTCTTGAACTCCTCTGGAAATCCTATCACTTAATTTGTACAACTGCGTATGCCAGATGTGACGTTCTCAGAATATGTAAAATTGCTCTCACAGATAATTACAGGCTCTTAAATTATTATGACGAATTATAATTATTGTCTATTGTGCTGGCATAACAAGTTTAGAAGTGATTTCGTGGAATCAATGATAGTTTCCCGTATAGCAAAAACAGACCTGAGGAGAGATTATTTCCATCTGATTCCGTCTAGTACATTGTATCTAGCATCAGTTCTACCACCATCTGCGAATTATCACTATACAATCTTTTTTCAACGGTTCCCTACCGGAGGTGAACGTGGTTCAGATTGTAACACACCTCTCATATACAAATATTGTGGTAATTAGCTAGTTTTATCAAATTATCTTACCAAACGATGAAAGTATTAATGACGCATCAACAGTAATAGAGTCAATATGATAGAAGCACAAGAATGAATCCTAGTTTTTTGAAAACAATCACTAGGTACTAGGCTGTGTAACGATTTGAATTTGTGGGTGTATTACTAGTTTTTGGTAAACGTACGGTGTGGTATGGTTGACAGCTATTGGCCTCTATTTACATTTTTAACAAAATGAATCACAAGGCATACTAAGGAACTTCCTCTATCTGTCAAATGTATTATAAGCTTGATGAAGCAGATCCTGCACATTTCCAGGGCTTTGGATTGGTCGCAGTGGTCCTATTAGTTGAGCTCCAAAATCTCCAGACCTCACATCATTGGACTATTATTTATGTGGCTCAAACATCAGGTATACAAAGTAACCGTCGACACTCCGGATACACTAATTCAACATATTTTGAATACTGCAGCCGATATTAAAAAAAACACCAAACAAGCAGGATAGCAACGGACGCTATGATTGATACAATGTTCAACAAATGAAAACCGGATAACAACATTTTCAATTATTTTTATAAACTCCTTAAGTTTGCTACGTTCTTCCCGTCTCACCCTATATATGAATAGATTAATATTTTCCTGCAATCGTAAAATAATAACTAGTAATAGAAAATAATACTTTAGCTTATATGTATAGTATGAATCATTTCGAATCAATGGATACCAACACAAACCTAGATTTGTAAAATAAAATTATCTCTTTCCAAGCTTTCGAATGATGCGATTGACATGTATCCTCCATGTCATGAAAGCGACGAGTCGCTACTGATTGAAATTAAATAAATATCAAGTATAGATTGAATGAAATTATTGTATTCGAACATATCGGAGATCAGCTTCAACCTTTTGTATTAAAATTGAAACAAATTATATTTAGGTCATTTATTATTTAGGTACTAATTATTATTTATAGAGCATTCATTGATGAACTACTAATTTGTGTTATAGATTCATGTTACTTCGGATCAAGACAATTGTGAATAAAACACATGTTTACAATTAAGCGAAAATATATTAACAATGTTTCATCAATCAGTGCATCATTAAGATAATTTTTAACTGCTTAAACTATAATTCCTCAAATGCCTAGTATATATCAATATTTGAGGAATCAAATCTTATGTGGAAGTAAATTGTATCGATGTTTTTTTTGTTCCCCTCAAGAGATCAACATATCACTTCGACATCATCTTCTTATCTAAATTAATCTATATGGTATTGAGTGATTAATGGTCGCTGGTGGCTCCCGCATCTCCGAACATCTCCGATGGTCTCCCACCCTAGATTAGAGGTGGATGTGCCGACTATACCCCCACTGTACAATATACACTCGATATGTGCATATTCACTCTAAATGCAGACAAAGAAAAACAAAAGATGTCCCGACAAAGTCTTCTATTTTATTACGGCAAGCATAACTTCGGTTGACATTAGGACCATGCTGCTTCAGCATGCATGCCGGTTTAAACCATATAATGCTAGATAAGTTTGCTAACCTATCTATTACAAACATTTTTCACATTAGGATCATGCTGGCTTAGCATGCATGTGGGCCTCTAGTATTAATATATTTAGTGAATGCTGCTTAATAGTGTTGTTGAAGATCTCAAAAGCAGACCTTTCAAATGTTCATAAAAAACAATTATCAATAAAGATATGGTAATTTTCGTTGATATGTCTCAAAAATTGAAAGCTGTCAAAATAGAAGTTCGTTCAATTAGAACTTAAAAAGTAAACAAAGAATGCCATCAATATTTCGTTCATAGCAAAAGTATTCGCAGAAACTCGATGGAAGGTTGCGAATTCCTGTAGAAATCGAGGATGCACTTGGAAAAAAATTATGAAGATTAATTCTAACAGATTCAACAAGGGAGAAGTTTCAAACTATTCACTTTTCATTCCCATAATCATCCCATCAAGAACCTATGAATTCAATTGACGGTGACGTATAATAAAAGGGAGTTGAAGGTTATGAGAATATATCCTATGTCATTGTCTGGCGAGAGTAGTTTCGTCCATTTTTATCTTTCTCAATGAATGAGCATCAATTGCAGATTCCGGGTGTAATTAACAACAGTTTCATGAAGACATAAATGTTCCCATTTTCTAAACAAGGATTTAAAAAATACAACTTTATCAAATTCTTCATCTTTTAATCTATGTACTATGAATTCACCGATATTAGTAAATTTTCTCTGATTACTTACGCTTGACAATATCTACTAATTATCCAATTCAGTGACTATCTTAATTACTCGATTTCAATTGGAATATTTTGGTTTATTGTATAAAATGCAGATGCAGAAGAATTTTATGGATTATGGGTGTCAAGACTTTATAATGTAATATATAATTTTAATGAGCAAATTTAGAATTTTTTATAATAAAACATATTTTACTAGTTTGAGAGAGAATTAATTTTGAAAAGATTAACCTTCTATCTCTGAAGAGAATCGTAGACATTAAGATTAGCAAAATATTTGAAAGAGTGCACACATTGAAGCCCAGCTGTTTCATGCCCTTTATTACCGTGACACGGATGGTTTCCACATCTTTCGGAAGCAGTTTGAAATCCAAGCGTCTAGCAGGAGGGATATGAGCACGATCGCTCTCCCAAGCCCATCGTTTGTGTAAGAGTAAGAGAGGAGTCGACACTTCACTGTGACACATCGCACATCGAATACGCACGTCATTGAAGTATTCTCTCTTTCCGCAATGCACGGCGACATGTATTATCTAGAACAACCCTTACAGCCGGATGATATCGCACCCGCAAGAAAGCGTTTCCCGACGAATCGCACCAAAGAACAGATGCCCACTAACCACAAGTCAGGGAGCTTCCAATTCAGAATAAAAGCTACGCTCAAAATACAAGTTTTATTTCAGTACTGGTGTAGCACAGGTTTTTGAGTATTTTTGACCTGCCTAAGTTGCACACAGCATTTGCCTGAACAATTTTTAATGTTAATTATAGACATAAACAAACAGAAATATCTATCTATACATAGATTCGCTATAGGTTGCTTTTATTAAACATGAAGAATTCGAACGATATTCTTAACTCGGCTGCAAACACTCCGCACTCATGTTCGAAGTAAAACATTGAATCCGTAATAGTAACATAATTAACTGAAATTTAGCAACCACCTGACCTGACTCTTAGTTTTGGATACTATCGCGACAGAAACAGGAAAATATTGTCTAGTGAGCCGGTCTCTTACTGATCAGTCTGGCAAATTTTAAGAGATAGGGGAGATCTTAAACTTAAACAGTTTGAAACAAAAGCAATGTTGTAAAAAGTATTTCCATGAAAAAAATAATGAATTACAAAACGTCTGTCAGATGTTAATTACAAAAATTGTTAGGCAATTCTTTCACAAATGATACATTATTTATTATGTGTTCGAAAATGTTGATCCAATTGGATTGAGTTACTTATTTGTATATGATACATGTGGGTACAAGTAAAATTGGAAGTAATACTATTTGGAAAATGATAATATAACAGTCCAATTTTTAAAAATCTAAATGATATAGTTACAATGTATTCAAACCCAACTGGCACCTGGGGTAAACAGAAGTCGAGCATATGTTATCGCTTGGTTCGCACTACCGTGGTTTATCAACCGTGAAAAGGCATGTGTTCAATATCGCTCAAGAGATGTAATGGTTCGTTCAAGGTTTGTATTCACCTATCTGATTGGGAGTTTATGAAAAATATTGTGTTTTGTTTGGATAGAAACTATAATAAAATATTTTTAATCTAATATAAGCACCACCGGTGGTACGATAAATAAGATGAAATGAAATATAACCACCGCCAAAGTACGACCGTGGCAAGTACTGTCCACGTGTATTTGTTTACAGTTAGTGTCAGTTGGTTTTGAACGAACTACAAGTAGATAAAATTGTTGTAAATCTATTCTGAAAGACCATAGAGTCAGTACTAGTGGATGTAAGACAATAATCACAGAAAGTATTAGACACGTTATTCAATAAGAAAATGGTTGACTAGCCCATAAGAGTAAAATTATCTAGTCTGGCCATAGTTATACAGGGTGTCCCAGGTTTTAGTAACAGAACTTAAACAGTCGATAGAAAATTTGATTTTGAGAAAAAACTTCCTTTTAACATATATGCACAGACGCTTAGTTTTTGAGATACAGGGTGTTGAAATTGAAAAAAAAAATTCGTTTTTTGCGAATATCTCCGGAACCGTTTGTCGTACAGAAAACAGCTTCTGCAAGTATTTTCTACTCATAGTAAGCTATGTTCTGTGCTATAAAATTTTTTTTTTTAATCATAATTGGTGAAGATTTCGAAGGGGTAGTGGGTGTTTTTCTCCCCAACTTCTACGTCACTGAAGTTTTGAGACAACCATTTGAACCGCTAATGTTTTCTACACAAAAAAGGTACTCTTGGTCATAAGCTCTAAAGTTGACCGTTTTCGAGAAAAATCAACTTTTATGTTGAAAAACATGGTCAATTCTTACTAATTAAACAAAATTTATTCAAACGTTAGACAAGTAACAAAACCAAAAAATTGACCATGTTTTTCAACATAAAAGTTGATTTTTCGCGAAAACGGTCAACTTTAGAGCATATAACCAGTATCTTTTATGTGTGAAAATCATTGGCGGTTCAATTGGTTGTGTCAAAACCGTACTTTTTCCAGTGGCGTAGAAGTTGGGGAGAAAAACACCCACTACCCCTTCAAAATCTTCACCAATTATGACTAAAAAAAAATTTTTTATCGCACAGAACATAGCTTACTATGAGTAGAAAACGTTCGCAAAAGCTATTTTCTGTACGATGAACGGTTCCGGAGATATTTGCAAAAAACGAAATTTTTGTTTCAATTTCAACACCCTGTATCTCAAAAACTAAGCGTCTGTGCATATATGTTAATAGGAACTTTTTTTCTCAAAATCAAATTTTCTATCGACTGTTGAAGTTCTGGTACTAAAACTTGGAACATCCTGTATATTATATATGAATAAATGTGAGTTAGTATAATACAAATATTTTCAGCATCCTTACTAATGAAAATTATTATATATGAAACATATTAGGTGAGGATATTGATTAATTGTCGCAAGTTTGATTTGTTGGCTGTATCAACAAATTAGTAATAGAACATTTTCAAAATCATTTATTGCTTAACAAGTATACAGTGACTGACAAAAATACAAACTGGTTTCTTATTAGTCCAGTAGAAAGGGCAAGTTGTAAAATATATATTTTGATTGTACACCAATCGACATGAAACTTTCTGAATTTTGTCCAGGAACCCTCCAGTAACAAACGTGCGAAGAAGAGAAGTGTTAGCATGCCTTAGATATTGTTCGAGCTGTAGCATTGAATATCGCTGAAACATTTGAACGAGTCTGGCACCTAGGCCTTCCGGGAAAACTTCCGTCATATGGTTTGCCACCCTAATTTTGTCGCTTACTATCGAGTTTTCTCTCAGATAGGTCACTCCATGTGCTGGTTGACGGAGTAGCCTCTGATACAAAGGCTATTAACGCTGGAGTTCCACAACTCTTGGACTTGGTCTAGGCACTAACTTTGTTTCTGCTCCATATCAACGATCTGTTGGAGGTGACCTCCTGTCTCGTCCCCAGCGTTGCGAGTGATCGTTCACTTCATACCGCCCCTATATCATGCAATGAAGCCAAAGGAGTGAGACAGAGACAGATCGGCGCAATTAATGGAGATCTGGCAACTATTTTGAAATGGGGATCTGATAATCTAGTAGAGTTTAATGCAACCAAAACTCAAGAATGTATTTTCTCCAGGAAGGCAGATCCCACAATCTAATATATGATGATGTCATATACAACTATTTCTATGAAATCTTCCATGTCTATGCTCGGATCACCACTAACAGCACCCTCTCATTGGAGGATCATGTCAGGTCCATTACCAGGGCCGGATTTAGGAGTGGGCAGAGTGGGCAGCCGACCACAGGCCCCCACCAAGAAGGGGCCCCCACCAAGTATAATATATTGGAAAAATGTTGGCTTTCAACAAAAATGATAAGATGATTTTGTTAATATCGTAATAAATTCATAATTTTTGCGTAATTTTATGCAGAATTTGTATTCACATATTTTAATTATTTATTTTACATTACAAAAGCAGGAAGTATTGTATATTTAATATTTATGTAATGGCAGGTAGAAATTGAAATAAGTTATTTCTGATGTCACATTGCTTTGAAACACAACATAGAACATAATAACAAGTTCATTGAAATTAGTTATTTGAATTTTCCCAGGTGTTTATTATGTGGCGCCCTATTACAGATAAGTTTCTAGTTTTTAGTCAATTTGCAGAATTTTACAAACAGTTCCAGCAGAAAAAAAAGATACTTTAGCCGTGAACATTTCATATACGCGTTGATAATCAAAAAACAGGTGCAGGATGTTTTTCCTAATGTTCCGATAATTTAAAAAAATTATCTTGTTCTGATTATCACTAACTGTAAGGGTGAAAGATCCTTTCCAAAGTTAAAATTACTAAAAAAACAGATTGCGAACGGCAATGAGCCAAAAACGTTTCAATGATCTCCCGCTTTTGAGTAGCAATAATTAATAACATTTGACGACTTGATCGACAAGAAAAGTGCGAAAAGTGCCTTTGTAAAAATAATTAATATATGTACAAATAAATAATATAATATATATAGCTCCCAGCAAAGTTTAATTTAAATGACATTATAATTGCATTATAATTTTGTATTGTAAAAATATTTTGTGGCATTTAATATCCCCGTCTACCATAGAGGCCCCCACCAAACTTGTGCCCACAGGCCCTCACCACTCTAAATCCGGCCCTGTCCATTTCGAAAACCAATTCACAAAAACTTGTTTTTCTATTTCATCCAAGAGCTACTTTACATCCCAGCACCTCCCTATAAGCTACAAAGCATAGATTCTACCTGTCCTTCTTCACGTATTTGGAGTTTAGCTCCCAAACATACTTTGAAGCTCTTAGATTCTATTCAGGAGAGATAGCCATCTGTCTGATTGATGATGCCACACTTCCGAATTCATTGACCTATCCAGAAAATCGAAGGAAGATGGGCGATCTTTTCTATTGATATTTTCATGGTCGGATATTTTGAAAGACTCATCCAGATGCAACGAAATATGTAGTTCCTAGTCATTCAAATATTGGATATTCCAGTGTTTACAGATTAGAAGAAAAAAATTGCAATACTGTTGCCATTTAATCGGTTTTATCTGGGAATGGCACATTACACACGAAATTAAATGTATACTAATATGCTTTATAACGGTACAAACTCAATACTCAATCAAAAATAACTATTCAATTCACTGATAAAATGTTACAAACATGTAAGGTCAAACAAAGTTGATTGCAAATGTCAGGATGTTCTTTGACTCTGTATGAAGTTTATCAAGAATTAACACAATCAAATGTTATCAGCAGCGAGAATTTACTAAATATGATAGATTAGTAATAGAATAGGTACAACTAACCACGTTTGTTTATTACAGTTGAAAGAGAAAATACAGTCGAGCATTAGTTCGTTCTATTAGTTGATAACTGATATCATAAACTGTTACATGGTAAAATGATGATATTTATTGATAAAATTTAAAGATTATTCGAACAACAAGTATACAAGTATAATAAATTATGAAAACCAAGATAAAGTTAATACTATTCTAAAGTTCCCTATACACGCTAATACATACCATGGCATCGATGAATGCATCGCTATTCTTGCAGTTTTGCTCTACACATCCTGATACCAATTCATCTCAGAATTGGTTCGGTGAGATGACAAAAATGAAGTCGGTACTACCAACATCTGTCTTTTTATCTTTACTAGGAGTAATGCTAATTATGAAAAAGGCAAAACCCGAAAAGCAAGTAGTCTAGAACTTCGGGGAAGTGAACCTAAAGACTTTCAAAACTATCTAACCATGGATGAGATAAACTTTAATGAATCTAGGAGATCGGTCAGTGCGCTGAGCATATGTCCAAAGGGTTATGACGGAGTGGTGAGCCGAAGAGAAGAAAGACTTCGTTCGCTAGGCTCACTCCGTCTTTCGCATAAGCAGTCTGTCTAGTTACGCGCGCTTGAGGAGAAGTGAGAGAAATGCTGACGTCTCCTTTTCAGTCCGTGTAGCTACTGCCTTCTCGGTGTCGGTACAGACCCTCCAGACTATTTCTCTCTACAATCGGCGAGATGGTTGGCGCACCGAACAGTGCGCGTCGAATATTTCGATGGACCGCCCTGCTCAATAACTCGAAAATGGCTTAAAGTAGTGAAATGAATTTTTATGCCAGCAGCATATCTTGTTTTTGTCAAAATTTCAAGTAGATAGCATTTACCATTTGACATATAACCCGATTTAAGAGACTAATTCGACCGCTACGCGCACTCCATCTTAATCAAGAAAAAGTTACTGGATATTACATCGTGAAATCACGGAATCGATGCATGAATCAGTATAAGCTTTTTGAATGAATATTTAACCTTCAAATCGGGTAGGATTATCAAGTTCAATAAGATAGTAAATCTAAAACATCAGTCGCGTCTCTATGCATTTCTGCTGAACAAATACAGGTTATTATTTTTAAAAAGTACGAGGAAATAGCAGATACATTTTCTTCCAAGAATTAATTGCCTAATATTTTTTTTCTTGTTAAATTCAACTCCCTATAATTAAAAATTTTTAAAAAGGAGCATTTTTTGACATTTATTTGTAGAAAGTTTATTGGCTTTGATTTAATTAAGACAATGAAATAATATAACGTGATTAATTTACCCAAACAATTTTTTTTTTATGGATGTCGAAATGCTCAAGGCGACAATATAAATTTCGGATCCGTTAATTTCAATTTTATAGAAATGGCTCAATTGAACTGTAAAAACGAAAGTGTGAAAAGAAAAGAAAATTGGATTGAACTACATTTGTGTCAAACCTCCCCAATTCGACGCTAATTGACCGCATTCAATTCAAATACGACAATAACTTATCAACACGTTCATGAATCAATTCAGGAGCTCTAAGATTATGGGTTAGGATCGCAATACAGTTCCGTTGTCTCGCGTTGTCAAGTTAACTACACACAGTGATCGAAAATTAGGATAATCAGGTAAACCGCATTCTCTTGACACGTAATACCTTAATCCAGGGCCGTCGTTAAGATCGACCAGGCTATGGGCCAAGGTACTAGTAGCGTATGGAAAATTCTTAATTTTTAACTTTACCATTTTGCAGTTTAACCCAATGACGCAATGGACTAAACTGCAATCCGTTAAATCTCTCAACATCCCACTTATGGGAGTTCAATAATAAAAATTTTTTATAAACAATAAATTATTCAGTATAGAAAAACTATGTATAATTAGTTTGTTATTTTATTATAACAATAAAATTTTAAACAATTTTTTTAAGATCTTGTATCTATTACAAAGCGTGTGATCAGATATTTTTCTTATCATATTATAAAACTCGTTCTTATATATAGAAAATTTCTCTTACCACCTCCCGGCCTCAGGCCAGGGCCTCGCCTTAATCATAAGGTTATCCACACACAGTCAATGATGCTTTGTTTAGATGGATTCAGCATAACAATCTACTTCACGACGAATTTTCTACCAACATGCTAGTTTGAATGTATGTCGTGAAAAAATTACACATGATGACTACAAGAGGGTGTTTACTATCATAAATCACCATCATTGTCATAAGTTGCCATTCTACCACCCAGATCGAAAATAGTAGAATGCAAATTCCACAGTGTTGGGGAATTCGCCATGTGTAGTGGGGAGGGGGAGGATGTGAGATCAAGGACATGCCCCAGTTTACCTCTGGGAAGTCAAGCTTCCTTCCACGGTTTTCATAATGGTTTCGATCCAATACAATAATACAATAGAGACAGTTGCAGATAACTAAGTACCAAAGAGCCACAAACGGCCTAAAACATCATATGCGACTACAGGCTACTGATCAAATAAACCATTGGGGGAGCCTGAGCTAGAGCTGAAAGAGTTTTATTTCATTTTAAAATCAATTAAAGTCGGCTACAACATTGTGCTGAGAATTCGGGACTAGATGTGAGGGATAATACTCAATACTTGAGTACAATAAGTCTTTCAGGTGCTAAGGTAGATAGAGAAGGAAAAATAAAAAAATAGAATAGGATTTAAACTAAGCTGAATGATTTTTGAAATAGACGTTCTTCAAGAAGGGAATTGTGTCATAGAATTATTCAATAGTATCCTCTATCAATCAATCGATCAATCATAGCAGGGAGCACAAGTCCAGAGCACTTAGACCGCTTCATTGGGCCCATTGTGCGACTTAGTCCAGCAGGCCCAAGGCAGCGCCGAATACTAGGATTCCGCATGTATGCACTCCCGAGGTGCTGGACATTCTATAAAGATGAGAGGCAACTCCGCATCATCTACTATGACCTGGGTTATCGACGATGATCATTAAGTGCAGATGTTTATTTAGCTGACAGTGTCCCGTGAGGAGTCCTGTCACCAGTTTTAAGCATCTTCTGTTCATAGAGAGAAGGATTTTCGAGCGTTTGGGCGAGAGCATCGCGATGTGAAGCTTCGCCCGTCTATCCAGTAGCTGTCTGAGAGCGTGAAGCCCAGTGGTCGATGAGATTCCGATCGAAGCCGGAGGTATCTAGGGCCAATTCATCGGTCACTTCGTTTCCTTTCACACCAGAGTGGGTGAGTGGGCAGGTACCCATACTAGCTGAAGTTTGTTCCTTCTGACTAATTCAGCCAAGGTCGCCCTACACTCCAAAACAAGCCTAGAAGTCACCCTCTGGACACGAAGTGCGTCCAGAGCTGCTCGGATGTCGGTGCATATACAGGGTGTCCTCGAACTGCGTGGCTAAAATAAAACCGAAGATTCTCTGATTCTGCCTTTTTACTTTTGCCTCAAGTGTCTTGTTTAGCCGGTAGAGGGCTTCAAAGTTGCAAAAATAATTTTGTTTTTTCGGTATAACTTGAGAACGTGATGGAGACTTTTACAATATTTGGCAGGTGAGTTACTGTCAATAATAGCCGTTTTTGAGAGCGGAGCATAGAGCCTTAGAAACCATAGAAATGGCTCAAACTTGAGGATGTAACGGGGAAAGTGTCCAGAACTTTCTTGTGGTCGATGTAATTCACTATGTATTTTTTATGTAGATAGCTTATCTAATTTGAAAACTTTTCTTACTCTTAGAAAATTTTGATAAAATCAACGGATTAGCTTGAAAAAAATAATTTTCGAGTCTCTGCAATTTTGGTTTACTAATTTTACTTGATTAAAATACCTTAGTTGCCTTTGCTCTTCTAATGTCATTTTGGCATTTGGAGAATTTATTCTCAAAACTGTCAGTTTTTACTTTGCTTTCCGTAAAAATTTTATAAAATTATGGCTCAAAATTTCACTGAAATGGTTAATATCTCGGTAAAACACGAACAATAAAAACAATAGAAATGGGGAAACGATGTGATTATTTAGGAAAAACGAATGCTAAATTAAAAGAAACAACAAACCTTTTTTGGAAATCGCTAAGGCATCAATTGTTCGAAATGTTGCCCATTTTCCTGAATACACAAATTAATTCGTTTCAAGAAATTGGATTGAACTCTGGCTAGTACTTCAGGATCATTCTTCAATAAATCCGCTTCATGATTAATTCGTTGCAACAATTCCTCTCGTGTGTTTACTGCAGCTGCATAAACTTTCGACTTCAAAGCGCCCCATAGAAAGAAGTCGCAGGGCGTCAAATCAGGGGAGCGGGCCGGCCAGTTCACTGGTGCATCGTGCCCTCTACCTATCCAGCGATCTGGATATTCCGCATTCAAATGTCGCCTCACAGCTAATGTGAAATGAGGAGGTGCACCATCATGGATAAACCAGGCCACGACGAATGTGTAAGGGCAAGTCTTCCAACAGCCTTTGTTCCAAAAAGTTCAAGTAGTTCTCTCCGTTCAATCGATCGGGTATAACGATAGGGCCAATAATAAAGTTATCCACAATTCCAACCCAAACATTGATTTTAGTTTGATTCTGAAAATATGTAACATCCGTTTCATGAGGATTTTCATCAGCATAGAAATGTTCATTATGGAGGTTAAAAAGACCACATCTCGTGAAAGTATCTTCGTCCGTGAACAGAATTCTTCTACAAAAATTGGGGTTTGCGTTTTGTCTTTGGACAATAAGCCGACAGAAATCTAGCCGATGACCTGGATCCATGGGCAATAAGTCTTGAACTGTTTTAATATGATAGGGATACAACAGTTCTTCTTTCAGTACATTATGAACTAATGAATTTTGAGGCTCCAATACGAAGTCTCAAACGTAGTGTGCTTATCCCAGGTTCAGTTTCAACCGCTTCCAGTATCGCTTCTTCGAGCTCTAACGTCCTTCTTGTCCGTCTGCGTCCAGTTTCTCTGCGATTTGCTTCAAATTTGCCAGTTTCACGAAGGTTTGCCGATTTGGAATTCTGCGATGCGGATATCATTCCCTTCTCCGGCCATTGCAACGACAAAGTCCATAAATCAATAACATATCAACCATTTCAGTGTTAGTGAAATTTTGAGCCATAATTTTATAAAATTTTTACGGAAAGCAAAGTAAAAACTGACAGTTTTGAGAATAAATTCTTCAAATGCCAAAATGACATTAGAAAAGCAAAGGCAACTAAGGTATTTTAATTAAGTAAAATTAGTAAGCCAAAATTGCAGAGACTCGAAAATTAATTTTTTCAAGCTAATCCGTTGATTTTATCAAAATTTTCTAAGAGTAAGAAAAGTTTTCAAATCAGATAAGCTATCTACATAAAAAATATCGAGTGAATTACATCGACCACAAAAAAGTTCTGGACACTTTTCCCGTTACATCCTCAAGTTTGAGCCATTTCTATGGTTCTGTGCTCCACTCTCAAAAATGGCCATTATTGACAGTAACTCACCTGCTAAATATTTTAATAGTTCTTCATCACGTTCTCAAGTTATACCGAAAAAACAAAATTATTTTTGCAATTTTGAAGCCCTCTAGCGGGTAAACAAGACACTTGAGGCAAAATTAGAAAGGCTCATCAACTTTTTTTCTAATCAAAGAATCTTCGGTTTTATTTTGGTCACGCAGTTCGAGTACAACCTGTATATAGCCACCTATCTTGGTAGTTTAGTCTCAGGTTTTCTAGGGCACAGGTCCGGAGCATCCTCTAGCAATTGTGGCTCCTGCCTTATTGTTGATAACCTTGTAGTGATTCTAGGTTGAGGTTTTGCAGTATCGCTGGCAAAGTGCAGTTTTCTTGACATATTGTGTAGTTTATTTTATTTCGTTGCGGCGAAAATATATTGGCATGTACAGAAATTTAAAAATTGATCATTTAGAGGTAACTTATTCAGTCATAATTACATTGGCGCTATTAAAATCACAATGCAATTGGTAGTTACCTGTGAAAGCTCGATATAATAAGTTACTGCAAATGGATGCTGGTAGAATTTCATTGCCCAATTAAAACTCCAATTCAAACGATAAAATGTTAATATTCTATTCCGCAACAATGAATTTGTCGCGAAGTGTGTGCTATACTTTAATAGGATCATGAAAGCATGAAACACCTTGAAAGCGCCTCCGACGATCGTCCTCAACCCACGCTTGTCACTAAACGTCACGACTCAAAACTTACAAACTAGCGTAACTCAATTATTCATAATAATATCAACATTTTAGCCTTTGAATGTTCGACTGCAGTCTCTATTTGGCGCTCAACGTAAAGAGTATGGTTAGATATAGAATAGCAAACTGATCACAGGTAAAATCGTTTCTCATTATATGGAGTGAGTCAAGTCACGACTAGCTCACATGGTTTATGGGAAAAATCAGATAATATTCATTTTGGTTAAACTAACTAGAAATTATGACGGTAATGCAACTAGAACGAAAAAAAAAGGTTAGCTTCCCAAATTCAACTCATTGGAGATTTATCAGAGAACAGAGATACATTCTGGCATCCTGCATCAATTTGTCAAGAGCTGTTCTTATTTCAAATATCTGGGCACACATACCGCTTCTCTCGTGACTTGCGCTTGCGCACCCATAATTTTCATATAAGTACCTAGTTAGGATGTTAGAGTAGGTTACATTAATAGCAAATGGTGTAATTATGCTTCGTAAAACATGATTTGATTTTGCAATAACTTCAGTTTATCAATTAACTTATTAGTTCTCTCCATTCGGTTTTTTTTCACCAATAGACCGGTTGCAAATTTAATTGTAGAATGTAGATATTGCCTACGGTTTTCTATAATATGAGCAACATAGTCAAATGTATCAATTTCACATTGACTATAAGAACATATAAATATTCTGGAATGTTTGCTATAGTGAGATTTACAATTTTTTGAGGCGTCTGGTTTATTTGAAATCGTGATAATGAATTAAAAAAGAGTTGGTTCCTATTTCATGAATTCTTATTCATCTATCTAAGTAAGTTTTGAATTCCCACATTTTCACGCGGGTCTATGACAGTGAAAACGTTTATGTCGTGACCTTGAAACGAACTTGAGTTGATCGGAGGCTAATAAATCTTGGTTGGCTATTCTTTAGAGTGAAACCTGGCAGATCCGATATTATATTCAGATGATATGGAGAAACCCCATATTCCTTCTGGAAAAATATTCATTCTACCTCAAGTTGTTCGACTTACCACCCTGGGCAAAGATATACAACAAAGATTGACAAAAAAAATTGCAACTACCCTGAGGCCTTCTTCACTAAACAATCTCAGCGTTTTCTGTTATGATTCCACGGTCTATTGATTGCCGACTTTCTAATATAGGAATTCCGTATTGTCTAAACCAGAAATTGCATAGGAAAATTATTCACTTCCAAATTGCTATCAAGAAACAAGCAAGTTGTGCAATGGGCCCCTTTCTTGGGCAAATTAAATCAGTTTCCAAACGTTTGGCACAGAAATGTAGATGATATTTTCGCAATTAAAATTACAGATTCTGATCTACATGGTTTAAAAGCCAATTTGATTCATTCAAATTCAATGTAGGATTAGAAACAAATAACCGACTTCCTTCCTTTGACATTAATATTCCACGCATTCAGGTACTCCAATTAATATTATAAAATAGATCCATTCCATAACCTTGTTCATTGACTATTGAACATCCCTTTGAGCCAGAAAAAATACAACAACGAGGTTGAGAAACTTCGGTCAATAGCGACAAACAATGTTTACGACAAATCTTTGATCAATAACATAATTTCTAATCAAAAACGGAAAATGGAACCCAATCTTTTACATCCAAATAATTCAATGAAATTCGAGAGTTTCACTTATCATGCTTCAACCTTCAATGATTATTAAAATTGCTTGCATTAAAACCCGATCATACATGTAAGATGAAGCTAAAAATTCCATTGATAAAGTTTCTGACTTCGATAAATCTGAAATTTATAAAATTGATTTAGAGTCATCGTCAAAATGCTGTGTGGGTCAAACTACAAGGAATAATAGTAATTATAACATTTTTCCCATATAAAAAAATGGGAATGAAAAATCAGCAGCAATAGCAGAAAAATTTTAATTATAGGTCACACCATTTTTAAATATGGCTAAATGGAATGCTCGAACACAGTTTTTAACCTGGTGTAAAATGTTTGTCATTATTGCCAGTTGTTGAAAAAACACATGCCAAGGTTTTTTATCGGGGCATTTCCCAGTAATTGGCCATTATTTCGAACAAAAATGGACTTTCTGACTACTTTACGGCTAAAAGGGGTGCATTGCGTACAAATTTGGTGTCAAAGAAAAACCAATATTTGTGCCAATGTTTTTTTCCCAACACAACCCCTCCCTCAACCCCGAAAACCTCAACCAAAAAAAATCAGTAATTTTGATATCAATAAAAAATTGCCTCGATAAAAACCCTTGGCACTAGGTGCAAATATATGAGAATTAAATGCTTTTCAATATACAACAACTCCGAAAAAGGGTTCGTGCAATAAAAAAGTCCGAAATTTGAGGTGGCTGTAGGTTGGAAACGCCTGACAATAAACGACTCGGCCTGTGAGAACTATTGTACATTGAACCTTTCTCCACCAATATACAGTAGTGCCAAGGTGTATTCATTCTGTTCCACCATATCGATCTACGTCCTAGCCTAGACTATGAAGGTTGTAGTTCTAAATACAAATGAAAAATATTCAAAGAATTGAGCAACATTCAATACTAAAAAAATTGGGAAACTACTTACACTTCTATCTTATTCCAAAAATGTGGGTCGTTTATCTGAAAATAAAAAAAATATTATTTGGTGTGATCAAGAAAGATATCAAAATATTTTTAATGACATTGAGATTTTATTTTATCGACTAGTCCTACTTATAGATGAAGTTATGAATTATCGAATCTTCTTGAAGATATGAAAATGATGGTGGAAGCCGTTACTTTATGGTAATTTATCATTTTGATTATATGAAAGAGTAACTACTTTGTTTTTATACCACTTTTATTAATAATAAATTAATTAATTATTATAATTTTCTATTTGTTTGATAATGGCACTTCGGTGTTGAAACTATAGTTACGTCTTCACGTTATCATTAATAAAAGTGGTATAAAAACAAAGTAGTTATTCTTTCATATAATTAATATGAAAATGAGACAGATCGAGTCTATATCGTAGGACATTGAATCGGTTGATGTGGATTTCAATGTGATAATATATACTATACCTACTCGGAATGAAAAGGAGTACACTCTGAATTTATTCATTCCATGTCTGTGCATCTGAATAATATGTGTTCCATGTGAATTCTTAAAAAGGAAATTTGAAGAACATACTCTATTCAGTAACACAGTTCAATCCTCGAGGTACTAGGGAATCGAATTGTAGAAAACGCATCGTATTGTCACTCATACATACAGGTTTTAGATTCATGTTTCACTGATTCCGACATCTCATCACTGCGTCTATCCCATTGTCGTCTTTCGCGATCATATCAGAGGCATTGGATGTTCTCAGAAAGGGGTTTGATTTGTTTATAGGTATATTTAATTCCTTCCCCAATATATTCTCCGTAGAATTAGGGAAAAAAGTACGTCAACCAAAAGAATATTTATTATGAATAAACGATGCATGAGCGGAACTTCTTTTTCTAGCTTTATGTAAGCTCATAAGAAAGATTTAATTGCTCCCTTAGTAGTTATTTGCAGGAAAGAAATGCTTATTTTAGCAAAGCGATAAGAAAATATGAGCATGTAAATAAATTGTTTGCCTTACTCACGGAAGGTTTTTAGATTAAGTTTAAAGATTATGCGCCATATACAAATACACCAACAGAATTTAACACCTTTAATTGCTAATGACATTGTGGTAAATTTAACGAAGTGTACTATAAACATTCACACGTTAAGGTACAACCAAATTGTATCAAACTATAATTCATGAATATAAATTACGAATTAACTAAAGATAACTTCGACACTGATCCGATGCTACTGAATAAAACACTTAATATATTCAATGTCAACAAGTTGAAAAAGTGGGTGTCATGGCGACGGGCGGAATTTGTCCCCCAACAAAATACGTGGTGTTTATTTAGTCCTTTCACGGCATACTTGGTTGATTTCTTCATTGTATAGGACAGTGGGTTGAGACTTGAACGAATTGCTTATTACATTTATCCACAAAGGTTTCTCTAGATCGACCTGTAACACTACAGCTGGTAGTTCCGGAATAGTTCCGCTAATAGTCCGGAACTATTAGCTGCACTGTTACTGGTCGATCTAGAGCAGCGTTTTCCAACCTCTGGGTCGACCCCCAGGGAGTTACCAAGGGGTGCCGGCCGCAAGCCAAAGCCAAGTAAAAGTAAAAAGCAAGAGATGTAGGTCCTGCATTACAATAATAATATCTTCTTAGTTTTTATGTTCACCATTGAAGATAACGTTAGTTTACATATGTATGAAATGGCGAGTGGCACTAATAATTTCAAAGCTTCCCTTGCCAGCTCTGGACATTCTTCTTTTCCCTTCCTCCAAAAGATGTCAATATTTTGCGAATTACATCTACAACATTTTCTTCCATCTTCGTGTTCAGATCACACAACTGTACTGACATATTCAAACAAAGATTTAATATCCACCTATGCCCACTGTCAGTTTCAGAATCCGGCTCTGGAAAGTAACTTAATAGTAACACTCCCAAATTATGCAAGATTGATATCATGCAAGGCGTGTGAGAGCTTACTACCAACGATTATTCCGTTGCAAATTCTTCGACAATCTTCTGAACGCAGGGGAAAGAATCATACATCTTTTTTCGTAAAGACGTTGACCACAAACGAAGTTTTGCGAGGAATCCTTTTGTTTTATCCTTGGCCGTTAGAATGTTTTCTTTTCTCCATTCGAGGCTCTTGTTTAAAATATTGAGGTTAAGAAGATCAGCGAGAAATGATAATATTAATAGCCAAACATGGTCACAAAAATAATTCGCATATTCAGATTCAGCATCTTGTAACGAACTCTTCTTATGAGGCACCAATTAGCCACTAACTTAAAATAGCTTAATAAAATTACTCATTCTTCAGTAATTAATAAATTCCATAATTTGTTTTCTAAATTTGCAATCCAACCCATTTATAGATGTAAGAACAAGCTAAAAACCCGTTTAGGTAACACCTTTGATATGTGGTATCCAACTTCGACAAATCAGGGATTTCGACAATTGATTGGGGTAGTGTTCAAATGCTATGTGGGTCAAACTAAAAGGAACATTCTAACTCGGTACAGTATAGTATAATTTATTTCACTTCCATAATTAACAAGGTACGTCACAACAAAATTGAAAAAAACCATAATAAAGAACATTTTGCCACAAGAGAAAAATAATTGCGAAAAAACAACGTTAACCGATCATATTTTCAATACAGGTCTCACCATTTCTCAAGGAACACTAATGACGAATATTCAGGTAATTTAGAAGGTATAGAAATGTGGAACAACAGACGAGATTTCTGATCAACACCGACCATGGAAATATCTATAGAAAAGGGAGAGATCTGCCACCTTTCTACGATGTTCTAGAGAGGTCAATGACCTCGTAAGTATGACATCATCAATCAGACGAATAGCTCTCTTCTGGATAGAATGCAAGAGCTTCAGCGTATGTTTGGGAGCCTAATTCCAAGCATGTGAACAGTACTCCAGGACAGGTCGAATCTGCGCTTTGTAGATTATGGGGACGTGCTGGGATGTAAAGTAGCTCTTGGATGAAATAGAAAACCAAGTTTTTGTGAATTGGTTTTCGCAATGGACCTGACATGATCCTCCAATGAGAAGGTGCTGTTAGTGGTGATACCGAGCATGGACATGCAAGCTTGAGTTTTGGTTGCATTAAACTCTACTAGATGATTAGATCCCCATTTCAAAATATTTGACAGATCTCCATTAATTGCGTCATCTCGTCTCTGTCTCGCTTCTCTGGCTTCATTGGATGGTATAGAGGCTCTAGATGTGAAAGCGGTTTGAAGTGTACCATCATCTGCAAAGTTGGTTACTCTGATAACTTGGTAGCTGAAAGTTCGTCAGAACTTTAACAGAATTTCTAGTGGATAATGGTGATTGTTTCTTATTTATAGTGATATCATTGAATGTTAAGTTGTTCACAGGCCAACTTTATATTCAAAGTTAGTTGTGAACATATTTATAATTCAATTTATAAGCCTTTTTTATTACAAAATATCCTTCTTGGCATAAACATTTCGGATATGCATATTTTGTATCAGATAAGTCATTGTAAACAGGATAAACAAAAGTAGATAAATAATTGGACTTACATTCTGGAACATAGCAATGTCTAGGCATAATTAACTGAGATTATAATATGACCCTAGCATAAAGTTGGCTGTGGTCGTACATATAGTGAAATTTGACAACTTCATTATTGAATTTATTCATCCTACATTAGGACCTATACAACAATATTACTGAAGATATTGAAATGTCAAAGTGCAGGTGGAGAATATTTAATGTCACACTGAAACCCTCCGAAACAATTAGATTTAAGTAATGTGTATGACATATTCTTTAGTTGTTGATTACTAACTAAATGTTCACGTTTACATTGATATCCATGCTGCTTCTGGTGGGAGCGAGTATTGGAAGGACAAAAGGTTTTTGCACAACACGTTCTCCAGTGGATCAAGTCGTAACGTTCATTTCTTTTTTACGAATATAATTGATTGTGTGATTTTCTTTGATGTTACCGATGTTGTTGCTTCTCAAGAATTCTATGAAGTTCGTCAACAATTATTGGCAATAAGTTACGTTCTGATGCATTCTGAAATATCGGATGAACAATAGCCCCTTCCAGTAGCTTAGCTTCGCTGGATTATTCCTAGAATCATAACAGAAAATACATCGTCTACGACACGCTGATAATGAGGTGCCATATCCGCCTGCACACCGATTGAACATATAAGATATAATTAATTCAGCATTTTGAGCACAAATCCTTTTTCTACAATCTGCCTTCATCCGTGAAGCTTCTAGGACTATTCACTCGTTCACACTGATATATTGACCATTTTGACCGAAGCACTCCCTAGCCAAAATTGTTGCATCTGAAGTAGTGAAAATTCACGTATTATTCGCAAAAAATTAATGCATCCACGAAAATGCAGTTTCTGGTGTGCATTAGGGACTGGAGGAATCTTTTGTTACGTAATTTGTCAAGGACGAAAGTGACAACGTTGTTACTGTATATGAAGCAATTTTTTTCAATGAAACAAACGTTTGAATGATATGTGATCTTGACAGGAAGGAACCACATAATTGCATTTGTTTAAAAATGCATAGAATATTATGGAAAACACCTTATTCATGAGGCCATAATCTAAAGGTGGTACAATAATAGATTTAGAAAAATATAGAATTTAGAAAATACACAACTACAAAAAAAAACAAAGTTTAAAATCGAGTTATGGTCTAGTTAATTTAGAATCAATATAAAAGACAACTAACATTTACAATTCAAAAACTCATTGTATGAAAACATTCCCCAACTAGGAACGATTTCAGTTTATTTTTCAATTGCATATAATTTGATATTCTTTGGTATATTATGGATTATATTGATGGCATTATTGTTGCTATATGTAAACGAAAGCTTGAACTTCTTTTCTTGCGTGATTCATATTTGTGGTTTATGATTGAGTTTATGAAGAAATCTATAAAGTATTTTTTACAAAACAAACACATTCAACTAGTTCATGTTTTTCAAAGTATGGTCTGTATGAAGGCTTTGCTTCAAATGTAGTATATTTCGTAAGTTTCTCTTTTGCATTACTTTAACCCTACTAGAATCGCCCCATAAGTTGATTCGGCCAATTTAGGGCATAGTATCATTGTCTCAAGGCACTTTTAACTGGTGAAAACTTAGAGACTAACACATATGACAGTTCCAGGTGAGTCTTGCAACTTACATCCTATTTTACTAGTGCAGAATTTACTTGCAGACGTCTACACCCGCAAACGATTTACTAAAGTCCTTTTATAATAGGTATTATCTAACATAAAAAGTTTTTACCAATATGTAACCTAGAATATCGTTTTTCCAGTTCAAAATGACATTTGCATTCAGATGGCTCCATGAAAACAATTCTCATGTACTAAAACGATAATAGTTGAAATGAAGCCATTAAATTTCACCGATAGTATATGTGTATGGAGACAGACGATAAGTATGAAGTACTAGTGAACTAGTTGGTAAATCCCACGTACGTTTTAAACTGTCTATTTGTGAATCCATGATGGATAGAATAGAACAACACTTCACCAACTAAATGACCACAAAAATTGAGAAAAGTAGGGAATTTCTTAATAGGCAAAGAGGTGTAAGATGTAATTGGTATCTTAGTAAACACACCGCGTACTGAAAGCTAATGAAGTTTCAGCCAAATCAAGCAAGAGATTAATGAAATTCCTTGCGCACATGAGGTTTCATGATATAACACGATAGGGGCAAATCTATAAACTAGGGCACTGTAAATTACATATCTGGTTTTTATCTTTCGATTGAAGAAGCTCTACGTAGTTTTTTGAAGATGACGATGTATAAAATCGAAATCAGCAGATATGGCATGAAATTGTTGACATTTTTTGCTTGTGGATTAACACATGCTTCAATGCCCAGGTTAGTAGGCAATTATCGGAGAAACAACAACCTACAATACTTGCGGTTGAGCTGGTAGAACGTAGTCGAAGCAGTTGTGGATTTTTTAAACAGAAATACAGCCTGCTATGGATCTATACGATGGTGGTCTGTCTGAATATCTTCTTTAATCCCTTTTGTCTGATACCACCAGTAAAGGAAAAACTTGAAGTTGATAATTTGCGGAATAAAAAAATTTACCGAAATATCTCCTCCTGAAGATGATTTCAGAATGGGAAAAATACGCTGACTGAAATACTGGACACTGGAATCAATTGATGCGAAAATATTTGCAAAAAACACGAAAGGAAATTTACTGCTGTGAGATGTACAAAGCATATGCGAATTCTAAAAGCAATTTAAAAATAAATACTAACAACTTTCATTGCGGCTTTTTCTTTCTTTCGGAAACATAATTTGACTTAAAATTGTGAAATGTGTATCATTAGTTCCTGTGACATAACAAAATTGACAAGTCAGAAATGAAGTTTATATTTCTCATCCCCTTACGGCTAGATCAATATAATAATATATGCAAATTATTCAGTACCAAGTTTTCTGAATTAGTGGAATAAAAATTCGTGAGTTGCTTCATAATGAACACGGATAATCAAATTGCAATTCGACGTTAACATTCATGGAATCATAACATCACAATAAAGATTAAATTCGAGTGTAGTTATCCATAACGATAAAATGGTGTTCATTTTTTATAGAGAAGGAGAATAGAATCTCGATATTTGATGGAACCCGCCGTAGTTTAAAAGTAGATTACTTAGTTTGTTTACGTTGTTATTCTTTGAACGCTGACTTGTTATGTGTTGAGTAGGTCAGTATACATATAGGAATATAAATAATTTGAAGACGAAGCAATATAAATGCAATCGGCGGGTGAATAGTTTGTTTAATCTAGATATGCATTTTCTATGAATGACTTATCGAGCATTTATTTTCCGGTTGTGCGAATAATTGATGTATACTCGAGACAACAAAAGTTGTTTTGTCTTCCCGATAATCATCTCAATGTTTTTCACAATATTAGGCCAACATTAAAACGCCGAATATACTACCCTAATGAAATTATTATAAGTAAAGAATAATCAATCAAAGTCGGCCCTATCATCTTTCACCAACAGAAATAGCGTTTTGTCGCGGTACGTGCATGCGCATGTGTTTTACGAGAGACACTTATGTACTGATGTATAATTTGCATTTCATAGAGTCATTTGTGGCAATTTTGAATAAAATTATTTTTGAATAAAATTATTGAATTATTTAGTGATAGATCTTATCATCTTTGAGGTACGTCTACCTTAAAAACTGGTTTAAGAATCTATGTAGTTTGTTCTGATTTGCACATTTCTATTTTCCATCAATATTTAAAGAGCGAGATTACACAACTATATATTGATTTTAGTAATATAACGAAAGCTCTACCAACAACTATCAAATGAATTTGTAATCGTTTAGACTTGAAGTGCCTTCGAAACCATTTTTGCCGAACGATGTGACCCAACATCTCGTCCACAAATATCAAATCTTGTTTGTATTCTAAAAGTTTGAAATTGAAAGTACATAATCAACGAAAAACATTGTGATGGATAGCTTCGAGAATATAATTCACTTGAATAACTAATATTTGTACTAAACATTTTCCGTATATTTGTGAATTGTTCATATTGAAATAAATTTAAACACTATTATGTTGATATCACTTTAATTTGTAACTTCCGTTTCAAGAGTTTCGCGTTGTAAAACCATCTTCAGACGGTATTTAAATTCAATCGAAATACATATCTTTAACTATAAATATACTTATCGGTAAGTAGCTAGCTAAGGATTACTGTGGTAGGTCATTCATGAACTTAGAGGATTATTATAGGATTACATGGTGGGATTTTACATTCTAATAATGATGAATTGCTATTAACAGTATGGTACATGAGCTAATCAGGACAATAATTCCTGGAATAAATACATTACGTAGCTTTAAATAATGTTGGATAAATTAGATCTTTTTGATCATTAAAGAGTAAGGTATTGTTCTTGTGTTTGTAAATTCCGAAAGATTCCAGCAAGTTTCCTTTATAAGCTATATGTACAGTATGTAAACTGTCTATTTCAGGGAAAGAATGATTATTATCGAAAAAGTTATATGCATGTGGAACCTGTTTTTGAGAGAGCCTAAATTACCTTTTATGTTCATTAAACCAAATAGGAATGAACATAAAATATGCTTACACTCTCAAAAACAGATTCCATATTTGCAGATAATTTTTTCGATAATAATCATTCTTAAAATAGATAGTTTACATATTTTACACAGAACTGATAAAGGCTCAAAACTAAATTTGCTGGAATCTTTGGAAATTTACGAACACAAGAACAGTACCCTGCTTCTTAATGATCAAACAGACCTAATTATTTATTCTAAATTATGTAAAGCTACATAATTTATTTATTCCACGTTGATATTCTGATCAGCTTCTATACCCTAGTGTTAATAGTAATTCGTCATTATTAAATTTTAAACCCACCATGTAATCCTATAGTAATAATCCTCTAAGTTCATGATTGACCGACCACAGTAATCCTACCGATAAAATAGTTAAAGTTATATAGTATTTTGATTGTATTTGAATACAAATAAAATTGATATCAACATAGTAGTGTTTAATTTAACAATATACATAAAATTTCATATCACATAGTAAAGGGTGAAACGATTCTGTGAGTGAGAACAATCAGTCGATATTGTGTCGGAACTTGTAATTGGAATTTAGGAGTAAATAATTTAATAGAACGAAGAGTTCAGAAGAAGTGGAGGTAATTGGAATTATACTCACTTCATGCAACACCATGCAATAGATAAAGTTTGAACTTCTGCATCAAAAGTAAAAATAAAATCGATATATATCTGCTTTAAATGTATTCACCATATCCTGTTCGAGGAAGGAAATGTCGAAAGCTTGAATTAATACGTCTTTCATAGTACAGCTCAGTGGGTACAAACATTTTCCTCCTTAACGCTCGATGTAATTGTCACGCGGCATATATTGCTCGATGACAATTTTCGAAGAGGTCAGTCATCCCAGGAAACCAGAGACGGGTTTAAAAATGCAAGGGGATATATCAAAATCCCTCCTCTCTTTGCATCTACCGATAAGGATTTTTCGGTAATTGAATATATTTAATAAGCCTAATGAATATACACTTGGATAGTAGACTTCCGCGGACAGCTAATCTTGAAAAATCTTGTCTTCCGGATGGATTCCGCGTCACAATAGCTCGACTTGATGCCGACGTTTCGCCAACCATTACAGGTGGCATCTTCAGGGCAGGCTTGAGGCTTGAACTGAAACTGCCGAATCTCTAGTACTTCGTTAAAATTAGCATAAATATTTCGATCTATAAGTCTACCAACAACGGATTGGTTTTTTAACCTACCTATTATTGTTAAAGCTCAAAAAACAGGGAGATTTATGTATGTGAACACGGTACAGATCAAATTGCTGAATATATAATCTAATCAAACTTTGCTCGATAATGGAAAAGATATACGAGGGTAAGTTGAAGAGTCCCTGAAAAATAAAGCAGATGGCGCCACAATCGAAAATTTCATGTGACATTTGTGATGTACCATCTTTAACTAGAACGCCTTAAAAAATTTCAGACTGATATGTCATTCAGTTCTGTTTTAACACCCATCAAAAGCAAACAACCTTGAAGATTGTTGTAAACATGGAAAAAAGTGAATTTCGTCCATAACGATTTGGCTTCAACGATGAAGTCATCGGTGAAACAAACGCTTATTTTGAAGGATTGCCGAAATCGTATTATTTGGAAGGGATCGAAAAGTTAGAAAAGCGTTGGACGAAGTGTATCGGGTTACAAGGAGATTTGACCAAATAAATCATTTCTTGTTTCATTTTTCAGGGACTTTTCACCTTGCCCTCGGATATACAATTTCACCAAGAAATTTGAGAAAGAAGACACAGCTCTGAGGATCCTACAAAGTATCATTTGGACTAAATCTGGAAGTACCGGGATATCAAAAATTATCTTGGTCAATGGTGGTTGTGGAATCTAAAACGTGTGTCTTACTTTACGTTTGAAATAATTATGTCACTGTCACACTGACATCATCAATAATCTACAAATTTCATACCTATTTATTTCAGTTAAACAGTAAAACAATAATGAACTACAAATTAAAAATTATCTTGGTCAAGGGTGGTTGTGGAATGTAACACGTGTGTCTTACTTTAAATTTTTGAATATGTTTTGTTGTGTCAGAATCTGTTAAGTCATTGTGCTGAAATTTTCTAATCCAGTTTTTGAATCATGCCTCTTACCACACAGCATAAAATTTTCATGATTGAAGCCTATTTTCGAACGGGTGCGCTAGTTAATGGAAATTGGCAATACAGTCAACGTTTGTGTTTGGACAATTTTCGAGAGTACATCCCAAACGTGGCAATATTACCGGACAATTTTTATGCGTGCCTTACAAATTGTGTTGAAGTGTTTCGCGAAACTGGTTGTGTGACTCATAAAAAAGGTGCTGGTAGACCAAGAGTTCGTACAGAAGAAGTTGTCAATGACGTTCGTCAACGTATGGAAGAGGAGCCTGCAAAACCTTTGAAACGTCTTTCTCAGGAAATTGGACTTTCTTATGGAACATATCAGAAGATTTTAAAGAAAGACATGCATCCATATAAGATGCAAGCACATCAAGCTCTTCTGCCCGCAGACCACCCCAGACGCCTTGCTTACTGCCATTGGTTTGTCAATAATTTAATGAATGACGATCTTCTGAACTTTTTTTATGACGAAGCGTGGTTCCACCTTTCGGGATACATCAATTCTCAAAATATGCGAATGTGGAGCAATGATAACCCTCATGTTTTTACTGAATCGCCACTACATGTTCAAAAATTCGGTGTTTGGATGACAGTTTCTCGCAGAAGAATAATTGGGCCATTTTTTTTCGATTTCACCGTCAACGCAGAAAGGTACAGACACAACTTTTTGGCTGAGTTTGTGCAACAGTTAAACGATGATGAACTTCGGTACGGTTATTTCCAGCATGACGGTGCAACAGCACACACTACACGAGAAAATATTGCTTTTCTCCGCGAGTTTTTTGATGACCGGCTGATAAGTTTGCATACAGAAATTGAGTTTCCTCCGAGATCACCTTGTTTGACAATTATGGACTATTTTATATTTCCTTACTTAAAAAACAGATTTTCGCAACTCCGGTAAATAATTTGCAAGAACTTCAACAAAGAATAGTTCAGCAATGTGCAACCAAAACGCCAGAAATGCTGCAAAACGGTTTTCACAGCATGAGGATGCGCGTCAACTTGTGCATCGAACAAAACGGGGGACATTTCCAACAATTACTGTAATTTAGTTTTTCTTGTTACTAAAACCGTTATTTCATAATTTGGAGTTCATTATTAATTTACAACTGAAATAAATAGGTATGAAATTTGTAGGTTATTGATGACGTCAGTGTGACAGTGACATAATTGTTCCAAACGTGAAGTAAAACACACGTTTTAGATTCCACAACCACCCTTGACCAAGCTAATTTTTGATATCCCGGTATTAAAAAGCCATGAGGGTGTGGGAATGATACCTAGACTAAATATGCAAATATCAAAATTTGTCACTAATCAAATATACATTTTCCTCATCAAAAACACTAACTATTTTAGAAGTTGCGTTTTCATTGAAACACCCTATTCGAAAAAGCCATGATATGTTGAAGTTTGAGGAAGGAAACTCGCTGATTTAAAATAATTCTTCAAAGTGTCGTTTTTTGTATTGGACCTGATAAAATAGCGAATCACGAGCCTTAACCCGATCATAATTCGATATTTCAACAAGACTTCCTTCACTATGCATTGGCTGCTCGATATTCGAAGATGAAAGCATATCAAGCATATCGAGTTGTTGACTTTTGAAGATAAGCAAGTCGTAAGCAATCCCTCATTATCCTAATAATAACAGAACAAATTTATGAAGTAATATCCCGTTTTGAAGAGCATCTGATGTACTTTTGTAATCTGTCACCTCTGCTAATCGGTTGGAATTGCAATGATCTAAATGATTATAAAAATTAACCATTCCTAGTGATTCACCTTTATTTATAAGATGGTTAATAGCTTCTTATTCCACGTTTTAATAACATTCATACAATCTGTATAATAATTCCACAGTAGCTCTCAATGTCAAAGCCGCTGTATTGAACGGTATGATATAATTTCTGATACAGTTTAGTGTAATTTCAGTTTCAATACAAGTTCATTCCATTATCCAGATTTAATTGACTGGTGCGCTGTCGCGAAGGTCCATCTATCGGTATTCAAGCGCATACTTAATTATTCTTCTATTCATCAAGCGGGTACATTGGGATTGGTCAGCATTGAATTCATTCAGGAACTCAAACGTTGCGCAATCAACACGAGTATGGCTACAACATTATCAAGAATTAAATGAATTATTAGATAACACTCAATAAGCAACTGCTTTTTTGATTACCTTATTTAATAACAATGCTAATTGAGTTTCATTTGTACCTTATTGTTATTACTGCCTCGGGGAAATGTAACATGAATGGCGATATTTAATTAGCCGTTCTTTGAAGGAATTCGCAAAGAAAATTACCAGGAAAATGTGGTTGCAAGTAATTAGAGTATCGTTTCCATCTTCAGGTAGTAGGTGAATGAATCCAAGGGGGTGAAAACACGTGCGTTCTCACGTGTCCTTCAGAGCGGGTAGGGGAGGCCGCCCTCCGTTGTGCGTCACAGCGCTACCTATTATTGATTGCTATTGCTGTTGCGTACCGACGATACATCTGGTCATGGCCGAGATTGTTGTTAGCCTGAAGATCACGGCATTACCATCCATAATATTCAATTTGTTTCCACCTCTAATAGCAATTACATTCCATACAAACAAGTTATTGAATTTATTCATCATATACAGGGTGTCCTCGAACTGCGTGGCCAAAATAAAACCGAAGATTCTTTGATTCGAAAAAAATTTGATGAGCCTTTTTACTTTTGCCTCAAGTGTCTTGTTTAGCCGGTAGAGGGCTTCAATGTTGCAAAAAAAATTTTGTTTTTTCGGTATAACTTGAGAACGTGATGGAGGAGTTTTACAATATTTGGCAGGTGAGTTACTGTCAATAATAGCCGTTTTTGAGAGCGGAGCACAGAGCCCTAGAGACCATAGAATTGGCTCAAACTTGATGATGTAACGGGAAAAGTGTCCAGAACTTTTTTGTGGTCAATGTAATTCACTCGATATTTTTTATGTAGATAGCTTATTCAATTTGAAAACTTTTTTTACTCTTAAAAGATTTTGATAAAATCAACGGATTAGCTTGAAAAAAAAATTATTTTCGAGTCTCTGCAATTTTGGCTTACTAATTTTACTTGATTAAAATACCTTAGTTGCCTTTGCTTTCTTAATGTCATTTTGGCATTTGGAGAATTTATTCTCAAAACTGTCAGTTTTTACTTTGCTTTCCATAAAAATTTTATAAAATTATGGCTCAAAATTTCACTAACGCTGAAATGGTTGATATGTTATTGATTTATGGACTTTGTCGTTGCAATGGCCGGAGAAGTGTACAAGTTTATAGGGAAAGATATCCGCATCGCAGAATTCCAAATCGGCAAACCTTTGCTAATATCGAGAGGCGACTTCGGGAAACTGGCAGATTTGAAGCAAATCGCAGAGAAACTGGACGCAGACGGACAAGAAGGACGTTAGAGCTCGAAGAAGAGATACTGGAAGCGGTTGAAACTGAACCTGGGATAAGCACACGACGTTTGGGACTTCGTATTGGAGCCTCAAAATCATTAGTTCATAATGTACTGAAAGAAAAACTGTTGTATCCCTATCATATTAAAACAGTTCAAGACTTATTGCCCATGGATCCAGGTCATCGGCTAGATTTCTGTCGACACATTTTCAGAATCAAACTAAAATCAATGTTTGGGTTGGAATTGTGGATAACTTTATTATTGGCCCTACCGTTATACCCGATCGATTGAACGGGGAGTACTACTTGAACTTTTTGGAACAAAGGCTACCTGAACTGTTGGAAGACTTGCCCTTACACATTCGTCGTGACCTTTGGTTTATGCATGATGATGCACCTCCTCATTTCACATTAGCTGTGAGGCGACATTTGAATGCGGAATATCCAGATCGCTGGATAGGTAGAGGACACGATGCACCAGTGAACTGGCCGGCCCGCTCCCCTGATTTGACGCCCTGCGACTTCTTTCTATGGGGCGCTTTGAAGTCGAAAGTTTATGCAGCTCCAGTAAACACACGAGAGGAATTGTGGCAACGAATTAATCATGAAGCGGATTTATTGAAGAATGATGCTGAAGTACTAGCCAGAGTTCAATCCAATTTCTTGAAACGAATTAATTTGTTTATTCAGGAAAATGGGCAACATTTCGAACAATTGATGCCTTAGCGATTTCCCAAAAAGTTTTGTTGTTTCTTTTAATTTAGCATTTGTTTTTCCTAAATAATCACATCGTTTCCCCATTTCTATTGTTTTTATTATTCGTGTTTTACCGAGATATTAACCATTTCAGTGTTAGTGAAATTTTGAGCCATAATTTTATAAAATTTTTACGGAAAGCAAAGTAAAAACTGGACAGTTTTGAGAATAAATTCTCCAAATGCCAAAATGACATTAGAAAAGCAAAGGCAACTAAGGTATTTTAATCAAGTAAAATTAGTAAGCCAAAATTGCAGAGACTCGAAAATTATTTTTTTCAAGCTAATCCGTTGATTTTATCAAAATTTTCTCAGAGTAAAAAAAGTTTTCAAATTAGATAAGCTATCTACATAAAAAATATCGAGTGAATTAAATTGACCACAAAAAAGTTCTGGACACTTTTCCCGTTACATCCTCAAGTTTGAGCCATTTCTATGGTCTCTAAGGCTCTATGCTCCGCTCTCAAAAACGGCTATTATTGACAGTAACTCACCTGCCAAATATTGTAAAAGTCCTCCATCACGTTCTCAAGTTATACCGAAAAAACAAAATTATTTTTGCATCTTTGAAGCCCTCTACCGGCTAAACAAGACACTTGAGGCAAAAGTAAAAAGGCTCATCAAATTTTTTTCGAATCAAAGAATCTTCGGTTTTATTTTGGCCACGCAGTTCGAGGACACCCTGTACTTGATTCCAAAATAAAGCAAATTATTCAAACTATAATAATAACAGCTAGTCCTCCGGTATCTAATCTCCCAGAGTCACTAATATAAGTATAAGTGTAGCTCTCCCAATTTACCAAGTTAACAAATGGGAGGTGAAGAGAGACATATTCTTATTCCGAAAGCTGGGAGACGCTACAAATGTCACTTCTTCAATTTAAACGAATGGCACGCGGGCACCGTACGTTTTTATCCTTGCTTTGTTACGTGTCTAGGCAACGCTGGGATCTATGACTTCTTACGATTTTCTAGTATCCCACTGGTGTATGAGCAGATGTTGATCAACGAATAGTAAATTTTGATACTGGTATTCGAAACTGGCTCAAAGTGATTTGAGTTGATCCAAATGCCTTAAAACTGATTTTTTTTATACGTTGACTACACGAGAGGGAAACCCATAATGTTCGAAGAACATCGTGTGAGCCAGCAGTGGAATGTAGGGAGAGGAGATAGGCATTCGTATTGGTCTTGAAGGTTTGGAGGTTATAGGCAAGACCTCACTAGGTAAAGAGTTCCACAACTTCGCTGTTCGATAAAAAAATGAAGTCTCGTAGGAAGGAGTTCGGCAAGTCTCGAGTTTGACAGTGAAGTGGTGACTAGATGAACTCGTCTAGTCCCCCTATCTGGAATCTCTCGTGGTGGAACAACATACGAGATTTCTGATGAACACCGACCATGGAAATATCTATAGAAAAGGGAGAGATCTCCCACCTTTCTACGATGTTCTAGAGAGGTGTGACATCATCAATCCAACAAATAGCTCTCTTCTGGATAGACTCCAAGACCTTCAGCGTATGTTTGGGAGCCGAAATTCAAACATGTGAACGAACAGTACTCGAAACGAGATTACGAATGCGAGTCTCCTTGATATTCTTCGCTAGAGACCAGGTAGCGCTGCCTCGTTTGAAGATCTGGGAATGATTGTCCAAAATTCAAAGATAATACAGCTTATCCACCATTTAATTGCATTTGAGGTATAAACTCCGAATTTTTAGAGGGTTGTTAACATAATCCAGGCATTTTTATGTAAAACTACTACCAATAAAATATTTGCATTTAAATCAACTGGAACATGTTAAATTTTGGAAAGAAGTTCTCTCTCCAGATCAAGGAATTCAATATAATGTTGAGTTGAAATGGCGAATACCTTATTTGAACACAGACTGTACAAGTTGGGATGTTTTGCAGAGTTTTACGGCTTCCAACAAATCTGGAAATTATTAGATTGAATAAAACACGATTCGACCGTAGATATTGTTGCATGCTATGCTCACCAAACAGAATCAATTTCCACCATTCTGAACACAATGCCAAACCAAATTCCGTAACGTGTTTGGCTACAGAATCTATCTAACTGTAGTATGATGTGTAATTCACAATACAAATAAATGGAACAGTCAAATCTGATCGAATTGATTAGTTACTGCTATACAGGCTGTTATACCGGGATATCAAAAATTATCTTGGTCAAGGGTGGTTGTGGACTCTAAAACGTGTGTCTTACTTTACGTTTGAAATAATTATGTCACTGTCACATTGACATCATCAATAACCTACAAATTTCATACCTATTTATTTCAATTGTAAAACAATAATGAACTACAACTTAAAAATTATCTTGGTCAAGGGTGGTTGTGGAATGTAAAACGAAATGTTAACTTTGAACCTTTACGAGGACTTTTCGCATGCGGTTTTCGCTCCATGTCGTTAGTTTATGAACGGGGCCAACTAAATAGCATAGTCTCGGGCCCCAAAATGTCGATTAAATAGGAAAATTTAATTAAAATAGAAACAGGTACTCTCAGGTCACAGCTACGCGCGTCTAACGTGCGACGTACCAAAGGGAATTTTCTAGCTACTACAATATACCCAAAAGCGGATAAAAGAAAACACTTTATTACAACTGGCGCCGGCCACACGGGGCATAAAACGGCCCCGAATTCGAGGTAAAAAGTATAAACTCTAACTGACGCGTAGCGAGCTCCTCGAGGCATGTGTCAAAATGATTACGTTCGTAGCTAATTACATGGGACGTCTGGCGTTCATGCAATTGTGTTTTTATAGAATTCGATTTCGATAGGCCACGTGAAAATCCCGGAGTCTAAAGCGCTAGACACTTCTGAGTGTTATAACATTCGTATAAAATGGCGAAATTTCTCACTTTTAGAAACTTCAAATTAATTAATTTGACACAAGTTTTGATAACGTAAAGTAAGACACACGTTTTAGATTCCACAACCTCCCTTGACCAAGATAATTTTTGATATCCCGGTATTAATGATGAAAAGTAGAAATTTTTTACTGGAATCAAAGTGATTTTCAAGAAAACTGATGTTGTATCGATATGATTCTTGGATAAGTGGAGAAAGCAAGAGTATTCTTTCGAAGTTACTTAGTTGACTGACAGAAACCAGAAATGTAATGCACAAAATGTTGGCGTTCAGGACATCCCACGAAAGTTGAAAGAGTATTCATCAATTAACTCAAATGGAGGATAATTGACATTTATTTCACAGAACAGCAGCCAAAAAGTGTCTCAATAACATTCCTACTCATTATAATTTTATTGATTAACACATTAAAACAGTTAGTTTTTTTGTAAAAACATAAATAACTCTGATTTACAGAAAATACTTGGCTTGGCACCTTCTATTCGGAGGCTTTGTCTGCGCAAGTTGGCACAAACACAAATGCTCGTATACGATCACATGCAAACGCGCACACTTGAATATCCATTGCAATGTTGCCAAATGTCTTAAATCATTTCTTCTTCATACATCAGTCCCCGCAAAACCTTCTTAAGCGAATTTAAGCGAGATAGCAATATATACCCCAATTTTTAAAATGAGAATGGATAATTCACATTTATGTCAGAGAATAGTCATTATAATTTTTGATTAAGGCATTAAAACAGTATATTAGTTTTTGTGTAAAAACATAAACAGCTGTTTTACAGGAAATCCTTGGCTTGGTACCTTGTATTCGGAGGTTTGTTTGCGCTGGCTGGTATACACGCTCGTATACGACCACATACATGCGCGCACATCACTTGAATATTTATTGCGGTGTTGTTGTTTTTTGGGTCGCTGATCACGATTCCGCAGTTAGTTTTCTCGGAAAACTCACTCCAGATGAGAAATTTGGAAAATATATATATAATATATAATTTTGTTTCAAAAATTACCTATAGTAAGTTTTTTGGATCGTTGATCACGAATCCGCTGTTATTTTTCCCAAAAACCTCTCTCCAGATGAAAAATTCGGGAAATATGAGATTTTCCTGAGACGGTTATGAATAATAAAGTATAATTTTGTTGCAAAAATGACATCTAGTAGGTATTTTGGGTCGCTGATCACGATTCCACTGTTATTTTTCCCAAAAAACTCTTCCAGATGGAAAATTCGGGAAATTTTAGATTTTCCTGAGACGGTTATAAATAATAAAGTATAACTTTAATACAAAAATAAATGACCCCTAGTAGGATTTTTGGGTCGTTGATCACGATTCCGCTGTTATTTTTCCCAAAAAACTCTCTCCAGATAGAAAATCCCAAATTTCCCATCTGGAGGAAGTTTTCCGAGAAAACCAACAGCGGAATCGTGATCAGCTACCCAAAAACATACCAGGGGTCATTTTTGTAACAAAATTATACTTTATTATTCATAACCGTCTCAGGAAAATCTCAAATTTCCCGAATTTTCCATCTGGAGAGACTTTTTTGGGAAAAATAACAGCGGAATCGTGATCAACGACCCAAAAAACCTACTAGATGTCGTTTTTGCAACAAAATTATACTTTATTATTCACAACCGTCTCAGGAAAATCTCAAATTTCCCGAATTTTCCATCTGGAGAGACTTTTTTGGGAAAAATTACAGCGGAATCGTGATCAGCGACCCAAAAAACCTACTAGAGGTCATTTTTGCAACAAAATTATAAGTTATATATTATATATAAATTTTCCAAATTTCTCATCTGGATGGAGTTTTCCGAGAAAACTAGCTGCGGAATCGTGATCAGCGACCCAAAAAACATACTCGGGGTCATTTTCGGCTCTTAATTCATTAATTTTGGACTGTTTTTATAAGAATGCTCCTCTGAGGGGTTGAAACCCCGTTTTGAGGGGGTAGGAAGGTCGACCCCCGCGGTCTTGATAGTCATGGGGTAATCTATGGGGTATTAGGAACAAAATGCAAAAAAAAAAGTTTGAAATTCTAGCTTACTACATTTTTTTTATTATGTTCTTTTTCCGGGCTTATTGCCTGGACTATAGTACGCAGTGCTTTGAAACATTTGCCGTTCAAATACCTCCGGAACTTCCTATTTCGAATCACAAGCTTGCCCGTATAACAAAGCAAGTAAATACTGTACTTTAGAATTGATAGTATTTTACAAGGACTTCTGTGTAATAAAATTGTATTCGGTTGAGAAAATTAATGAAATAGATTCATAACAAACTTTTTTTCATCCGACTCGAATTACATTCACCTGGTTTGGAATTAAATCTTCAAAGTAATGCAAAATAATGATAATTTGATCAAAGTTGAAAACAACTTGTGAAGATATCCGTTAATCTAAAGGAACTTGACAAGGTTATCTACTTTGAGTTAAACTACATCAAGAGCGCAAACTTAACTGAATCACACATAAACATTTTTAATGTTGATTTGTTTTATTGGATTTATTCCAACATGTACCAGACCATATTTATAATTCAAACTAGTATAAAATATTGTTGCTTGGGACTATGATATTCTGTTATTTTGATCGATTGATACAGCTCTGTGAAAATGCAAAAAAGTTTCAAATTAAATGAATCCTACTTAGAAAATTTCAATAAAAGAACGGAGGGTTGTGAATTTCACACATTTCTAATAGGAGTGGACGATTGGAAAAAGGTGTAAACAGTCCTTATCTGTATATGTTCTCTACAAATTTGTAAAAACAATCAAAATCAGATTTCCGCCAATTGTTAACTATGGAGGCGGATAACTTGGCAAGAGGAACTTTATGACATAATTTTATACACAAAATTTGCCCTTATTTTTTGGTCAAGATATCTCCTCTTCAAATCCACAATAACCACCTCATACAACATAAACTGGCTACTCTCCAAAGCATGATACATAGACTTGTTACTATCCCCATGTCATCACTGTTTTATAGATAATTCAAAATAAAAAGAAAATAAATTCTAAAATCTCTATAAGCTTAGTTTTTATAAACTAAATTAGTGTACGAATTTACACTAAAGAACATAATTTGCGTTTGAAATTCTTGAATCATTGTCAATATTTTCAGAAATTGTAATTGTGTGACGATCGATATCTAACTTATAACTATCAATGTTACTGTGAATAATTATGTATCATTGAGCGAATGAAATCATTTATTCGACAAAATTGAAACTGTCACTGTTTTTGTCTAGATACAATAAAATTCAATTAATAAGACTGCTTCTAGACACAGCTGGCCTGTTAACATAAATTGATGCCGACACAACTCTCTAGTCTCATAGGAGTGTGGTTTGTTTTAGTTACGTATATTCAACGTCTGCACCAGTCAACATATTTCTAGAATTATCTGAATTACTGCCTAGTTGGCGCGTTCTTGAAGATCATCATGGAAACTGAGGGCTCAGCTGTTTGGAATACTCTCGTTTCTACGAAGTGAAAACAAAAAGACATTATATGTTTCAACATTCTTATTTCTGTATAAATGAGTACTCTAGATTCAAATTTTACATGTAGATTAAGAGTTTCTGAAATATAGAAAGGTTTTCCGGGTAATTGCAAGCATTGATACGATAAATCATGTATTTATTTGGAATGTTCAACAGAATGGAAGCTTTCTGAGAGTGTGTTGTATGAGGCGCTATAATTATTACTTATTTATATTTTTAACATCTTAAAATATATATTAAATTTCACAATATATATTGGATAACTTTCTATATATATATATTGATCATGTTTTATATATATATGGATTGTAGATTGTAAATATATAGAAGTTGTGAGAAATATATATAAAACTTTAGGTTCGTATATTCGCCACTGGAGGCGCTCAGGCTAATATATTAGTCTGAGTAATTATCAATCAGGTTCGGCAACATCGATGATATAGAATATGTCATATTTCACTTTCAGTCTGAGAAGTTAAGTTGTGAACAACTGGAATATTCAAGGAAAGAAGAAATTACTATATCAAGCTTTGAGGAAATGAGATGAAGATAATAATCAATGAAACTAATGAAGGAAGGTTCATGTAATTTTGCAATAATTACAAGAGGTAAGTGAAACAGATTTTGTCAATCCGGATGAATTCCGCGTCACAATAGCTCGACTTGATGCCGACGTTTCGCCAACCATTACAGGTGGCATCTTCAGGGCAGGCTTGAGGCTTGAACTGAAACTGGTTCTACTGGTTTCTGTAGCCGTATTTATTGTAGGAAAAATCCTTCACGCTACATAGTTCACTGCCTTTGTTCCGGTGGTTAACTTCGTTCCGGCACCTGACCCTGCCGTTGTGCGATCATGTGCGAAGTGGAATTTTCGAGGATGGGTTTCCAAATGTTGGGAAGGTAATATCCTGAGTCACGGTTCAGATTGTTCGGATGTTTTTGGATTTCTATAGCTTCAAGAATTTTTCGCTGATAGAAGTTTGGGGCTCGGACTAGGATTTTAGTATCTTCAAAAAGGATTTGATGATTTGTGTTAAACTTGTGTTCCGCAAGTGCAGATCTACTAGTGTCACGAAGTCTTGTACATCGCTCATGTTCTTTCACACGAGTAGCTACTGTACGACCTGTTTCACCAATGTAGACCTTACCGCAAGAACAGGGAATACTATAAACACCTTCTGAGTGGAGAGGAGGAAGGGGATCTTTAATAGGTTTGTAAAACTGAGATAATTTTGGAAGTGTGGAAAAACGGGTAGAAATATTATGTTTTTTGAGGATTTTGGAAATTCGATCTGTTATATTTTGAATATATGGAAGATAGGCCGTGGATAAAGCAGGTGGGAGGGTTTCTGGCTCAGGTCGATTTGGAATTTTAGGTGAAGTGTATTTCTTTATGGCTTTTTGAATGTTGTAATGGGAGAAATTATTTGATAATAAGGCAGATGATAGATGTTTCAATTCTGATTTTAAAGATTGAGGCTGAGATAGGTTGACAGCTCTGTGGACCAGGGAGTTTATGACAGACTGCTTTTGGGCAGGGTGGTGGTGGGAAAGACCATTGAGGTATCTATCGGTATGGGTGGGTTTCCGATACACAGAATGTCCTAAAGTACCGTCAGTCTGTCGACTAACCAATACATCCAGGAACGGGAGTGAACCTTGCGATTCGACTTCCATGGTGAAACGGATATTGGGATGTAATGAATTTAAATGATTGAGGAAGGGAACAAGCTTTTCGCGACCATGTTGCCAAATAACGAAAGTATCGTCTACATATCTAAACCAACATTTCGGCTTGAGAACAGATGAGTCAATGGCATCTTGTTCAAAAGCTTCCATGAAGATATTAGCTATGATCGGGGAGAGTGGGGAACCCATGGCAGCTCCCGAGGACTGCTCGTAGAACTTGCCATCGTATAGAAAATATGTGGAGGATAGACAAAAATCAATTAACGGTAGCAAGTCCGTTGAAATGTTTTTGGCAGGTAACAATTGAGAAATTATGGAAAGGGTGTCTGGAATGGGAACATTGGTAAACAGTGATTCGACGTCGAAGCTGACGAGCAAATCGCATGGGTCAACTTTCAACGTTTGAAGTTTTTCAACGAAATGAAAGGAATTCAGGATAAAACTATTGGAATCACCTACAAGGGGTTTGAGAATAGATGACAGGTATCGGGAGAGTTTATAAGTAGGAGATCCGATAGTGCTGACAATTGGTCTCAGGGGAACTGAGGGCTTATGAATTTTAGGCAAACCATATAAACGGGGACATTTTGAACAATGGGGGATAAGAAATTTCTTATCTGAATCAGGAAGGGAAGAATGACGAATAATTTGTGAAATTGAACGTTCTATAGAGGAGGTGGGATCTTTTGGTAGAAGCTTATAGGAATCAGTTTGCAGATGTTGCAGGATTTTGTTATCATAATCTGAACGATTCATGACAACAGTGGAGTTTCCTTTATCAGCCCTCAAAATAGCCAAATCAGGTTTTGATTTGAGTGAATTGAGAGCTTGAATTAAAGGTTTAGGGCAATTTGATTTAGGAATCTTGGAATGACGAAGAATTTTAGCAGTTTCGAAACGAATTTCATCTGCTGCGAGATTAGCTGTCCGCGGAAGTCTACTATCCAAGAGATTTTGTCAACTATTTAACTAGGTATCAATAATAAGTATGAAAATACTTAGTAGAGCTAAATACGTTGTTTTTGTTCTAGGTATTATTTTCAGGATGAAGGAAGAATTGAAATATATGCTTCACTATTACATTGATGAATCAACACAAACATGACATGACAACCTACTGAGGACTAAACAACTGAAGAGAAATGTGAACGGACTATTGAGAAGCTACTAGATACAATTGACGACCTAGTAGAAGTAGTAGACATAAAAATGTGGAAGAGAATTGTGGATTTTGATGGCCAAATGCGAACAGCTATCAGAACGGAATTACATCAAAAGCTCATATGAAGATAAGTGTTTAATAACAATGGGGGGGGGGGGAGTATTAAAAAATTACCCTCAAAAGTATATGGACAATTTAAAGTAATTATTAAAAGACCTTAACACAACATATTATATTAATTTAAAGTATGTGAGAAGTAATGTAGGATACTCTATACTGCAGAGTATGCAAATTTTGTATTAATCACTTCCAGTGTGTTAGTGTCCTGAAATGCAGTAAAGAATACCTTGTATAAGCATGTGCACTTAATAGGAATGTATGTTTTAGATGAAGTATTAAACCACAACATGATGAGGAAAGCAACGAATTTTTCAGAGGAGATAGGATATGGAGGTCCAGACACAAAAGAAAACGAAATTTGTTTCAAGGCGGGTATTGACAACATTGCCCAGGGGAATTTTGAACCGTACAATTAGTAAATTGCACAGAAGGTTCAGTCTGTTAAACAATGTCTATTTTTCATAAAATTCAATATATGTTTTTTTGTGAAACGTAGTTATTTATTTGTATATACATATTATAATTAATAAATTGATTGATAAATAAAACAGACTAAGCATGCCGGAACAAAGTTTAGTAAAACAGAAATACATTAAAACATTTTTTCTAATCGTTCGAATTCATTTCAATATGTTGATGTGTCTATAAATTTTATTCGTTTACACAATCGAAGTTTAATTGTACTTTTCAAAATGAGAAAAATACAATCATTCAGAACATGTTTCTGCACTTTTGATCTACGAAATCTTATTAGCAAATCATCCAAAATTTTTGTCGCATGATATCGGACTGGATACAAATTAGAAATAACGAATCGGGAATATTTTAGTATACATATACTTGCTCACAAGTACAGAATAAGTTGGAATTACTTGACTTTTCGAATGCCCCTGTCGTTGCAACCGTTGTCTACATGACGTTAAATCATCGGTGTTCCCGAACCTGATTGATAATTTCTCATACTAATATATTGCCTGAGCGCCTCCAGTGGCGAATATACGAAGCTAAAGTTTTATATATATGTCTCACAACACGATCAATATATATATATAGTATATAGAAAGTTATTCAATATATATTGTGAAATTAAATATATATTCTAAGATATTAAAAATATAAATAAGTAATAATTATGGCACAAACGGCGCCTCATAGTGTTTTACTGTAATGTAACATTAAGGGGGTGATGGTAGAAAGAAGCATGTCAGTATATTAGATTTTCCCGGGATTGGGCTGAACCGCTGAACTGAATTTGAATTATTTTGGGCCAAGACATGTACCAAATGCTTTTATTAAAAATTTAAATGAGGTTCCACCTCCACTCGTGGCCTAGGTGATGTGCGATGCCTCAGACAAAAAAATATAGTTTTAGCAACAGCAATAAAGAACGGCGAAATTTAATATAAAGTAGCTTGCAGCTTCGGATTCACACACATAAATTTGAAAAAATTAACTTTGACTTAACCCTCCTACTCCTACTTGCGTAATGCTAAACTCGAAAATCATGTAAGAAATTGGCATTTAACATAAGAAATTGAATAAGACGCAAAGCACTTTCAAAAGATTGACACAAAGACATTACACACATATATCTAAATATGACTAGTAAAGTTACCATGTTCACTCAGAGTGGAACTACGTTTTCGCGGATAGGTAACGGTGTAGCTATTGGAAGCCCTTTCTCGATGACGGCGATGAAAGAATCATCTTGCCCTTCACGAAGTTGTCCCAGTAAAGTCCGACCAGTAAGTTTACAATCTAGGTAAAGTCCCAAACGTTTTAGCCAGTGTCATAGAGTAAAGCTGATAGAAGAGAAAATGAAGTGGCGGTTCCTTGGTCAGATAGTTAGCTTGGGTAGATTCAACCATCTCGATATGTTTGACCAGATGGAGTCCGTGGTCCCACACCAGTATTCCATAGCTCGCAAGAGGAACAATGGCATGGTGATAAATGGTCCTCACAGAATTAGTGATCTTGCCATATGTGAGTCTGACGTGCCGTCTCAGAACCTAGAATATGGATTTGACCTTTGCAAAGATTTAGGGAATATGAGCTCCAAAGTAGTTGCAATCAATTTTAGGAGTTCCATCTGTTATTTGTTCTACGTCTCACAGATTGGTGCCAAAAATCCAGTACCACATTGCGAAGCCCAACTGTTTTGACACTTAATTGAAATTAAAGCAGAAATGTACCACACTGATTTCAAATTTTATTAGATATACCGACACTACTGGTCATTAAACAAGTGAATCACTTTTTATAGAGCTGACTCACTATCAGTGATACTTTCCTAGGATGCATCATTCATCTTAATGATTTAAAACTGGTTGATGATATGAAATACAAAGCATTTTGTTCTATTTGAACGGGTGATATATGCAGGAAAAGCTGGTCATTTCAATAATCTCTCAATATCTCCAGTTCCAAGATGTTATCTGTTTGCGATAATTTATATGCAGCCGCCAGCTACCATAACTGATTAACCACCAACACTAATTAATGTACAATTACATGGCACAAAAACTCACACTAGAATATAGTAAATAAGATATTTTGGAAAATTGTATTGTAGTAAGTATGTTGGTGTGAAGGCAATGATGATTAAAATTACTGAAACTGTTACACGTATAAAAATGTACAGAAAAACCAAAGGCTCATGCAAACACTTGCCGTTATCAGCATCAATAAGTAATAACAGATTAATAAATACAAGCTTAACCTGAAGCCTTTCTATTTATGTTTCATTAGCTACACATACAGATAGGATAGACTATTTTCAAATGTGTTTTAATGGTTTATTATGGAAGGTAATTTTGGTAATGACTCATGTTTTTGCTTATTCCAGTCATGTTTCACTAATGGAGTCATGATCAGTAAATGTCATATGAACTGCATTATTATATGGAAAAAGTTAGATATTGCACTCATCATCAATCTACAATATGTCATAAAGAAGTAGAAATAACAAAGTCTCCAAGATGTGCCTTGTGAGACGCCTTGAGAATTTGAAAGTTCTGATAAAATTGGATTATTGGTTTTTCTCAAATAAGAATGAAATCAATTTAATACAATGCTTCACCTCTGTTTTCAGAGATTCGCTCAAGCTTGTTGAATAATTGTTATCTTCTCAATAATTAAAAGTCTAATGATATCAACACTAGAATGAAGTTGGTAATTATAACTTTGGACATCTAGATCTATCTGCAAAAGCACATAAAAATGTTCTCTCTGAAATACCAAATGATTAATAACGGTTAATGACTGTATATATTTAAATATTATAGGCCGTTTTATTTGTGCGTTAAGAAACAAATAGAAAATTTACCGATTCTGTTTAGGAATGCTAACTAGAGGTTAGCATGACACTGGAATGAAAGGAGACCATGATACTAACAAAGAAATATTTCATTACCGAAAGTGAGTAGCCAGTTGTAGTTCCTTGAATTATTTAAGCCACCACAAAGATGAGGTGAAGAGGTCAAAAGGTAATGAGATATTGAAAACATGTTAAATTATGTTTTCCGTATAACCATATTCACGACCTAAGATAATTACCTATATGATTGTTGTCACTATTTGATTTTAAATGTAATATAGGTAATACAAATCAATTCAGATGGATAAGAACGAATTTTTATTCAAATTCTTCTTCTCTCGGTACGGAGTTAAAAAACAAAAATTGCAAACATTGATGGACTCAGGGCCGGAACTACAATAGGGCAACCGGGGCAATGCCCCAGGGCCCCCGGGCTCGGGGGGCCCCCTGAGCGAAGGACAACAACAGAAAAAATGTTTCGAAGTGCAAGCATTTTTAGCGCTGTCTCATTGTTCTTCGTTATGTGAAAATTTATTAACTGATTCATTTATTTATTTAGAATAATAAATTGAAAATACATTCGGTACTACCGGCATTAGAGATTGGAAACATCTGTCTGAGCGTGTTGAAATTCATGAAACATCCGAATGTCATGTAAGTTCTTGCGCGGTTTATGAGATGTGGCGGAAAAGAAGTACCTTAGATTTTGCGAATCAGAATTTATTGCGTGGAGAACATGCTTGCTTTCCGGGGATCAGTGACAAAATTGAAGATTCAAATAAGGGGAATTTTCTCTCTATTATAGCATTGTTAGCCAAGTATGACCCAGTTTTGAATGAATTGATAGCAAAACCTGCAGGTTCTATTAAATATTTGAGTTATAAAATACAAAACGAAGTCATTTGTTTATTGGGACAAGAGGTGTATAAAAAATCACTTGTGACATTAAAGATGCTCCATTTTTCTCCTTCATTTTAGACAAAACACAAGATACTAGCAAAATCGATCAGTTAAGTCAAGTATTTCGTTTTGTAAAAATTATTTATAATGATAAAGGGCAGCCAATCGACTTACACATTGAAGAGGTATTCACTTCTTTTACTCCTGTAAACGATCAGTCTTCTTTAGGCCTCGAAAAATTGTTGACTGATTCCCTGGAGAAAATGGGGCTTGATCTTCAAAAATGTAGGGGTCAAGGATATGACGGTGCAGCGGTTATGAGCGGTTCTTATTCAGGATTGCAAACAAGAATCAAAGACCTAGCTCCACATGCACATTTTGTTCATTGCGCTGTCCACAACATGAACCTTGTATTGAAAGATGCAGTATCGTGTAATAGAGAGATCGAAGGGTTTTTTTGAAACAGTGCAATCTGTATATGAGTTTTTCGGTCACAGCATAAGTCGATGAGGACAACTTCAAAGCTTTGAAAATTTTGATTTTGTACTTCTTCTTGTTATTCAAGTTGAAATTTTAGAAATCATTAATTTGCCTTCCAAGTTTTTGCAGTCAGAGAAAATCGATCTCCAAGTTGCACACGACCAGTTACAAAATGCCTTATCAAGTATTGAAAAGTTACGAAATAAGTTTGATTCGTTTCTGGCAACTGCCTCAAAGATTTGTGATAGGTGGAAAATTGAAAAAAAATTCTTAAACAAAAAATCGCGTAAGGTCAAGATTCATTTTGATGAATTGTCTCAAGATGTGAGGTTTGATGATCCTCAACAGCGCTTCCGAGTAACTGTTTACTATCCAATGATGGACACTACTGTATCCCAACTCAAGAATAGATTTGCAGGGATGAAGAATGTTTTAGATAGGTACTTATCGAGTCTTGCAACCCCAATTTCTAGCTAATACATCAAAAAGTAAGCTAGAACAAAAAGCTGACGAGTTCTCCAAAACATTTTCAGATGATGTGTCATATTCTTTCACCACTCAACTTCTTTCAGTTAAATGTACCTTTTCAGAAAAAATCAGTTCAATGAAAGACGTAAAAGAGCTAGCTCATTTTTTGATAATTGAAAATGCGTTACTGTCATCCAGCTACCCAGATGTTTGTACAGCCCTTCTCATGTTTCTGAAAGTCCCAGTCACTACGGCAAAAGCTGAACGATTGTTTTCCAAATTAAAATTAATCAAAAGTTACTTGCGGAGCTCGATGCAACAAGAAAGGCTGAGCAACTTATCATTGTTATCAATCGAAAATCTGAGAGCGCGCACAATTGATTTCGATAAAGTCATTGAACAATTTATCTCTTCAAAAGCAAGAAAAAGGAAGTTCTAAATTTTTTTTCTCAAATATCGAATCGTGATTATGAGCATTAGTTTAATCTTTTAATACTAAAATCTTATCGAACAACTTCTGAATATTAGCGAATTAAAGGTGATTTATAATGACTACCCGAATATCTCATCCTTCTCTATACAGGGTGTCCTCGAACTGCGTGGCCAAAATGGAACCGAAGATTCTTTGATTCGAAAAAAATTTGATGAGCATTTTTACTTTTGCCTCAAGTGTCTTGTTTAGCCGGTAGAGGGCTTCAAAGTTGCAAAAATAATTTTGTATTTCGGTATAACTTGAGAACGTGATGGAGGACTTTTACAATATTTGGCAGGTGAGTTACTGTCAATAATAGTCGTTTCTGAGAGTGGAGCACAGAGCCTTAGATACCATAGAAATGGCTCAAACTTGAGGATGTAACGGGAAAAGTGTCCAGAACTTTTTTGTGGTCAATGTAATTCACTCGATATTTTTTATGTAGATAGCTTATCTAATTTGAAAACTTTTTTTACTCTTAGAAAATGTTGATAAAATCAACGGATTAGCTTGAAAAAATTGATTTTTGAGTCTCTGCAATTTTGGCTTACTAATTTTACTTGATTAAAATACCTTAGTTGCCTCTGCTTTTCTAATGTCATTTTGGCATTTGGAGATTTTATTCTCAAAACTGTCAGTTTTTACTTTGCTTTCCGTACAAATTTTATGAAATTATGGCTCAAAATTTCACTAACACTGAAATGGTTAATATCTCGGTAAAACACGAATAATAAAAACAATAGAAATGGGGAAACGATGTGATTATTTAGGAAAAACAAATGCTATATTAAAAGAAACAACGAAACTTTTTGGGAAATCGCTAAGGCATCAATTGTTCGAAATGTTGCCCATTTTCCTGAATACACAAATTAATTCGTTTCAAGAAATTGAATTGAACTCTGGCTAGTACTTCAGGATCATTCTTCAATAAATCCGCTTCATGATCAATTCGTTGCAACAATTTCTCTTGTGTGTTTAATGGAGCTGCATATACTTTCGACTTCAAAGCGCCCCATAGAAAGAAGTCGCACGGCGTCAAATCAGGGGAGCGGGCCGGCCAGTTCACTGGTGCATCGTGTCCTCTACCTATCCAGCGATCTGGATATTCCGCATTCAAATGTCGCCTCACAGCTAATGTGAAATGAGGAGGTGCACCATCATGCATAAATCAAAGGTCACGACGAATGTGTAAGGGCAAGTCTTCCAACAGTTCAGGTAGCCTTTGTTCCAAAAAGTTCAAGTGGTTCTCCCCGTTAAATCGAACGGGTATAACGGTAGGACCAATAATAAAGTTATCCACAATTCCAACCCAAACATTGATTTTAGTTTGATTCTGAAAATGTGTAACTTCCGTTTCATGAGGATTTTCATCAGCATAGAAATGTTCATTATGGAGGTTAAAGAGACCACATCTCGTGAAAGTAGCTTCGTCCGTGAACAGAATTCTTCTACAAAAATTGGGTTTGCGTTTTGTCTTTGGACAATAAACCGACAGAAATCTAGCCGATGACCTGGATCCATGGGCAATAAGTCTTGAACTGTCTTAATATGATAGGGATACAACAGTTCTTCTTTCAGTACATTATGAACTAATGATGTTGCGGCTCCAATACGAAGTCCCAAACGTCGTGTGCTTATCCTAGATTCAGTTTCAACCGCTTCCAGTATCTCTTCTTCGAGCTCGAACGTCCTTCTTGTTCTTGCTATCTACGTAAAAAATATAGAGTGAACTACATTGACCACAAAAAAGTTCTGGACACTTTTCCCGTTACATCCTCAAGTTTGAGCCATTTCTATGGTCTCTAAGGCTCTGTGCTACACTGTCAAAAACGGCTATTATTAACAGTAACTCACTTGCCAAATATTGTGAAAGTCCTCCATCACGTTCTCAAGTTATACCGAAAAAACAAAATTATTTTTGCAACTTTGAACCCCTCTACCGGATAAACAAGATAGTTGAGGCAAAAGTAAAAAGGCTCATCAAACTTTTTTCGAATCAAAGAATCTTCGGTTCCATTTTTGCCACGCAGTTCGAGGACACCTGTATAATTCATAATTTTGTAATGTAAGGGATGAAAGTACCGTATAATATTATACTAAGAATATATTATTACTTTACATGATTGATGATGTTATAATGTCTGATATTTTAACTTACAAATTAATATGTAATACAACGTGAAAAATGTGTAAGACAAATAAAACAAATTATTTATGAATAGAAATAATAATGCCTTGTTTCTTTTTTTTTTTACAAAAATTGGAAAAAATTGAGTTGACAAACTCAATAGAGAAATAGGGCCCCGAACTTAGTCTTGCCCCGGGGCCCCTTAAACTCTAGGTCCGGCCCTGGATGGACTAGCTCAATTTTTCAGGGAAGTTTCATTCATAACCCGAAGCTGTAGAACCCTATAATAACTGATTCAAATCCAAATACTCTTCTTTTCCAATCTTTCCTGAATTGGTTGATGAATCTAAAATGTTTTAGAAGAATAATATAAGACAACCTGTATCTTGGTTATATCGGGCAATGAGCATTTTCTATCTATTTGCTGCGTTGTTTTCAACTCAACGTGAACCAATTTGTTCAGCAATTTCATTCAGCAAATCCTACCATAAATCATTGTTTTGTTCATAAAAATATAATCATTATCAATCCATACTGACTCTTCCAAAGGGATCTATAAATAATAACTTAGAACCAATTATAGAATAACCTATGTACAGCAAAGGAGTGTTTTATGTAAGAAAAAATAAAGCCATACGATATTAATAGCAGAGAAATAATTACAATAATTTATAACATTTATAATTTACATATTCGTGACTGTTATTAAAACTATTTCAATCATGTTGGTGACGTCTAATATGCATAATCTTAATATACAGAAGAAGTTATATGCACATGAATAAAACCACGGTGTCACGGTCACACCGTGAATTTTAACTTTTCTATTATAACTGAAAGCTTTAACAATAATAACACGTTCAATCATCAAGCCAACCCAATCTGAGCTAATATCAGTCGAAACAGTCGTTCACAACCTTATTCCAAATGGTAACGTGGGAGTAGAATTTCGCAGAATGCGTTTCGAAGGAATCGCCCCGAAGGTGACCTTTTAGTACGAAATGTTTACATCCTCCGGCTCGTGGCTGGCGTGGGCTTGTGATGATTTTTAACAGCAGACCAAACTCAACAATTCAGGAAGCATGAACGTATCGAGGATATGGAAAAATCCAGCCAGATTATTGGCCGTTTTGAACGGAGCACATCAATGTGTGTGTTATAATCAGATGATACTTACTTCTCTGTCGATCCACTAATCATGTGAAGGGAACAATGCATCGATAAAAAAGTTATAATCTGATTCGAAGAGATTCATGACCACAGGATTCGTCAACTTATTTGTTGATTCACGAATTGTGAAATAAACCATGGGCCGATAAAAAAGTTTTATATTGATTGGCAGAAACTTATTTTTTGTTCTAACACATCTGTTAGTTATTGTGATCGGTTATCTAAGAAGTGTTTCCAACAATCTCACATTTGAATCGTATTGATATTCAGAGACGTGGGTGTTGACTTGTTGAGAGGTACTATTCAGCAGCTGACGAATCATAGACTACGCAATTTGAAAATTCCAAGCGTGCATTGTCTGGCTTTGTCAGCTATGGAAAATCTGGGATCTTCCTCAACACATTCAAGAAAATCCAAAGGACAGTATCAAAGCTTATCGAATGCCCGAATGGCTCACATTCATTTTGGACTTTCGTCATATCAATTGGTAGGAATTTCACTTCCAGTTCATTCCCTCCCCTGACCAAAGATGATGGCACACTGGCTACTACACTACAAGAAAGAGCCAACCTTTTTGCTGGAATGTTTGCAGCAAATTCAACTTTGGATGCGCAAGGGAACCCTCCTAATATTGCTGCCATCAATTAGGCGCATTCTGCTTGATCTCAATACCAAGAACTCTATGAGACCAGACGGAATTCCTGTCGTTCTCGAGGAATGTCCGCCTGAATTAACACCAGTTTTCTGCTGGTTGTTTACCCTTTCATACAAACTTGGTATGTTTCCTCCCAGCTGGAAGACAGCTAGAGTGGAACCAATTCCAAAAAAAGGAAAGAAGATCCTTCCCAATAATTATATATCCATTGCACTATTATCTGTGATCTTTAAAGTGATGGAGAAAAAAATCAATATCGAGCTCATCAAATACCTAGAGAGCTACAAATTGTGAATGTCCGGCAATGTGGCTTTCGTCAGCAGAGATCAACAGGAGATCTGCTTGCCTAGTAACACATGTATGGCAGAAATCTATTGAAAAACATGGCCAATCTCTAGCTGTATTATTGGATATATCCAAACCATTTGACCGACTCTGACACCAGAGCCTTCTTGGGAAACTTCCATCATATGCTTTACCGCCTCAACTTTGTCGCTTACTATCGAGTTTTCTCTCAGCTAGATCACTACATGCGGTGGTTGATGGAGTAACCCCCGATACAATGGCTATCAACACTTCCAGTTCATTCCCTCCCCTGACCAAAGATGATGGCACACTGGCTACTACACTACAAGAAAAAGTAAACCTTTTTGCTGGAATGTTTGCAGCAAATTCAACTTTGGATCCACAAGGGAACCCTCCTAATATTGCTGCCATCGATAGCCATATGCCTGAAATTGTCTTTCGTCAGCGCACAATTAGGCGCATTCTGCTTGATCTCAATACCAAGAAGTCTATGGGACCAGACGGAATTCCTGTCATTCTCGAGGAATGTCCGCCTGAATTAACACCAGTTTTCTGCAGGTTGTTTACCCTTTCATACCAACGTGGTGTGTTTCCTCCCAGCTGGAAGACAGTTAGAGTGGAACCAATTCCAAAAAAAGGAAAGAAGATCCTTCCCAATAATTATATACCCATTGCACTATTATCTATGATCTCTAAAGTGATGGAGAAAAAAAAATCAATATCGAGCTCATCAAATACCTGGAGAGGTACAAATTGTGAATGTCCGGCAATGTGGCTTTTGTCAGCAGAGATCAACAGGAGATCTGCTTGCCTAGTAACACATGTATGGCAGAAATCTATTGAAAAACATGGGGAATCTCTAGCTGTATTATTGGATATCTCCAAACCATTTGACCGACTCTGACACCAAAGCCTTCTTGGGAAACTTCCATCATATGCTTTACCGCCTCAACTTTGTCGCTTACTATCGAGTTATCTCTCAGCTAGATCACTACATGCGGTGGTTGATGGAGTAACCTCCGATACAATGGTTATCAACGCATCAACGCTGGTGTTCCACAGCGATATGTCTTGGCACCAACTTTGTGTCTGCTCCATTTCAACGATCTGCTAGAAGTGATCACCTGTTCCGCCCACAGCTTTGTAGATGATGGTACACTTCATACCGCTTTGTCATCTAGAGACTCTATACCATCCAATGAAGCCAGAGGAGCGATACAGGGACAGGGTGACGCGATTAATGGAGATCTGGAAAAGATTTTGAAATGGGGATCTGATAATCTAGTAGAGTTTAATGCAACACTCTTCTCCAGGAAGGCCCTTAAATGATGATGTTAGGTACAACTTTTCATATGAAGTCTTCCATATCCATGCTCGAGATCAACACCAACAGCACCCTGTCATGGGACGATCATGTGTTCATTGCGAAAACCGCTTCCGTGCCAAGAGCTATTTTACATCCCAGCAACTCCTCATAATCTACAAAGCACAGATTCGACATGTCCTGGAGTAGTGTTCACAGGTTTCGTATTCGGCACCCAAACATACCCTGAAGCTCTTGGATTCTACCCAGAAGAGAGCTATTCGTTTGATTCATGATGTCACGTTTACGAGTTCATTGACCTCTCTAGAACATCGTAGAAAGGTGGGAGATTCTCCCTTTTCTATAGATGTTTCCATGGTCGGGAGATTCCAGATAGGCGGACTAGACGAGCTCAAACTAGTCGACCCTTTACTGTCAAGCTCGAAACCTGCCAAACTTCTTACTATCAGACTTCATTTTTTTATCGAACAGCGAAGTTGTGGGTCTTTCCCTATGCCTATAACCTTCAAACCTTCATGAAAAATACTAATGCCTATCTCCTCTTTCTATATTCGCATACAATCTAAACCGGAGGCTTTGAATTACAATTTATATTTTGGCGTCAAAATGCAAATACTATTTGGTAAATTTCTAAATGGTTATTTATAAATTGATTTGCCATGCCAGTGGACTGTTCTTTTATTTTGCAGCTTTCTAAAAAACGCATTCATTTCAATTTCATGATTAATTCCAATAATTTAGGCAGAAAATGAATTATACAAACAAAACCTGATAACATAACCAAGCTATCTTTCCATTTTCACTTAACTGCCCTAACACATGATTTCTAAAATAGCTGAATCATCGTCATTGAGCTGTTAAGTTCAATTAATTTTTCTAAACCTTCAATTTTGAACCACTCTTCTTTACCTGTGTAACTAGAGCCCCACATAAATTCTAGTAATCTAGAGAACATCATCCCAAATCCAATGAGATAACTGCCGTTTCGGAATTAAATGAAAAATACTACAATAGAACCAACTGTCAATTTTGAATATTCATTTTCAAGACCTCTGAAATGATTGTGATGGACAGCAAAATACTGCAATTGGAACTATTCATTTCCTTTCTATTAGCATGTAAGCCAGAAGATAAATACATAATAACATTTTTCACAAACCCATCTAGGTGTCTACTATGAATTACGGGTTACCTGGACAAAAACACAAGAACTCACCTGAAATTCTAATACGATTCAAAGAGAAGTGAGAAGATACAAAAATTAACATCAATTAACGACATATGCAACCTGAAAAACAGTCCTTTACGATTTTCTATACTTTTGTGGTTTTGCCAAGGTTCACGTTAAGACCTTCCTGTTGTTACTAATAATTATGGACTATGCCGAGTGCACGATGCATCAGCAGATTTTCAGAGTATGCTTGCCTCTTATGATTACAAGGTTATCCGCAAAGCCGTGCACTTCATATGAGCTGCATGAGCGAGCAAATCTAGGAGGTCATCAACAAGTATCGATCATAATGAATTCTTCGATAAATTCATCATTCAAATCAATTAATATACAGATTCAACAACATTGCCATATGTGATGTCTCATAAAGTAGTCTAAATGAGCATCTTCAAGAGAGCTTCCTCCATATCGATAAAATTTTCTTGTAGCACAAGGATTATTCAGAAGAAAATTTCCTGCTGGCGTTTTGGTTCTTGGATGATATGATATTCTTGAGTCTGCTTCATTATTCAGCAATTTAGAGTTCCAAAGGTAATATTTCTTTGTCTGGAAGATGAGAACAAAGCACAGAACCTCAGAGTATTAAGTACCAATTATTTCAATCTGGCCTGGCTTGTATCTTTTCAAATTTATAAATTAATGTTTTCTCATATCACCGTGAATTAAATGGTCAGAATTAGAAATATGAATAAGAAAGCCCCAATCGTTTTCATTTTATATCAATTTGAAAAGCAACCATATCATTTCTAACTTTGGAAAAATGGATTTCATTTAATCCTACCTGCTTTGCAGATCAATTTGTCAATTCATTCATACTGTATGCAGATTTGATATTGGAAATTCCAACTACCAACACAATCAACTTCCAACGTGCTGCAGCGAACCGTACTCTGCTTTAGATATTACAATTTGATTGGAAAATAATGCGAATTCAATAAGCAATTATACAACCCAGGCTCTTTGATATTCATTATACATGGCTATTCCATATTTTGTGAAAAATATTTTACCAAAAATAAATAGGAATGGACAAAAATAAAATAAACTTCCAAATATAATAAATAACTGATCACAATTATGACATCCACTTGGTGGGCTTGAAGGACTGCACTCATGACGCTGAGTCCATTAAACACTTGTCCGTAATTTTTTCGGTCGGAATGTTTAATTTTTTCAAAATATCTACACTGCATCCGCCATACCCTGAGTAGATTGGTCTGTGATTTGGAAGAAATCCAAATGTTTCTTCTATTTCAAATTGCGTTACAACCATAAAGTCAACTCTGACTAAGTGTACAGTTTTTGTGGTTACACTTAATCTGGACGGCTTGTCGTATGTCTTGGTTTGAATTTTAAAGTGCAAAAGTTTCACTAATCATTCCTCAGTAATTAATAAATTCCATAGTTTGTTTTCTAAATTTGCAATACAACCAGTTTATGGATGTAAGAACAAGGTAAAACACCGTTTAAGCAATACCTTTGAAAAATTTCCAATTTCGACAAATCGGGGATTTACAAAATTAATCTAGAGTCGTGTTCAAAATGATATGTGGGTTAAACTAGAACGAACATTTTAACTCGTTATAAGGAACATTTTGCACATATAAAGAAAAATGGTGGAAAATCAGCGGTAGCTGAACATTTTCTGGATAGGTACACCATTTCTCAAGAACGTTTATCACTTTTAAATAACACTACAAAAAATATCTAGGTAATTTAGAAAGGATGAAAAGCAATTTATTAAATTCCAATTTATTTCCAGCATTTTGATTTATAATTTAGTTTATTCTGATGATGGCTATTTGATAGCCGAAAGGTCCTCAGTAATTCAATTGTATGTTTAATGGATAAGGGTGATTATATATCCACAGTGTGAACTCTTTCATAGTTTATTAAAGTAGATATATATTTTTGTCTTTCGTTATCTGTACCAAATACACAAAGAAGTCGAATCCCATTAATACTTCGCCAGATCCTAGTGGGTGTGCATAACAAAGTATAAAACATTCATGAGTTGAGAACAATTGTTGAAAAGTAAAATGCTGGTCTGTAGCATATAACGATAAGTACAAAAAAACCAATGTAATCCTGTGCGAAAACTAACCTTCACAAATGAAAACACAGGAAAATACGAGAAGAGGAAGAGGATTATGATGTTTCATTTTATGTTCTCTCTAAGAAAAAGATTGGAGCAATCTTGGTAAAATGTTTCAGTCGGTCGACAACAAAGGCATCCGAATTAAAGCCCTTGCAAGGACATGAAAGAATATGATGAGACTCTTCAATGTATCTAGAAATTATCTTCAACAACAACAAAGGACATCTTCAAATGATGCACAAATAACAAGACGTTTTAGAATACCCTTCGGGAAAATAATGTCACATGAATAACATGTTATTTATTTGAATTCAACAAAGAAGCACCGTGGAATTCATAAACATCTCAATTGAACAGAATCAGTTGGCAAAAGTCAACTAGAAACAAATGAATGTATTCATATATTTATTCATTTGTATCTCGATTGTTACATTGATTCGGTATCGTGTTGCCATCTGCTGGACAATTAGATTAACTTTTTAATTTTCCCCGGAAGTTTTAAGTTAAGTTCGAGATGCTATTAGTAAATGTGGTACATTTAATGATTTGATAGTGAGACATCTATTCATAGATGGGGTTGTATAATTTGGTCTTTTTACCGTTCTATTAGTTGTATACCTTCGATAAAGGAATGATCAGTAACGTCACAAACTTTCTCCTACTGATGAGCTCTATGATAAGACCGAAACAGATGTCTAGAACTGTTAGTTGTGATGTTACTGATCGATCAAGACTAGTGAGACCATATTTATAATTACCAATATGATTGTATCTGATTCAAAATATTGCTAATATCGTTAACATAATCCAATTATTTTTTACATGCATGTTTAATCAGCAAATATTCAATCAAAATTACTATTACATCATATCGAGTGACTTCGAATCAAATGTCTATTGACCCTTGGTGAAATGAGTAGATAAATTTGAGATAATATTTTGCATTAACTATATGTAAAAATTACACGTTAACTGGTAAACATTATTCACAACTTTTCAAAATGTGAAAAGCTAGAACTGTAGTAAAACACATTTTTAAGATTCAAGAGATCAACTTCATTAGTTTAAGTAATGATAATTATCTTCTTCGTCAATATCAGTATCATTTACAGACAAATGGGATGGACACCCAATTTGTCTCAAAAATTGTTAAAGTATTGATGGGTATTTTACGCAAAGTCAAATCAGAGGTTAACTCAATCATCAAAACAAGTAAACCGTTTCTATTGCAGATATATTTATTTATCGTTCGGCATTGAATAAACACAAAGTCATAAATATTAACTTCAAAGATTTTAATCCATAATGTGGTTCAAATTGACAGTTTAGATGACTCAGAGATAAAAATGTAACGCATAGCACCTCTTCTACCTAAACCAAATCAGATGATACCCCAACGAGTTCCTTTTTTATAGAGCAAGAACTACTTATACATTATTCCACCAATTGTAAATTCATTTTCACCTTAACAGATTCGGGCGGTCGTCATAATTTCGATAGTAAATTTTAACAAAGTACCTTATTTTTTCAGAAATTAGGGTTGATTGATAAAGTTTGGTTGGTGTTAAGAAAGAAATAAAGGGAAATGAGATAATGAATTAGTATTTATTAGAACCACTTGGAGTTTTCCCAATACTCATCCCTCCAAGAACCGTTCAGAATTTGCCCTCTATGACCTAAGAAGGATGGCGAAATGAAATTTTAGTACATAATCCTTCTAAAATATGTATTATTACACTAATTAAGGGTTTCTGGGCATTGTAACATGGTAAATCATTGTATGAAGTTAACCTCAAAGTGGTGACGGGAGGTCATAATGACCGCATGGGCTATATAACTTGGAACTCTCCCACCAGTAAAGCCACCCCCTTATCCGTCCATATACTTTCAAACTGGCATTTGTTCAGTAATCTAGCAGACAAAGGTTGCAGATATTTTTGCTTGTTTGTTTTTCATTTTTACTTCCCGCAGTAAGTATATAGTGTAAGGGAAGTATTGTAATCGAGGCAAAAAAATTTTTTCGGATCATCGGTAATGACGAGGGCCGTCAAAAATGGTTCTCTTTGGAGAACCCGACTTTGAAGAAAGGGTTATTCGATGGTACGAATAGCCTTAAAAGTACAATACCCACGACGAATATGACGGTCTGAGCTACGTCTACGTGAGCATAACTTGTTCTACTTGGCCCCCTAAGTTGAAAAGGATAACATTCCACGGTTATATGTATCATTTTCCAATATGCAAAGAGTTTGCCAAAATGGTGTGAAAGGACTGTGTCTAAAACCGATTCGCAGTTTTGATAAAAATGTAGTTTTCAATTTTTGTCCAAAAATAGATTGAATAATACATTTAGTTCTTATTTTTCCAAAGGAACTAATCAATAATAATGTTTTAGTCTGTTTGTACCAGAAATATAAATGAATATTATTATTTTTACATCATCACTTAATTTTTCAAATGTACGTGAAATATAAAAAAAAAATTTTTAGTTAAATTTTTTGAACGAGGGCCCCAATATATTTTAGAAATAAATAAGAATGTATATTGCTCTAATATTGAAAAGAAAATTTTCAAATTCAAGTCAAGTATTAAAATTGATGAATTCGACCAAAAGGTTGAAACAGCTGCTATTTGCTATTTGTTCTATAGAATCACAGAACGATGCCAAAACAAAGTTCAAGTACATAATAATGACAATCAAGAAAATTCTATATGACGTAACATTCACTGTATCCTCTACCACATTTGATATTCCTTATAAATAAGAAATAATCACCCTTATCCACTAAAAATACTGAAGACCTTACGGCTACCAAGTAGCCATCATCAGGGTAAACTAAATTATAAATTGAAATGTGCCTGTTTAAATAATATTTGGAGATAATAATGCAAACAGACAGCAATTGATTCATTAAAATTCACTATCGAAATAGAAACAGATTGTCAGCTTCCTTTCCTTGATATTAACATTATAGAAGATGGTTATAATCACTTGGATTTAGATATATATAGAAAACCCACTCAAACAAATAGGTATACCACGGCAGATTCAGCTACACCATTTAGATATAAAATAGATTCATTTAATAGTCTTGTTCATAGATTATTGAACGTCGTATTGAGCCAGTAAAATTACAAGTACGAAGTTGATAAACTTAGCAAATAACGTTGGACAATAGTTTCGACAAATCTTTGATCAATAATTCAATTTCTAAAAAAAAAATTGGAACGCAACCAACTAACCATTACCTTCAAATACTCCAATAAAATTCAAAAGTTTCACATATCATCCTTCAGTAATTAATAAATTCCATAATTTGATTTCTAAATTTGCAATACGAACAGTTTATAAATGTAAGAACAAGTTAAAAAATTATTGCCTAAATGAACAATTTTCGACTTCAACAAATCCGGGATTTACAAAATCGATTGTGAGTCGTTTTCAAAATGCCTATGTGGGTCGAACTGAAGGGAACATTTTGCCCATATAAAGAAAAATAATTGTGAAACATCAGCTTTATCCGTACATATTTTGAATACAGGTTACACCATTTCTCACTTTTAAAACACAGTACAGACAAATATCTAGGTAATTTAGAAGGGATGGAGATGTATAAACGAAAAAGCAATTTATTAAATTCTGATTCATCTCCAGCTGAGGGAAACCCCTTGTTTACATTATTATCCCCAAATATTATTTAAACTGGCACATTTTGATTTATACTTTAGTTTACTCTGATGATGGCTACTTGGTAGCCGAAACGTCCTCGGTACTCCAAGAGTATTTTTAGTGGATACGGGTGATTATTTCTTATTTATAGTGTTACAGTGTATCCAAAGTGTGAACTCTTTTATAGTTTATTGATATTCCTTGTAAGTCTGTGATGCTGATGATGAAAGCAAAGCTATTTGCTCGTTTCAGAAGTAAGCTGGTCGGATTTACTGCACACTGTACAGCGAAGCTCATTTATATGCTTATGAGTGTGCTATTATATGTTCAATGCTTGAAAATCATTAAAGAAGGTGAAAAGCACGTTCACATTTAAAATGAGGTGATGAGAAGCATGCACTGTTGTGAAATATGATGCTTGTACTTCTAACCTTCGATCCAGCGACCACCCAAACATCATCTCCATTTGAAATTGTTTATTTTTCAGTTTGTTTAAGTGCTAATACTTTATATCGTGTCATTAATGTATTATGCGTACTGAATAACAATGGTACATATTTTCTTTTCAACGTTAGATGATCAACATTATCAGAAACAATAGTATAGAAACAATTTACAACTCAAGTAAGTTGTTCAAACATAGAATAGAGAATGTTTAATTAATACCTTTATTTACTAAGGAAATAAACATTGAAGAATAGTTACCGTTGCAATCCGACATGATTGATCAAAATTAGTTTGTGGTGTCATTCTAATTTTTGCAATGGTATATCCATTGTGAGAACTTGCCTAAAGTCACTGATCCTGAGCCATATTCCGATTTAAGACCAATAGGTATTATACCACTGTGTGGTAAAGTCCTGGAAAATATTCTATGCAGACAGATCTACACATATATTACTGGAGTAGGAATTGTTTCGGATCTGCAATCTGAATTTAGAAGGGGCCACAGTACAGTAACAGTCTTGGCTAATATTATGGATGAAATCATTAGAAGTATAGACCAAGGACATGCATCTGCATTGGTATTATTAGATTTTTCAAAAGCCTTTGATACGCTGGACCACTCCCTTCTGGTAGCCAAGTTGAGGTTTTATGGTTTCAGCGATACAGTTTGTAATTTTTTAATATCTTGGTGAGAGGACACCACAGATTGTTGAATGCAGGGGTGAATGATCTTCGGTTCGTTATATTACTTCTGGGGTTCCGCAGGGTTCTGTGCTTGGTCCCTTTTTGTTTATGATCTATACGACCGATATGTTTGAGAGTATTCGGCAGTATAAGATGCAGATGTTTGCTGATGACACTCAGATTCGGTCTGTCTTTTTACCTGGGGACGTTATACGTGCTGCTGCTGTTTTGAACCATGACTTGGCTCCTATTGCTGTTTATGCGCGTGAAAATAATCTTAGATTGAATCCAAAAAAGTGTATGTATATGGTATTTTGTCCTAGGAACCGCAGAACACACATCCTGCAGAACTTTAGGTTGATGATTGACGGTGAGCTTATTAAGTACGTGGAAACAGGGAGACATTTGGGCGTTATTTTTGACACTAACTTCAGATTTAGAGAGCATGTCTCAAATGTTGTGAAAAAAAACTTTCTTGCACTTGAATTGATGTACTCTAACTACCCTATCATTAACTTCAAAATGCGAAAAAAACTTTGTGAGTGTTTAGTAATTCCACTACTACATTATTGCAGTGTGGTATATTTTTCCTGTTTGGATAAACTATGCAGGTATCGTTTGCAGAAGGTTGTGAATACATGTGCTCGATTTGTATTTGGTTTTGCAAAGTTTGACCACATCTCACATAAGATAAAGGAGCTCAGATGGCTTAGCAATGACCAGTCATACAGTTACCACTTCTCAATGTTTGCTTGTAAATTGTTGTCTACCTCGTCATCATGTTCTAGTTCATGCATTTTTTAAAAGCATAAATGAAGCAATGTGCTCGTCTCCCGAGTCAAAGTTGGGATACTACATGATTTGGTTAGGTTTTGAATTTGCCCAATTATCCCTTATTCAATTGAGAATATGAACCAAATCGAATAGATAATCAATCGAACGCATTATTATCACTTATAATACAGAATATTTGTATTCAATTTGTTCCAATTTCAAAATAATTCAAAATGATTCACAAAGTTTGTTGTTATCATGAAAATGCTGAAAAAATATTTTTCGCCTAAATTATTTTGATTAGAAGAATAATTTGTAACACTTTCTGCAGTAGCTTTTCAAACTTACTTTTTTTCTTTAACCTAATCCTAATTTTAGAAAACCATATTTTGGGCACTAAAATTTAGTTAGCCTAAGGCGCTAAAAGACCTTAATCCAGCCCTGCTGTCAACGCAAAGGTTTCTGGATTCACGTAACGTAATATCATCTGAGTTAAGGGGTTAGAATCTTACGTATTAGATAAGATTGCCTACGCAAATTGGAATTGCTGAGAGCAGGTTAGAAGGATTCATTACGATTTCAAAGCCTCGCTGCGATTTATAGGTCAGTGTTTATTAACCCAAAACTTAATGCGAACCGAGGAGGAATATCCTGATATTTTACCAGTAGACAATGCATATTTGTTTTTTCATTCACAAGTAAAGTGTATGTAATTGGGATGACTTCCGCGGACAGCGATTCTTGATATATTTTCGGTTTCCAGATGAATTCGCCGACAATTGCAACTAGAACTAACTAGCATTGTCTTGGGAGAGGATTTGATTATTGGTGACTGTGCGACCCGTTTCACCAGTGTAGACTTTACCACCTGAACAAGGAATACTGTAAATGCCTTCAGAATGAAAAGGGGGAAGGGGATATTTTGACACTTTAGCGAACCATGATGCGTAAATTCTTTCCACTATAAATACCTCGAGATATACAACACCGTCACTCTCGGTTCCAGATTTCACTGCTCTGGGGATGTCTCCTGTAATGCTCCGCGAAACGTCGGTGTATAGAAGGTCGTTTACGGAGCGGAATTCATCCGGATACTATATCAAAGTACATATACAGATTGTGTTTTACGACTTTCCAGTCTTCTCAATACCTCTGATTACTTGTTAGATAGTTCAATTATGTAAAGTACTTTTTAAATATTTTAATTACTTTTTGAATATATCGAGTACTTTTTAAATCTTTTTTTCGTTACATTGATTATTTTTTCATTACTCCAAATGCTTTCTGATTGTATTTTAAGTGTGAAATATTTACGTTAAATACCTAATAAATGGTATCAAATACGTAGTCTCTGTTACATCTCTATGCTCGACTAGAAAATACCAGATTGATGACCCGTTTTTTGGCCTAGGATCGCATAATACTCAAAAAACAAGTGAAGTACCATGGCGACTGGAAAATACCGAATGCTGTGCAGACGCCAGTCTGAACTCAGAATAATAATAATATCAGAGGCGACAGTAGAGTTCGCAAAATTTTTAGAAAAAATATGCCGCCTAGGTCATCGAATTAAATGCAGTATTTCTTACTATTAATAAAAAATAATCTCCCTTATCCACTAATAGTACAGTCATTTTATGGATTTTTTTTGAGATTTGGTACTTTTTTTTCCCGACTTAAGGTTTGAAAGTACAGAAAGTTAGGAAATTTTCCGTAGATTACGAAAAAAATAGTGACTGAAAACCTCCAATGAAGAAAAATGTCTTAATTTATATATATATACGATTTTCCGTGTTTTTCCGGGAAAGAACACTTATATCTTCGAAAATAAGCATTTTAGAAGGAAAAGTTTCCAACAAAAGTTGTTCAGCATTAAATTTTACATAGGAATTGACTATTCTGAATTCAATTTTCATCGAATTTTCCAAGCATTGGATGGGAAAACAAAATATTATCCAATAAGAACTATATATGAGAAAAAATTGCATTTGGCTGGTGAATATGGTATGATAATTTTATATTGGGGTATATATCGTTACTGTAAATGATTATAATTAAGAATTTTCCAATATTTGCCCTAATTTTCCGGGTTAGGGAATTTTTTTTTTCAATCTTAGTGTATGATATGTCGATTTTTAGGTTTTATAGAGCTCTGATAACGATTTTTCAGTTCATTTTGTCGTGAAGTCATTGAAAACGTACATTCGGAAAATGGAAAACTTTTTTTTTTCTTCTGATTACGGCGTGTGACAGATCAATTCTTATGTTTTTTAGGGTTCGGAAAACGTTTTTTTAGTTAATTTTGTCACGAAATTCAATTGTTTTCGTTAGTATGTAGAGCAATAAGAAAAAACAAATTATATAAAATTATAAAAAAAATTTTAAAAAATTCTTGATCTCCCGCGCGTTTAAAATTCTCGATCGAACCCACTGCGTTAAATCTTTCGATGCGCTGAACTATCTATGTAGCACCACTGCAATGAATTTGTGCGCAAGCGTTCAATCATATGATGCCCAAAATAACGCCACATGTGCTCTGTTATTGTATACGTTAAACGTTATTATAAAATATTTACAGCTGAGCTGTTGTGTATTCCGTGTAAACAATTATTTTATTGATATATTTGATAAAAAAATCGTTTAAGTGAAAAACAATTTGATTCTAACAACCTCGTTTTTAATATTAAATTGTTTAAATTAAAATTTTCGGATATATATTTTCAATGATTTTTCACGATGAAACAAAGTAAAAAAACATTTTCAGAACCCTAAAAAATATAAGAATTGATCTGTCACACGCCATAATCAAAAAAAAAAAAGTGTTCCATTTTCCGAATGTACGTTTTCAATGACTTTTCACGACAAAATGAACTGAAAAATCGTTATCAGAGCTCTATAAAACCTGAAAATCGACATATCATACACTAGATTGAAAAAACAAATTAAAAATTTTCCTAACCCGGAAAATTAGGGCAAATATTGGAAAATTCTTAATTATAATCATTTACAGTAACGATATATACCCCAATATAAAATAGCATACCATATTTACCAGCCAAATGCAATTTTTTCTCATATATAGTTCTTATTCGAAAATATTTTGTTTTCCCATCCAATGCTTGGAAAATTCGATGAAAATTAAATTCAGAATAGTCAATTCCTATGTAAAATTTAATGCTGAACAACTTTTGTTGGAAACTTTTCCTTCTAAAATGGTTATTTCCCGGAAAAACACGGAAAATCGTATATATATATAAATTAAGACATTTTCCTTCATTGGAGGTTTTCAGCCACTATTTTTTTCGTAATCTACGGAAAATTTCCTAACTTTCTGTATTTTCAAACCTTAAGTCGGAGAAACAAGTACGACCAATCCATAAAATGACTGGACTATAAAAATACTATTTAAGTACTGAGGACCTTTCGGCTAGCAAGTAGCCATCATCAGAGTAAACTAGATTATAAATCAAAATGTGCCTGTTTAAATACTATTTGGGGATTGTAAACAATGGGTTTCCCTCAGCTGGAGATAAATCGGAATTCAATAACTTGCTTTTTCGTTTATACATTTCCATCCTTTCTAAATTACCTAGATATTTGTCTGTATTGTGTTTTAAAAGTGATAAACTTTCTTGAGAAATGGTGTGATCTGTATTCAAAATATGTTCGGCTACCTCTGATTTTTCACCATTATTTTTCTTTATATGGGCAAAATGTTCCTTATAACGAGTTAAAATGTTCCTTCTAGTTTGATCCACATGGCATTTTCAACACGATTCATAATTAATTTTGTAAATCCTGGATTTGTCGAAATCGGAAAGTTTATCAAAGGTGTTGCCTAAACGGTGTTTTAGCTTGTTCTTACATCTATGAACTGGTTGTATAGTTCAGTCGTCCTGCAATTTGGATTGGAAATTTTTCCACATCTCTATTTTATGATTAATGTTTATGTTTTTTGGGTCGCTGATCACGAATATGGGGGTTAAAAAATCGTAGACCCATGGCGTTTCGAGATATTGGCCATTTTTGACCCAAAAATGGCCGTTTTTTCGAGTTTTCGTCGTATTTGGCGATTTAAAGAAAAATAACACATTTTATCGACTAAACAGTGGTGAGCAAAGTTGTAGAGAAATAAAAAATGCGTCGAGTGGCGACAAGCAAAAGTCTCTAAGTTATTCAAGGCCTGATATAAGGCCCATTATGTGTTTTTTTCGTTAACATAAAAATTGAATTTCGTAATATAAATTTTCCTCTAAGAACTTTATTTTCTGCACAATGGTAGTATTTTATGTGTACTTTCGAATCAATTTTGTTTTTTTGTCTATCTCTTTTTTTGGCGCCAAAATCCGCCATCTTAGAAAAAATCAAATTCGTGATCAGCGACTCAAAAAACATAAATATCAATAATAAAATAGAGATGTGGAAAAAATATCATTTTACATGTAGCTCAATTGCAGGACGACTGGACTAGTATTGCAAATTTAGAAAACAAACTATGAAATTTATTAATTACTGAAGAATGATACGTGAAACTTTTGAATTTTATTGAAGTATTTGAAGGTAATGGCTCTAATTTGGTTAGTTGGCTACGTTCCAATTTCTTTTTTTGTTTATAAATTGAATTATTTATCAAAGATTTGTGGTAACCATTATCCAACGAAATTTACTGAAGTTTCTCCGTTGTTGTAATTTTTGCTGGCTTTCTCAAGAAAGTTTTTCACTTTCAAAACACAGTTCAGACAAATATCTAGGTAATTTGGAAGGGATGGAAATGTAAGAACGAAAAAGCAATTTATTTTATTCCGATTTATCTCCAGCTGAGGGTAACCCATTGTTTACATTATTATCCCCAAAGAGTATTTTAACAGGCACATTTTGATTTATAATTTAGTTTACTCTGATGATGGCTACTTGGTAGCCGAAAGGTCCTCAGTACTTTAATAGTATTTTTAGTGGGAGGGTGATTATTTCTTATCAATAGTCTTATAATATATCCACAGTGTGAACACTTTTATAGTGTATTAGCGGTATTTCTTGTTGACCCCAGAGGTAGCAATGCAATTAAAAGAATTTTCTTACTCTGTCATGGCCGATCCGGCATATTGCGATACCTTACAAAAAAGTATCGAAAGTTGAAGTATTGATATAAAATATCGTGTATCGATCCTTGCGAGAATCGAACATCCTTAGTCTGGACGGGAATGGACCCAAGTTTAAAGGTGTATTTATTCCTATTCACACGCTAGGATCAGATGTCAACGATTGATATAGGTATTTTACGGTGATTTTAGCTGTATATTGTTAAGAATAATGACCCATACTTCATCGACTGGACATTCAATAGCATTTGAATACGATTATAAAATACGAGCTGGGCATATTTCGAACATATACGCTAACCACGTGTTTAATTAGATCATATACGTACCTCCTTGTCGGTATATGGTAAAAATAGAATTCTATAATCATAAAACTGTATTACTGAATGTCTGCAATAAACGATAAATTCAAGAGCAATATGTAACACGTACCACACATAATGTAACACGTACCACACATGTTGTAAAATGCAAGCCAGGTGAAGCCAGTGAGGGTGTTCTACTGGTCTTGAAGAAAAGTTCACAATGTTAAATTATATTGGCATTCAAAAGAACATGTTTCAGTATCGTGTAATATTATATTGAATTCTTAGGTGGAAGAACTTATTGTTTTGACTATATATGCATTGGCGTAGCAAGAAGTTAATGCATGCAACCAGAGTTGATGGGGTCTACAGATGACATTTCGACTTAATGAAAATGAATAATCAGAGACCGTCAATAGTGTTGAAAAATAATACAATTATAATCTTTTGAACTGTAGACGACGAAACTAAAATGAAACACTAGATATATAGCATAAAAGACTCTAATTATGGAATAAATTTTGAGGAAGCTATTCGGAAATTTGAATGTATGAGTAGCTTTGAAGATATCCAATGCTACCGCTAGAGGTTCCTCATCTTTGTCAATGGATGTCTGCCATATACTTATTATGTGGGCAAGCTGGTGATCTCTGTGACGAAAGCCATATTGTCGGTAGTTGACGATTTTTGAGCTATCTATACATTGGATGAGCTGGATGGTGATTGCTTTCTGTACCGCTTTCGGCCGAAAATTTTGTTCCGTAGCCAAGCAGAGTTCTCCTGTTGATCTGTGATAATGATAGGCATTGTCATTCGTTAATAATTTTGGAGCTCTCTAGATATTGGATGATCTTGTTGATTGATTTCTCTATTACTTTAGAGATCACACAGTAGTACCATGGGTCTATAATTATCAGGAAATATTTTCTTACCTTTTTTGGAATTGTTTGGACTTTACCTGTCTTCCAGCCGGAAGAGAACACACTACGTTTGGTATTGAGATCAAGCAGAATGCGCCTAATTGTGACGAAAGTAATTTTCAAGTAGCGATATTAGGTATGAATCTCAAGTAATTTGGACAATTTTAAGAATCAACATAGTAGTTCTTTGAAGATTGTGTTCGAAATAATCTGTTGTTTGGTCCATATTTTCACTCCCAACAAGTTTGAATACTTTGGTGATAACCATTTGCATCGCAGATGATGGCATTTATCTTTTGGTGTATTTACTCATAAAGGCCGAAATTGGATTACAGGATTTGACCCTGATTGAATTAAGTATGTAAAACAAATTAAGTTAAATGAAAGCGTATAGAAAACCATAAAAAGAAACAAGGGTCAAAAGTTATTAGGAAGGGTCCTTATTCCTTTTTTCGGAATTGGTTGGACTTTAGCTGTCTTCCAGCCGGAAGAGGACACACCGCGTTTGGTATTGAGATCAAGCAGAATGTGCCTAATTGTGACGAAAGTAATTTTCAAGTAGCGGTATGTAAAACAAAGTAAATTAAATGAAAGCGTATAGAAAGACATAAAAAGAAACAAGGGCAAAAGTTATTAGGAAGGTTCCTTACTCCTTTTTTTTGGAATTGGTTGGACTTTAGCTGTCTTCCAGCCGGAAGAGAACACACTACGTTTGGTATTGAGATCAAGCAGAATGCGCCTAATTGTGACGAAAGTAATTTTCAAGTAGCGATATTAGGTATGAATCTCAAGTAATTTGGACAATTTTAAGAATCAACATAGTAGTTCTTTGAAGATTGTGTTCGAAATAATCTGTTGTTTGGTCCATATTTTCACTCCCAACAAGTTTGAATACTTTGGTGATAACCATTTGCATCGCAGATGATGGCATTTATCTTTTGGTGTATTTACTCATAAAGGCCGAAATTGGATTACAGGATTTGACCCTGATTGAATTAAGTATGTAAAACAAATTAAGTTAAATGAAAGCGTATAGAAAACCATAAAAAGAAACAAGGGTCAAAAGTTATTAGGAAGGGTCCTTATTCCTTTTTTCGGAATTGGTTGGACTTTAGCTGTCTTCCAGCCGGAAGAGAACACACCGCGTTTGGTATTGAGATCAAGCAGAATGTGCCTAATTGTGACGAAAGTAATTTTCAAGTAGCGGTATGTAAAACAAAGTAAATTAAATGAAAGCGTATAGAAAGACATAAAAAGAAACAAGGGCAAAAGTTATTAGGAAGGTTCCTTACTCCTTTTTTTTGGAATTGGTTGGACTTTAGCTGTCTTCCAGCCGGAAGAGAACACACTACGTTTGGTATTGAGATCAAGCAGAATGCGCCTAATTGTGACGAAAGTAATTTTCAAGTAGCGATATTAGGTATGAATCTCAAGTAATTTGGACAATTTTAAGAATCAACATAGTAGTTCTTTGAAGATTGTGTTCGAAATAATCTGTTGTTTGGTCCATATTTTCACTCCCAACAAGTTTGAATACTTTGGTGATAACCATTTGCATCGCAGATGATAGCATTTATCTTTTGGTGTATTTACTCATATAGGCCGAAATTGGATTACAGGATTTGATCCTGATTGAAGTAAGTATGTAAAACAAATTAAATTAAATGAAAGGGTATAGAAAGACATGAAAAGAAATAAGGGTCAAAAGTTATTAGGAAGGGTCCTTATTCCTTTTTTCGGAATTGGTTGGACTTTAGCTGTCTTCCAGCCGGAAAAGAACACACCGCGTTTGGTATTGAGATCAAGCAGAATGTGCCTAATTGTGACGAAAGTAATTTTCAAGTAGCGGTATGTAAAACAAAGTAAATTAAATGAAAGCGTATAGAAAGACATAAAAAGAAACAAGGGCAAAAGTTATTAGGAAGGTTCCTCACTCCTTTTTTTTTGGAATTGGTTGGACTTTAGCTTTCTTCCAGCCGGAAGAGAACACACTACGTTTGGTATTGAGATCAAGCAGAATGCGCCTAATTGTGACGAAAGTAATTTTCAAGTAGCGATATTAGGTATGAATCTCAAGTAATTTGGACAATTTTAAGGATCAACATAGTAGTTGTTTGAAGATTGTGTTCGGAATACTCTGTTCTTTGGTCCATATTTTCACTCCCAAGAAGTTTGAATACCTTGGTGACAAACATTTGCATCGCAGATGATGGCATTTATCTTTTGGTGTATTTACTCATAAAGGCCGAAATTGGATTACAGGATTTGACCCTGATTGAATTAAGTATGTAAAACAAATTAAGTTAAATGAAAGCGTATAGAAAGACATAAAAAGAAACAAGGGTCAAAAGGTATTAGTCCTTTTTTTGGAATTGGTTGGACTTAAGCTGTTTTCCAGCTGGGAGGAAACGCAACAAGTTTGTTTTGTTTGGCTTCACAGCCTTTTTGGTATTAAAATCGAGCATAATGTGCCTAATTGTGAGCCGACGAAAGACAATTTCAGGCTTATGGTTATCGCTGGTAGCGTGTGGAATTTATTGCACACATTTCAGCACAAATGTTTGCTTTTCCTTGTGATGTTGTAGCCAGTGTGACATAATCTTTAATTAGGGGAGGGAATGAGCATGTTGCGGGTTGCGGGAGCTTAGAAGGTGTGAACTTAGGCTATCAAAACTACCTACGATAAATTACTGGACGTTGGCATCAGATGCCGGTCTCCATACGTTAATGCATGTATCCGAATCCTCGGCGTAGCTATTTCCCGAAAGTGACGGGATGGCGATGCGTGCACTGATGCAAGATGGTGCCATCTGAAGTCGTTTGCATCGAGAAATCACGGAATCGATGTAGGCTCGTATGCATGCATCAGCGTGTGTAGGCAGCTTTAGTAGAACCTCTCAACAAAAACGACAAAAACGGGTGAGTGGAGGTGTACCAACTGTTCGACCCCACATTATTCTAATATTCCATCAAGATGAAAGCTTCTAATTCAACGTATCTTGGAGATAGGTTGATAGAAAAATGCCTAAATTTTACCATTCGAAAATTTCCTATTCGTATTCGACACATGGTTATTCTATATTTCTTGAGTGAGTCACGTTGTATCCATCTCTGTACTACAAAACCACAATAAATGAATTTCATGATGAGTGGTGAGCAATACATTCAGGGAGCATAATTTTTGATAAATCTTTCGGTGTTTTGCATTCGCGACCTATAGATCCACACGTGTTCGTTCTCCATATTCAAGAATCTATTCGTTCATGATTTGACTATATAGCGGTTATTTATGTGGTTAATTTACATTAATAACTAACGTTCATTAACATCTTCACTAAGATTTCTATGCACTTGCAATTTTAATGAGTACTGATATTTGCATTGCATCTTGTGAAATACCTGGTCAATATTTTGAGTTATTAATACGTGATCATACAGTTTTAGCTGAAATGAAAAAAGTTTATGAAAAAAATTAGAAACGGGTCGATTTTGGCCGTGTTTCTGGGAACCTACATCATGAACTCCGTTACTTTGCTCATAACACACAGCTGCACGGGCCGATATCCAAGACGTATATTATTTACTTCTTATCGTGCAGTTTCGACAGGGTTTCCAAGCCGCATAGGCAGTCATCTGGTGCCCAGTGGTGATATATCGACAAACCCTCAAGCGCCGAAGCTCTGTATATGGACCCGGGAGACCTCATTCTACTCTACTCAATACTGTTAATAACCCAATTTAGGAGACCTAGATATTTGCAAATATTGTAAATTTGTTATGCAGTATTGAGTGAATGGTAAATTGTAGCTGACTCTCGGTCGACTATACCTTCACTGCACAACAGACTCTCGATATAAGCCTTCTACTCTAGTAGAACAGCATGCATGTGGAGCGCTTTACCCACAAAGATGAATGTATGTGGGTTTATAGCGTATAATGCTAGATACGTTTGCAAACCTGTCATTGAGAGCTGTAATATTACAAAAAAATGCACGCTAGGATCATGCAAACAAATACATTTACTTTGTGAAATATCTCTACTAACATTTATTATTGCCCATTATTTGGAAGATGACTTTCTTTCTAATTGTCCAATGTCACTACAAAATTATCTTCAGATAATTGAAACTCACGAAATACTCGTATAATTAAGTTTGATACTGATGAAGGTGAAGATTTAGAACAGTTGAATAAATTTGATGCCAAAACAATTTACATCGTTTCCAAAGGGATTCTATATAAAGTAGTTTTGCTCGTTCCAAAGTAGATATACAGCCTAATTTTTCTGAGAGGAACGTTAGAATTATGGATAATGAAGGAAGATATTGATCTCAAATTTGGACATATATCGAGGAGACAGGGGCCTATACAATGAAAATATGTTCAAAATGGTGCCATCTCTGGGTATACCGAAAGTTGACCCAACGCAGTGGCGTAGCTACCGCAGCAATTGTAAGATTTTTTGGTTTAAATAATGATCAAACGGAACATTTCAAATAACACATGTAAAATTGTTTCTGTATTTGTACGTGCGTAAATACTAACCGGTGATTGTAAATAAAGTTCTGTTAGATTTTAAGTATTAAGTATGTGTTCCTTTTTTTTGCTGCAACGGTACGCCACTGAGCCGACTTTCTTACTTTGAATGAATTTTTTTTCAATTCTACATATCTATCAGCATTCGTTTCGCAACGTACTTTATTTTCTGCAATATACCATTAAATTTGTCATTATATTTTGTATAATCTTCGTTGTAACGTAAGTAATACAATTATTGTTGAGAATCGGTGTGTATGTGAATGTACATTTGTGTGCGGGGGAGGGAAAATTGACTCGTGTTGGCCCACGTGCGTGATATACAGATGTGACACGGACAGCAGGGGACATTACGACAACCATGTGTGCATTTCTCCACAGGGGCCGTGTTGCTTCGGGGTGGATGTATATTATGAAACGTCAACGTACTTTACGCCATAACAACATATACATCTCACCATCTTTCAGTCTCTCGAGTTAAATAATTTCACTTACCTACTCCAAGACAAGACTATACCGAGTGAAACGAATTTCTACCTTGGTTTAGCATCATCTTGACAGAGACAATTTGTAAGAACATTGTCCAAATAATTGACAATATCAAGGGAACAGGAACTGATTTTAAAATAAACTCAGCAATCGAAAGCATTCGAGAGGGCGGCTGTTTTCATACAATAAAGTGCCTAATTGCCAGTGGCGGCTCCTCGAAGGAGGCTAAGGAGGCTCAGCCTCCTCACCAATTTATCTTAATGATCATTCTCCATTTTATTTCCTGTTTCTCTGATAATTCTTTAAATTTTACAATTAATTCCCCGTTCTCAGTAGTTATTTTCAATCCGGCAACAGTGGTCAGAGGCTAGATTCTCTATATATCTCAAACGCTGAGTTGTGTTGTTCAACACAGTTGCCGTTTTTCCGACCAGTCAATCGCCAAATAGCGTGAAACGGCGAAAACGGCAACATGGTAGGGAGGCTAGCTTTTCGTATCCATTCGTCGGTCGAATGAAATACGATTACTTGCGCTCCCGCCTACCGCTGCTAGAAGAATGCGGTTAGTTGTTATTTTTATTCCATGAGGCGTAGTAAGGTTAAGTAGTTAATTTTTAAGTTATAATTTATCTAATCGGAATCGGTGAACTTTAAAATTATGAGTGACTTAGTTGCAAAGTTCTTAGAAAATCCATTTAGTGGATTAACATATGATAGAAAAGTGTTCTTCAAAAACAAACGGCCTTTACCGGATTTGAAAGGATGATGGCAGGGAAGTATCAAAATCGATCGTTTAATACTGATAATTATAAAAAATATGTATGGTTAACGGGATCTGATGTACACAATAAATTATATTGCTGGTATTGCTTGCTATTCACTTCAGATACAACTTCATGTTGGGGGCACTTGGGTTATAATGATTTGAAAAATTTAGCTCGTGGCCTAGAAAGACATAAAAAATCGCAGGAACATATTACATCGTGTATTAAGTTTAATTTAACCGGTAAACAGAATATTGTTAATGCGATTGATTCTACACGAACACGCGAAATCGAAAATCATAATAATACAGTTAAAGAAAACCGCGAAGTTTTAAAAAAAATCATTGATTTCTTATTGTATTTATCATTTCAAGATTTGGCTTTTAGAGGGCATGATGAAACTGAAAATTCATTTAATAAAGGTAATTGTTAGATTTGTTTTGTGAATACGACAGTAAGCTTCGCGATTTTATGACTAACGCGTCAGTATTTGCAGGCATTTGTTTTGTTTTATGCGGGTATAATGGTTGAGTGACACCACGCGAAATAAGGTTAGATTAGAATTCGTCTGTTCGGTAAATTATTAATTGTAAAAATGGACAACTAGTGGAAAGATTTTTAGGGTTCTACGATGTTAGTTCGGGAAGAACAGCGGTCAATTTATTCAATTTTTCAATGGAAACATTTCAACGATTCGACTTTGCGAATAAATCAGACTTACGACGGCATCTGTAATGGCGGGACATTTAAACGGTCTTCAAACAAACGTAAGTTTTAAATAACATAGTAGGAAACAGAATTCCCTGTAATGCTCGAAATCGATGGAATTTTACATCACATGCAATGTTTAGTTTACCATCCATAAAAATAAAGACAAATTAATTGAAATATTTGATTTTATATTAAACAGTGATGACTTTTCAACAGATCAGGTTTCATTGAATGCTGCTGTTGGTTTAAAATCTTATTTAGAAAATGAAGAATTTTTGTTATTTCTTGATACTTTTAAATTAATATTTGAACAAACTGATCTTATTTTTCGAATGTTACAACATAAATTCACTAATATAATTCATTCAAGAGATCGTTTAACACATCTCATTGATAAAATTCAAGTTTCCGTTATACAGAATTTCATTTTAATATTTTATTTGGAAATTATTCAACTGATGAGGCTTCTCCCGTGAAAAGGAGGAAAACATATAATTTGGTAGACAAGAAACTACATTATAAACAACTTTTTTATGAAATTTTAGATACTATTAAAGGTCAAATATTGAGATTCGATTTTCCGATTTACATGAATTGAAGTTTTTCGATTTGACGAATAGAAGATTTTTCGAACCTTTTTCAAAAGAGTTTCTCAATACACTTTCAGATAACTTAGTTCTAAAATATAATTTTTTTGATAAAATAGCGCTGCACAATGAATTATGCGTTGTATACTGGGATAAAGATATTTTAGGCCAGTACGACAGTCACGCCGATATAATAAAATATATGATAGATAATGATTGCAACAAGTGGCAGATTTATAAACTACTTTGTTTGACAGTCACCATTCCTGTCACGTCGGCATCGGTGGAGAGATCATTTTCTACTCTCAAACGAATTAAAACATACATGCGAAATACAATGGGCCAAAATCGTTTAAACAATGTTAGTTTAATATCTATTGAAAAAGATTTAGTAAAACACTTAAAACATAATGATACATTTTATGATAATATTATTGATCATTTTTCGTAAATTAAAGACCGTAGAATTTCGTTAATATATAGAAAAGTTGATAAAATTAATAACAAAAAACAAAATATGAAAAATTCCAAAAAAAAATTAAAAATCCAAAAAAAAATAAAAAACAAAAAACGAACGAAAAAAAAATTTGTGGGCAAGAGAAACTCTATACCTCCACGTTGGTTCTTGCTGGGTAACAATCAATTTTGTCACTGAAGGTTAAATTAATTGGCTGAATAGAGTATATTTTTACAAAAACGTTTTATGTCCAGCCTCCTCTCTCAAAAAGTTCACGAGCCGCCACTGCTAATTGCATAGGAATAATAACTAGTATTGCCGCTTGGAGAATAAGTATGCGTGGCAAAGTTACTCTTCGCAAATCATTTGATTTGGTTACTGATTTTTATGTAATTCTTTCACATTCTATAAGATACTCTTCGCATTTGTGTAAAGATAATGAAATAAATTGTTTATTTCATTATCTTCACACAACTAAATAATATTCGAATTAATAATATTTTCAAGAATATATTGTTACAAAAAAAAATTCCGTTCCTGGGAATCGAACTCGAGCCTACTGAGTGGAATCCGAGTATCCTAGGCCCTAAGCCATACCTTTGGTTCATCGCCGTTTGTGATAAACAGTTAAAGTACGGTGTACATTTCAGTTTACTTCAATAATTGTTTTTGTTGTTTTTGTTTTATTTGCTGTTGTTGACCGATTTTGTTGAAATTTGGGTGAAAGCAGTTTTAAATTAACTTGAATTTACTGTTCAATGTATACTTTGAGAGTTATGAGGGTGCGTCACCTACCAACAAATTATTTTTTGTCAAAATTTGAATACGATAGGAATTTTTGCTCTAATACTTTTTTAACGATTCTGGAAATTACTTGATTAAATGCAATATATTCTTCGAACTTCGTCAGCGAAGATTATAAAAAAAGGGAGATCAATCTCAGGAAAATGTTTACATTATGTTACAAAAGCATTCATCCTAGTTTTTGAAGAATATTATTGTACTGTAGCAAATTTAGTCGAATTTCTACTTCTGCACTCATTATATCAAATCTAACAGAGATTCGAAATGTAGATTTTAGTTTCCTCTATAAAGATTGAGTTTTACGAATAAGCGCATTGTGTTGCTTAAATAGATAGACATTAAAAGGAAAGGACGCACATATTCTGATATTGGCGGACGATTTTCAAAATTTCCTGACATAAATTCCAAGCGTATAACCATTCTATTATTTTCAACTTTTCTTCTGGTTCTAGTACCATTTTTAGAAGATTATAAATGCTTACCACGAACGCTTCACGTGAAATGAATATCGAATCAAGTTCACCGTCTAGTTATCGCTGGATAAGATACTGACAACTACGTCCATCCTACCCCCATCTTTTCAGAATGTTCATGTCATCGCATGTAATGCGATTTTTCGTGTTTTTTTTCTTTAAATGTTCTCGAAATTCAGAGAAAGAATGGAGCAAAGATATTATGGGTCATTCGTTGTAGGTAAATGGCAGTATTAGGTCATTCGACTTTCAAAAATTCGATGGTAGATGCTCTTAATTTATAGTAATTTATCATTATGATTAAATGAAAGAACAACTGTCTTGTTTTTATACCATTTTGAATAATAACATGTAATCCTTTGACTTTAAAAGATTTACGTCAAATTTGAACCAAGAATACCAACATTGAAGCAGATATTTTTGAATTTTCGGGAATATGTTAGAAGAACTCCCGGACACCAAGCGTAAGTGATATTATGGCGAAAGTAGTACCAAATAAACATATACACTATACCATATCAAACTGCATCGAAATACAATCAGTAGTTTTTGAAGTTAGAGGGGATTATGTCATAGCAACACCCCAGAAATTATTGAAGATAAAATCATTAATCTAGTTTATTACAATTAGCGGAGAGTTTGCAACCATTTCTATAAATTTGATTTCGACCTTTTCTCTATATGAGTTACACTTTTTTTCCTCGTTACTTCGACAACTGAGGTGACCTCAACTTTAGGATTTCAGGTAATTTGAACACGTCAATAGTCCAATTAACTTGTCATTCTTGAAAGATTTATTTTCTTTGAGTAATTGCTTTAAATCTTTTTAAATGATTATTGTAAGTTCCTGTAGCTATTAATATACATTAGTAAAATGAGATGTCTATTACTTTGTGATATGGCGCAAAGGGCCTAGCTGCCTTCGCCATTAAATACTTAAAAAAAAAAAAAAAATTAAATTTTCAAATATACTTTCTAATTTTCAAAACATGTTTGAAGGTACTGTAAAGATTTTAATTGCAATCAACAATTTAATAAGGGTAGTGGTGATATTTATCAACATAAATACATTTTATTTGTAATTATCTTATTTGAATTGTCAATGAACAAGTAAATATTAAATATCTTATGAAGTACCTAACTGATAATGACTGTTATCAGAAGTTAGAAAACAGTTCGTGAATCATGAGAGTAGGGCTACTGTTTTTATCCGAACTAACCAGATTATTGGAAAATATTACTTATATAATCCAGTTAATCCCTTCTACAGATCGGCTATATTGTAATATTCGCTAAATCAGTTGTATTTGAACAGTAACGTTTTACTCTATCTGTTGAACATACGGTCTGCTTAATATATATGCTGTAGTCTAATAGCAAAAAAGTTTAGTTGCGGCTACTATTGCTGATTATAATTAATCAAAGTTCTCTGGTATTACCAAGATAAACAGGGGTAGTAAATATTTAGGCAAGCGATTATTTGATAAAATGTATATACCAAGCCGAATTAATTGAATCGTTCAACTAATTACATAATAATAATAGTAAAGCTCCATGGTGCCATGTTCAATCAGTTATAGATAAGATATCACCTGTCAATTGAACGTGTAGTCAAGTACAATTTTTTGAAAGATAATGTTTCCAAAAATTGAAGTGGGAAGTTAGATGGGAATAGAGGGCGGCAGGTATCGACCAAATTCCTTATTACAGATTAATTTTGATTTATCGTTAAAAATTTTTGCATTCCTTGCAGTCAATGTACTCGTAAGTGTGACATCATTAATCAAACAAATAGCTATCTTCTGGATGGAATCCAAGAACTTCAGCGTATGTTTGGGAGCCGTACTCCAGAACTGGTCGAATCTGTGCTTTGTAGATTATGAGGAGCTGCTGGGATGTAGAGTAGCTCTTGGCACGGAATAGTAAACCAAGTTTTGGTGAAGTGGTTTTCGCAATGGACCTTACATGATTGTCCCATGAAAGGGTTCTTTTGTTGGTGATCTCGAGCAAGGATATGGAAGACTTCATAGGAATAGTTGAACCTGACATCATCATATCAGAGATTGTGGCATCCGCCTTCCTGGAGAAGACGTAAGCTGGAGTTTTGGTTGCATTAAACTCTACTAAATTATCAGATCCCCATTTCAAAATCTTTGCCAGATCTCTATTAATTGCGTCAACCTGTCCTCGCTCCTCTGGCTTCATTGGATGGTATAAGAGCTCTACATGAGGAAGCGGTATGAATTTTACCATCATCTGCAAAGATTTGGAAGGGACAGGTGGTCACTTGCAGCAGATCGTTTAAATGGAGCAAAAACAAAGTTGGTGCAAAGACAGGTCCCTGTGGAACACCAGTTTTGATAGTCACTGTAACGGAGGATACTCCGTCAACCACCACATGGAGTGATCTATCTGAGAGAAAACTCGATAGTAAGCGAGAAAGTTGAGGCGGCAAACCATATGACGAAAGTTTCCCAAGAAGGCTTTGGTACCAGACTCGGTCAAATGCTTTGGAGATATCTGATGATACAGCTACAGATTCCCCATATTGCTCAATAGATTTCTGCCATACATGTGTTACGTAGGCCAGCAGGTCTCTTGTTGAACTCTGCTGACGAGAGTCATATTGCCGGTCATTCACGATTTTAGATGTATCTAGGTATTGGATGAGCTCGATGTTGATTGCTTTCTCCATCACTTTAGAGATCACAGATAATAGTGCAATAGATCTATAATTATTAGGAGGGGTCTTTTTTCCCTTTTTGGAAATAGTTGTACTCTAGCTGTCTTCCAGCTGGAAGGGAACACAAAAAGTTTGTATGAAAAGGTAAACACCTGCAGAAAACTGGTGTTAATTCAGGCGCACATTCCTTGACAACGACAGGTGAAATTCCATCTGGCTCCATAGACAAAATGTATCAACAAGGGAGATATTTTGATCGTTTTACCATGTTGGTGGTTGGTTCTGTCTACCTTCAACAGAGATCGTTCAGTAACGTTGCAAACATGCTCGTTCTACTGGGAAGACCGAAACAGCTGTCTAGAACTATGATCTTGTGGCGTTACTAATCGATCTAGACTAGAGAGACCTTATGGTTATATTAACATGATATAAGTACATGCATTCATATATTCATTTATATATAATTTTCTTACATTGGTTTGATTTGGTGCCGCCACCTGCCGCACTCAAGTAGTCTTACATTCCCCGAAACTTCTGTAAAGTTCGAGAAATCTATCAGTCAATGTCGTACATCGTTTGATTTCTTAGTGGACATCTATTCGTAGATGGAGAAGATATTTTGATCTTCTTACCATGCTGGTGGCTGGTTATATCCACCTTCAACAGAGATCATTCAAAAACTTTCTCGATCTACTGATGAGCGCTATGAGAAGAGCGAAACAGCTGTCTAGAACTACTAGTTTGTGGCTTTACTGATCAATCTAGACTATCATTAAATATAACATTTTATAGGATCGACCGCGACTCTCCCCGAACGAACAATAGCAGTTTTTTGAAAAATAAGGTCAACTTGACACTAATTTTTATTAATCACATCTTTCTATTCGCAAATTTTATTGTATCTGTTACACATCACAGTTTTCTAGATATCGAAGATATCCGAATGAAAGTCTGACAATCATCATCAATTTTTGTACTATATCCACCTTGAATGAGGTTATGTTCAGAGTACCAGTGTAAAATGAATGTAAAATCAGAATAATATTTGGTAACCTAAATACGTATTTCAGAAACTCATTTGCCATCTTCAGTAGATCCGGAATAAGTAAAAAAGATTATTAGATTTGGTAGTTTCTTTTGGATATTTCCCAGGGTAATTCTCTTGGTAATTTCTGTAGATTATATTACAAATATTTTTCATTTGTTCTAGATGACAACGTGGTTCAGTTAATGGTAAATGTCCATCAAACACAAGTAAGTAATAGAATCTTAATATTTATTTATAAAAGCTTGTAATTCAACCATACGACTATTCTTCCCAAATATGTTCATATTTTCACTGTGTTATAAAAACAAACGCAATGTTATGATTAATTAGTTGAGTTATTTTTCTTCGACAAAGTTTCTGGAGAATGTTGTCAGACGTGAACGCATATAAAGCCATTTATAATCTAATTCATTTTGATGAATTCAAATATTTTGTTACGATTTTGTGATAATAAATAGTCTGTTGCTCGTAACGTGAATGTTGTTGTAAATTCTCACCTATCGAATTCATAATTTACAGATATGCAGGTAACTAGTTGAATTTGACACTGTACTTTAATAAATCAAACTCATGAAACGGAAGTTATAGCCTCATGTTTATTACCTATAGGCTTAAGCCATGCCAGCCATAACAACGGTTGAAAATCCATATGCGTACACAATTATTTCTACATCATAAACTTTGAACATGAACACATTTTTATAAAGTATCACATAACATAATACTTAACCATTAGAAGACTGTCGTTATGTTTCTAGTTTGGTACTGAAAAACCTTCTGAATATTTGTCACAGCGTTCAGGAAGCTGAAGATAAACAATCTAAAATGTATCTTGAATTAAAAACCCCTGCAGACAGCGACATAAGCGTGTTAAGTCTGACGTTTTGCCGTGGACCATTAGTTAGTTGTCATCCTCAGGTCAAGCTGGAACTGGTTTTAAGACTGAAAAAGGGATTTCCAAATTCATATTGGGAAGATAGTAACATGTGTCATCATTCAGGTTGTTTCAATCGGACTCTGGTACAAAGGAAGTAAGGAATGTATATACTGCCACCTCCTGGAGGAGGCGGTCAAGAAGACACCTTCTCTCGGTATGCTAAGCAAACAACGTGTCACTTCCGTATCGAACGATACGGGAGTCATGCATGAAAAAGGTGAGAAAACTCCCCATATCTTCACTGATTTCTCTAAAACCAAAATGGAATCTGGGGTGGGTATTTACTCCAAAATTCTAAATCTATCCCTGACAATACCACTAGGGAAATACACAACAGTACTCTAATCGGAAATCTCTACTGTCAACCATGGGCTCGAGAGAGAGAACTACATGGTCCGATGACCCATGACTGCGGGAGTAGCTTCGGCATGCAACGTCCTTTTTGCAGGTCTCGAGATAAGTAACCCCTCGGGGAGAAACTAACAGTTGTCATTGCAAAAGATCCGGTGAACTGTGCACCACATACATTTCGCCACTAAAACCATGATATCGTGCCTTCATTTCCCACAACTGGATTCACGGGCTTGGTAGACATATGCGGTAGGCTATTTGGAAGAAGCCGAACGCTGACTCGTTAAACGTTCTTGGTAAAACAAGTAACACGAGGAGGTGAAGTTGACTATAGACCAGAAGGGGCAATCTATAAATCAAGCAAACGGAGCCTCTACTGCTGCGCCTAAAGTAGTCCCGCCGGAGGCGAACAAAACATCTGACCCTGCGTGGGTAAAATGCTGCACCACATGGCTTTACACCTAAAGTCCGGTGTCTCTGCTTCTTATCCCAGGTTTCTGGACAATTGATTCGCGGCCAGGGCAATGATATCTGGTAGGCCGATGATACGGGGCCGACGGCTACTGGTCAAACGGGAGCTGTTATTTGACAAGAACACGAGTAGGCAGGGGGAGAGGGCCCCAGATGCTTCAAAAGACCGTCTCCTCTCCAATAAAGGCGTTGGTCTCTGCCGGGCAGTTGGCATGATGTTGAAGTAGGAGAGAGCCCTGCGTAACATGTCTAGAGTCCAACGACGGGTGTGCAGGGATAGCAATCACCCACACTTATAATCGTGTCAACCATGGGCTCGAGAGAGAACTACATGGTCCGGATGACTGCGGGAGTAGCTTCAGCAAGCAACGTCCTTTTTGCAGGTCTCGAAATAAGTAACCCCTCGGGGAGAAACTAACAGTTGTCACTGCAAAAGATCCGGTGAACTGTGCACCACATACATTTCGCCACTAAAACCATGATATCGTGCCTTCTTATCCCAGAACTCTGGCCAAAATGGATTCACGGGCTTGGTAGACATATGCGGTAGGCTATTTGAACGAAGCCGATCGGTTACTCGTCAAACGTTCCTGGTAAAACAGGTAACACGAGGAGCTATAGCTGGGCTATAGCCCAGAAAGGGGCAATAATATAGTCTAGCAAGCAGTGCCCGTAGTGGGTCCACATAAAGTAGTTCCACCGGGGGCAAATAAAACAGCTGCCTCTACGTGGGTAAATGCTGCACCACATGGCTTTACTAACGTCCGGTGTTTGTGCTTACTATCCGACGTTTCTGGTTAATAGATTCGCGACCAGGGCAATGATATGTTGTAGGCCGATGAGATGACGCCGACGGCTACTCGTCATACGAAAACTGGTCAACACTGAACACGAGTAGGCAGGGGGAGAGGGGCCCAGATGATTCAAAAGACCGTCTCCTCCACAATTAAGGCGTTGGTCTCTGCCGGGCAGTTGGCGTGCTGTTGAAAGTAGAAGTAGGTCCGCTGGATGGGAAGGCAGTGGGTTTAAAACGCTCCACAGTTAATTTCATGTCAACCATGGGGTAAAAGAAAGTCTGAATCTCAGAATCAGCGGTGAAGGCATTAAAATGCTTACGAATAGCTGGAACAAGATCACCTCCAAACTAGTATGAGAAAGCCTCAACACCCTAAGCCAAGCAGCAAACACTAACAACATTAAACTGCGTTAGCTAAAGGGACACGACAAATGAATTCAAACATAAGGCATTATTACAGACAAACAACACCCTCAAAGCGTTCAAGCAAACGATGAGATGAAACCCCATGCTGTATACAAGCCAAGGAAGCGATGAATGCACCTTGTCAAAAAACATCCGAATATTACTTGTCTCGGACGAACCTGTGCCTTCTTGCAGGAATCACTACCGGAGACTATCAATGTAAAAACACACACTATGGGTCTAGTGGATGATCCGCTGTGTAGGGCATGCGAAAAAGTAACTTGGCGATCACCTTCCCAACCCAAGCCAACATTACAGAATCCATGCTGGGGTTGAGCATGGTCAGCGTTAGGCAGTACTCTAGTTTGTTCAAAACGTAGGATGACCTAATGGTCCTAATGAGCCTTAAGTGATCATCAGGTCAACCTCCCAACTCAATCCAGAATGTTCCACAAGCGAACACAGACCGGTTCCACGAAGCTTTATACAACGCTTATGCTCTTTCACTTGACTAGCAACTGTACGACTCGTTTTACCAATGTAGGCTTTATCGCAAGAACATTATATTGCATAAACACGTTATGAATTAAAAGAGATCGTTGATCAGTCTTTGAAATTGAGATAATTAGGAGAACGTAGGAGAAACCGAAGAAAAGTATTATGTTTTTTCAGAATTTTTTGAAATTCACTTCATGAACTGTTGCCAAATCTATAAGTCAATGCTTTTTGCATAAAGAGCTGTAGTATTCGAATGGACCGTGGGAAGTTTTGGAAACGTAATGAAAAGGCCGTGCCCAATATGCTCAGTTATCGAAGGCCTATTATTGATTGGTCTTATCCCCGATATGGGATTAAATGATCCAAAATTTACATAATTACTCTCCATGGCTTTGCAGAAAATGAAAGCCAGGACAGAAGTTTCACCAGTCGCGTGACGAAATGCTACCCTCCAAATTCCTGCATTTACAATGATCAACTGTTTTATTTTATTGTTGAGTTGATACGATGCGTGATAGAAAGGATGAGAACAAGTTTTGAATAGTTTGTTTATTCTGATTCAATTAAATTTTGTAATTGTGTTCAGGCAATTGATGAATAATAAAACTATTTGAATCAGACAATTGATCATACCCTTCATTAATCGAGAGTAAGTGGATGGATCACAAATTTTGTGAAATATAGTTTTTATCGCTTTCTGAATTTGTTTTGTGCACATTTCAATGTAACATTACTTAGCACAACTCCTGATAAAACAATCAATTTTGAGCAGCTAGATTTTCCAATTTTGTCGAAAATAGGGCAAAAATGAGCAGTGAAAACAAAATTTGTGTTTTTTGGTATGATAATTTTTCTGAATAAAATTACGATTGATATATTCTGAAATGAAATAAGTTTCGGCTATTACAAAATTAATTAGTAACTTGTGTTATGTTAAATTGCAATACCTCTATTTCCCGATTAATTCTATCGTTAATTTATGAGATAAGATATTTACTAACTGCATTACCGATTGTAGCATTTATGGTTTATTGTTGATAGTGCTTCCGGCGAATAAACCAAATTGTTTTGAAGTTCTATTAATTTTGTGAATTATGGGCGATTTTCCCTCTTATTGGTAGCAGTAAGTGATCGAGCACTTTTTTGTCAGAATATTACAGATGAATTTTTATATCAGCTAATTGCTGTCAATAATTTTAGTCCTTTCTCTTTCACAGCTGCCGCACTAGTACAACAATCACATACTTATTCTCCATTAATTAACAATTAACAACTAGACATCCTTCATATACAATATTCCCATACTTACCATGATTATGTATAATTTGTATTCACTTATTAGAGACTTAGAGACGCCAGTGCTGGACAATCTGTTAGGATGTGAGAAGCAGTTTCATCCGCTTCTCCACATCTACTACAAGCTGGGTCTTCAACAATGCCCATTGTGTGTAGATGTTTATTCAGATGGCAATGTCCTGTGAGGAGTCCTGTCACCAGTTTTAGGCCTCTTCTGCTCATAGAGAGTAGGGTTTTAGAGAGTTTGGGCGAGAACTTTCTAATGTGAAGCTTCGCCTGCCTCATGACGGGGGAACCACACCAGACCGAGAGCCACTGTCTATCCAGAAGCTCCTTGAGGGCGTGGAGCCCGGTGGTCGATGAAATTCCGATAGTGGAATCGGGGCCAGAGGCGCTCAAGGAACCCCGTTTGGCCACTTCGTTTCCCTTCACGCCAGAATGAGCAGGTACCCACACTACCTGAAATTTGTTCCTTCTGGCTAATTCAACCAGGGGTTCCCTGCACTCCAAGACAAGCCTATAAGTCACTCCGTGGCTGCAAAGTGCGCCCAAGGTCGCTCAGCTGTCAGTGCAGATGTAAATCCGCCTACCTCGGTAGTTTAATCTAAGGTTTTCCAGGGCACATGTCCGTATTACACAGACCTCAGCCTGGAAAACGGTTGCGTGGCTACCTACGGGAACTGGAATCTCCCTTCTGGGTGTACGCCAGTAGACTCCGGCTCCGCTAGACTCGCCAGTCTTAGACCCGTCCGTGAACCACACGAGTTCCCCTGGCGGAAGCGGCCCAAAATCCTTGTTCTCCCAGTCCGTCCCCTGGGTTATGAGGACGTCTGGTGTTTGAAACCTGACAGCAGGCACTAGTTCTCTGTTGCCCAATCCCAGATTTTGCCATGACCTCGAGGCATAGATGCACCGAGCACCGACCCACTGGCCCAGACCAGCTAGCCGATACGCCGTACCCGCGGCCACTATTTTGATGTGGAGTTGTGGAGGGACGATCCTCACCAGAACCTCCAGAGCCCTGGTGGGGCGGGCCTCATAGCCCCCGTTATCCTCACGCAGGCAAGTCGTTGAACCTTGTCCATCGCCAGACGGGACAGAACCGTTTCTGTCACCGGCCACCACACAACGGCTGTGTAAGTTATGATTGGGCGGATAATGGCCGTGTAGATCCAGTGCAGAACCTGTGGCCGTAGATCTCATGTGTTTGCGAAGGCTCTCCTGCATGCCCTTAAGTATGCATCGGCCTTCTTTACCCGGATTTTCAAGTGCATTTTCCAGCTCAGTTTAGCATCGAGGATAACTCCAATGTACTTCACTAAGCCTTTCATGTGCAGGGACAGACGAATGTCTGGTAGGAGTCCCAGTTTCCGTTTCCTCGTGAAAAGAACCACTTTGGTCTTTTCAGGATTCACCCTGAGTCCCTCGACCTAGCACCAGCGAGCAGCGATGGCAAGTGCAGTGTTCTGCAGCTCGCCCAAGGTAGCTAGCCCCCGTTATCCTCACGCAGGCAAGTCGTTGAACCTTGTCCATCGCCAGACGGGACAGAACCGTTTCTGTCACCGGCCACCACACAACGGCTGTGTAAGTTATGATTGGGCGGATAATGGCCGTGTAGATCCAGTGCAGAACCTGTGGCCGTAGATCTCATGTGTTTGCGAAGGCTCTCCTGCATGCCCTTAAGTATGCATCGGCCTTCTTTACCCGGATTTTCAAGTGCATTTTCCAGCTCAGTTTAGCATCGAGGATAACTCCAATGTACTTCACTAAGCCTTTCATGTGCAGGGACAGACGAATGTCTGGTAGGAGTCCCAGTTTCCGTTTCCTCGTGAAAAGAACCACTTTGGTCTTTTCAGGATTCACCCTGAGTCCCTCGACCTAGCACCAGCGAGCAGCGATGGCAAGTGCAGTGTTCTGCAGCTCGCACAAGGTAGCCGGGTGTTTTCCGAGGGTCACAGCTGCCAAGTCGTCTGCGTAGGCTAGGGCTTAAAACCCAGTCTCACTCAGCTCGACCAACAAACTGTTCACCACCAGGCACCAAAGGAGCGGAGACAATACTCTGCCCTGAGGGCACCCTCGGGTGACGTGTGTACATGTGACGCAGCCATTATGGTGCGCTGTTATCAGTCTCTGCGAGAGCTCTGATGATGGCTACTTGGTAGCTGAAAGGTCCTCAGTAATTTAACAGTATATTTAGTGGATACGGGTGAATGTTTGTTATTATAGTGTAATAGCTATTATTGGGATGATGAAAACCCTCGCGTAATGCTTGAAACACATGCGCAAGTGTAATTCTCAGTATAATGTGTGTATAGAGTTATGAACAACAACATTTTGGGATCACATTTTTTAGATGGAACCTTGACTCAGAACCAATATTTATTATTTATGCACAACGAATTCCAAGATTACTTAGACAATCTTACATTAACTACAATAGTAAACTTACGGTTTCAACACGACGGAGCCCCTTCTCATAATGGAGTTCAAGTAACACATTTTCTAAATAAAGAATTTGGTCAAAACTGGATCGACAACACGGTTTGTGGCCACCTAGATCGCCTGATTTGTTTGTTCCGGATTTCTTTCTGAGGGGTTTCTTGAAAAACCGAATATTATGTTGCGCAATGCAAGAGGAAATATTATTAAAAGGGCTCAAACATGTTTAAAATTAAATGATATACAAATTGAACAATCGTTGTAATGAATTAATAAATTTTGTTGCCGAATTTATCGTTAATTTTTAATGAAGTAAATGTTTGTAAATATTAGCCCATACAAATCGAATAATCGTTGTAATGAGTTAATAATTGTGTTGCCGACCAAAGTAATGAAGTAAATGTTTGTAAATATTAGCTCAATATAAGTTTTATTAACTCTCTATTTTATTATTTGAAATATTAAGCATAATTTAAAAGGAAAATAGTACTTGTTCTACACCATTGTGAAGATAAATTGTTTTATAATCAAATTTTGTAAAATGCATTGAAACAAAATTAAATATGTTTCCGGTGAATCAGTAGGCTATTTTGTAGACCAGATTTCGGTTACAATTATCCTATTTAACTTTTTTCCGCCTACGTCTTCGATATTTCAGCAGATATAAGCTGGACAATGAAAAATCAGCCACCCTTTAGATGCCGATGTTTTATTGGTACGTCATAAACGCCCTACAACTCGCCAAATCCTCATACACGTGTCAACATGGAATTCCAATTAGTTGGAAATAAGCGAACCGAGCTCAATATTAATGCAACGAATACCTGTATCCTTCACAATAAAGCATGGATAAATTGATAGCATTGGTTGGAATCTATGGAAGCTGAAGGCATACAAATATATACTTCACTAATACGAATCAAAACGTTATTTCCTGGAAAATAACAAGAATATTTCTATATTAAATTGGTAAAGAGTAAACTATACTTCAATGTTGTTACATATTTTGCTATCACTGTTGTTGCAGTTTCAGTTAAACCAGAAGAAACTAGAGAAAGGGATATATTGCGTTTGAATTTGTAAGAGTAAACAATACTTTAATGTGGTTAAATATTTTTTGCATTATTAATTGTACCAGAAGAATATAGAGAAGGGATATATTGCGCTTGGATTGGTGACGAGTAAACTATACTTTAATGTGGATAAATAATTTTCCATAACTGTTACTGCATTATAAATTGTACCAGCAGAAAATAGAGAAGGGAAATGTATGAATTGGTAGCGAGTAAACTATACTTCGATGTGGATCAATGCTATTGCATTATCAATTGAACCAGAAGAAAATAGATATATAAGGGATATATTGCGTTTGGATTGGTAATGAGTAAACTATATTTCAATGTGGATAAATATTTTTTATAAATGTTATTGCATTATCAATTGAACCAGAAGAAAATAGAAAAAGGATATGTTGCGTTTGAATTGGTAACGAGTAAACTATACTTCAATGTGGATACATATTTTTTATCAATGCTATTGCAGTATCAATTGTACCAGAAGAACATAGAAAAGAGATATGTTGCGTTTGAATTGGTGACGAGTAAACTATACGTTATACGCTATACTGTTATTGCATTATCGATTGATAAGAGGAAAATAGAGAAGGAATGTAATAGTCAAAATAAGGCAAGTTTTTTTTAAATGGATGCATAATTTTTCGTAACTGTTATTGCATTATCAATTGTACCAGAAGAAAATAGAGAAGGGAAATGTTGCGTTTGAATTGGTAACGAGTTAACTATACTTCAATGTGGATCAATGTTATTGCATTATCAATAGATAGAAGAAGAAAATAGAGAAAGGATATATAAGGGATATATTGCGTTTGGATTGGAACGAGTAAACTATACTTCAATGTGGATAAATATTTTTTATCAATATTATTGCATTATCAATTGTACCAGAAGAGAATAGAGAAGGGATATGTTGCGTTTGAATTGGTAACGAGTAAACTATACTTCAATGTCGATAAATATTTTTATCAATGTTATTGCATTATCAATTGTACCAGAAGCAAATAGAGAATGTATATGTTGCGTTTGAATCGGTAACGAGTAAACTATACTTCAATGTGAATTCCTTTTTTTTTGTCACCGTTATTGCATTATCAATTGAAACAGAGGAAACTAGAGAAGGAATGTAATAGTCAAAATAAGGCAAGTTTTTTTTTTAAATGGTTTAATCGAAGAATTTTACCTCTTCGCTATTATTCAAGTGATACTGTTGATAGGCACAATCTTCTACCGGAAATAAAATAGGGTCAAGGAATTGAATTTGAGAATTTTACCGTGGAACTAAATTACAATTCATTACTTTCCGTTGTCAACTATTTCCTGAATATATTTCAATCTTAACACGAAATTTGTAAACCTACCAACATACTGATAGCCATTATGAAATGAAGCCGTTTTTGAAATATATTAAGTTCAAGAATATATAACATTGATGAATTCCGGTAAAGTCACCACTATTTTGTGGCAAATACAAATTTGAGATATTGGACACTGCCATTTGTGTTTTTTTCTGATTTTCAAAAACAAATCAAGCAATCACTCAATTGTTAATAAGTATGTACTTATTTTTAACTGAATTGAGACTAGCCTGGATATTATTGCGATAATCGATAATCTCAACAAAGTCAATATTATGTAAAATTACCCAGCAGTGCCTTAAAAACCGTTAGTTTTATATAATATGATAATTCTCTCCACACCTTACAGCTTACAGCGACTCCACAGGGAAAATAAGTCTACAATAGTATACAAATTAACAAGAAGCTTCGTGGAGATACTAATAGACCTAGAATTTTACTGAGTAAATCCATACTTACGTCAAAGGAATAACAATGATTGCGTTTATACAACATTAGCTCCAGCTTCTTTGTTTCATTATTGAGAATGTTATTTTTTGAGTTTTGGTGTGAGTTCGCAAAATGACAAATTAAAATTTTTAATCCCACCAATGTTTATGTTTCATTGTATTGTAGTTGTTACGATACCAATTTGGGAATAATTAATTTGTTAGCAATTCAAGCCAACACATTAAAGTTCGCGGCTGGCACTCAATATGATTAAGATTATTACAAACAGGAAATACCAGTCTAATTTCCCGTCAGAATAAACAAAAAACCCAAATATCTAGAGGAGTTCATGTACTGAATACATATCCAACATGCGTGCTGCCATCTTAAGGCTTCTGCATTCACTGAATTATGACAAAACAAGCGCGAATGCTCCGAAAAGCACACAAAGAAAAATATTCTAAAATTAGAAGAGATGTTTTGAAACGGAATAAGAAAACATCGACAGTTGCAGGGACGGGCCACAACATATTTCAAACGTAAAGTAGCATTTTAGGATATGTTAGTTTATTAGCTCGAAAATATTTTATCATATCTAGAAAACAATTTTCGAGAAGTTCTCAAAGTTCAATCTGGGGATAACGACATTACTTCGGATGATCCCAAACTGATCTTGATTTCCTGGAGAGTTAGGTCCCCTTGAAGGTGCAACCCCCAAGCAGTTTTATCTTAATTAATCAAAAACCATTGGACGGATAACTTTCACATTTGGATACCGAGTATCTGGATAATAAAAGCTATAAATGAAAATTGAAAAATTGATGCAATGGATGTTCTTTTTTTTGGGGTGGTATCCCGTATTAAGCCCCAAAAAAAGTAGTCCTTGAGCTAGTGACAAATTTAATAACTAAAATGCATGGCTTCCGAATGGATTTCGCGTCACAATAGCACGAGTTGATACCGACGCTTCGCCAACCATTACAGGTGACATCTTCAGGGCAGACTTGAGGCTTGAACTTGAACGGAATTCATCCGGAAGCCACGAATTTTCCAGATTGGCTATCCGCGGAAGTTTACTATTCAAGACATTTAATAACATTTTAAAATAAATTATGCGTTTAAGTTACCATGTTGTTGGCCGATTATGACTACCTTCAACAGAGTTCGTTCAATAATGTTGCAAACTCGCTGGTCCAACTGATGAGGCTCTATGAGAAGAGCGAAACAGTTGCCTGGAACTATAAGTGTGTGACGTTATTGCTCGGTCCTGATTATCTGGCAAAAGCCAACATGACATAAAGTTTTTAATTCTCTTACATTATTTTATTTCATACAATAAAACCCTTTTTCTTAGTTTCTACAGGGTGTTTCAAAAAAGGTGGCCCCGTTGCTAGGATAGGTAGAACACTGAAAAATAAGTGGGGTTTGCTCAGAAAAAATGTTCATAACGGCATCCGTATTCAAGATACAGGGTGGTGTCGTAAAAAAAATTCTTAAACGCATTTTTTACGATTATTTCGTAACTGCTGGCAACATTGTAATGAAATTTCGTATGAAGACGTTTTAGAAGCTGACACATCGTATGAATTCATTTTTATATCTGACTCTCATAGAGGGCGCTAATTACACGGTTCGTACCAAGTAGTTTTAAACATAACTTTTGTGAGGTTAGATTTTCTAATTCAAATTTTAGGTGAAATTAACCATCATTCAATTTTACATGAAAAAAGTACTCCTGGTAAAACTCGATATTGTGTACCGTTTTCGGAATATTTTGATTTGAAAATGGTAAAGTAATAACTGATGCTGGTATAAAGTAAAAAACAATTACCAATTTATTAAAAACCAAAAACAATAACATTATTCTTATGCTTAAGTTATTAATTAGGCGAAGAATCACAAGAAGAAAATTAAAATAAATTTGAATATTAACATGAAATATTTAATCAGTTAGAGTAAGTGTTCAAAATCTCCGTTTTCACGAATACACAATTCTATCCTTTTTTCTAAAGAATACATTAATTCTCTAAAGTTGAGGATCAACTATGAGGTCATTAAAGTGATGTTCAACTCTGTCTTGCAACTCTTGACTAGAATTTACCTCTTAGAATAGACTTTTCCTTAACATACGACCAAACTGTGTAGTCCAAAGGATTGAAATCGCATAATTGAATATTTCTTGTTTTTATTCAAATTTATTCTAATTTTCTTCTTGTGATTCTTTGTTTGTTTATTAACTTTAGCAATAGAATAATGTTATTGTTCTTGGTTTTTAATAAATTGGTAACTGTTTTTACTTTATACCAGCATCAGTTATTACTTCATCATTTTCAAATCAAAATATTCCGAAAACTGTACACAATATCGAGTTTTACCGAGAGTACATTTTTCGTGTAAAATTGAATGATGTTTGATTTTATCTAAAATTTGAATTGGAAAATCTAACCTCAAAAAGTTATGTTTAAAACTACTTGGTACGAACCGTGTAATTAGCGCCCTCTATGAGAGTCAGATATAAAAATGAATTCATACGATGTGTCAGCTTCCAAAACATGTTCATACAAAATTTCATCACAATGTTGCCGGTAGTTTCGAAATAATCGTGAAAAATGCGTTTAAAAAATTTTTTTCAGCACGCTGTATCTTGAATACGGATGCCGTTATGAACATTTCTTCTGAGCAAACCCCACTTTTCAGTGTTCTACCTATCCTAGCAGCGGGGCCACCTGTTTTTGAAACATCCTGTATATCACTTATATTATAGAACACTACTGCGACTAGTTTCAGGTACTAGCATGTCATTTTAAGATATATACAAAAACTATGAAAGTGAAAGTCACAATAGTGTTCTATAATATAAGTGATATAAAAACACAGTAAGTGTTTTATTCTAATCGACTTCTTCATTTAATAGTAGAAAATAAACACCTCAAATAATTGAATCAAAATAAGCAAATGAATTAAACAATAAAAATAGTAATAACATCAAATTTAAAGTAAATGTTCGATGTGACCCCCATCTTCGCCCAAGCTAATTTTAATTCTTCTATGAAATTGAAGTTCGTTCTCCGTAGCATTTGAGGCAGTTTAAGAAAAGGACCTACCAAACGAAACATAGGCAGAGTTGTGATGAGCAATAACCCTGCAAAACGTAGTCAACAAAATTAACAACTGAACTAAGCAATGGCGTATTAAATTGAATAACACTCATTATGTCCACGTTAATTTCACGAGCAAAAGAAATCAACATAAACAATATCAAAGTATCACAGTACCATGATGATACAGTAAAATATTTGGGTATGACATTGGACGCTAATCAAGAAGAAGGAAAGCCCATATCAAGAAAAACTGGATATGAAATACTGAAAAATGTTTTCCCTGCTGGGAATTAATTCCACCATGTACTAATTTTCAAGTCCGTAAGGACATGGCATCCAGTCATGGGGTTATACCGAACAGACAACTTACGAAATAATCCAGTATAAAAGGCATTGTCAATGATCATTGTTATTTTAGAAATAGTGGCCTCAACAGGGACTTGGAAATGGATATAACAGTAGCCAGGCTGTTAACCAACACGCCGCAAAGTCATGAACAGCACTTACCCACTTCATCTAAATCTTCGATAACAAGAACCTGTTAAGGAGACTCAAGAATCAATATGGCCTAATAATTTCGAACTAGTGTTTGTATTAATACAAAACAAGAGTATGTGTAGTATTAGTGTATTGTTAGCCGAGCGGCCCTGAGCGCACTTTGCGCCCACAGAGTGACTTCTAGGCTTGTCTTGGAGTGCAGGGAAACTTTGGGTGAGTTAGCCAGAAGGAACAACCTCCAGCTAGTGTGGGTACCCGCCCACTCTGGCGTAAAGGGAAACGAAGTGGCCGATGAACTGGCCAAACGGGGTTCCTTTAGTGCCTCTGACCCCGATTCAACGATCGGAATTTCATCGACCATGATCCACGCCCTCAAGGAGCTACTAGAACTAGATAAACAGTGGCTCTCGGTCTGTCGTGGTGTCCCCGGCATGAGACAAGCGAAGCTCCACATTAGGACATTCTCGCCTAAACTCTCTGAAACCCTACTGTCTATGAGCAGGAGAGGCCTAAAACTGGTGACAGGACTCCTCACAGGACATTGTCATCTGCATAAACATCTACACACCCAACTTGTAGTAGATGGGGAGGGGCAGATGAAACTGCCTCTCACATCCTAGCAGAATGTCCAGCACTGGCTTCTCTTAGGCTACAACACCTCGGCAGCACACATATGCCGGTTGAAGCCACAAGAGATATCAGTCCATGCAAAATTTTAGCCCTCGGCACTGCCTTAGGCCAGCTGGACTAATTGTTGTATTAAGGGACGCACAATGGACCCAATCAAGTGGTCTAAGTTAGATAGTACTTAATGATTTCGGTAAAACACTCTGTATCCTCATTATCTTCCATCATTACTTCGATGACATATGTTTAATGTTGATTAATTTGTATAATGATAAATAGGGACTGTATTTTGGTTGGTAGTATAATACTTACTATAATTTGCAGCATAGAAAGCCGACAAGTAGGCGTTAATATTTCACACAAAATTAATACATTACACATTCTGCAATATTAAGTAACATGAATTATCGCTTATTAAATATTTATAGTCTCAAGTCACCATGAACTTTTATAATATAAATAAAAAATAAAAATTCATGAATACTTTATAAGAATGAAGAAGCAGGTTTTCGAGTAACATTAATTACCATAATGTTTGGTGTACACGTATAACCTTTAACCGATTTCTAGTTATTGTTACAAATCATCTATTGATTGCAGTTTGACTTCCTTTCCTTTTCAACATTCAGTAAACGAACTAACGAGGTCCGATATGTCGAACAAAATGCCATCATATCAGGAACCTATTTATCCGGAATAGAAAACAATGAGGTTATGCGTACTGTATTTTCTAAGGTAACCACCATCAAACACCATAATACGTTTTAAAATAAATGAGCGTTGTGTTTTCACAACTAACATTCGGTTGCGGTTATACAGAAGTATATTGTGCTACAATTATCACCTTTGATATGATTGATTTCGAATAATGTCAGAAAGAGTGTTAAAACGATAGGAAAAATATTGTTGATGATGATCTTCTAAGCCTAACGGTACAAGAAACCAACAAATGCCTGTTCCAAAAGACTGAATAAAAACAAACTTAGCCCAGCACGGATTCGAAATTGGAAATACACTACGTCCCATTCGTTTATTACTAACTAAACAAGATATACAGAGTGAGTCAGTTTTTTGTGGACAAACTTCAACAGGAGATAGAACAAATGTTTTTAAGGAGAAAAGTTCCTATAAACATATGTCGTAGAAGGCTTCGTTTTCGAGATACAGGGTGTTGAAATTGAAAAAAAAATTTCGTTTTTTGCGAATATCTCCGGAACCGTTTATCGTACAGAAAACAGCTTCTGTGAGCATTTTCTACTCATAGTAAGCTATGTTCTGTATGGTAAAAAATTTTTTTTTAGTCATAATTGGTGAAGAATTTGAAGGGGTAGTGGGTGTTTTTCTCCCCAACTGCTACGCCACTGAAAAAAGTACGGTTTTGAGACAAACATTTGAACCGCCAATGTTTTCTACACAAAAAAGGTACTCCTGGTCATAAGCTCTAAAGTTGACCGTTTTTGAGAAAAATCAACTTTTATGTTGAAAAACATGGTCAATCCTTCGGTTTTGTTACTCGTTCTAACGTTTGAATGAATTTTGTTTAATTAGTAAGAATTGACCATGTTTTTCAACATAAAAGTTGATTTTTCTCGAAAACGATCAACTTTAAAGCTTATGACCAAGAGTCTCAAAACCGTACTTTTTTCAGTGGCGTAGAAGTTGGGGAGAAAAACACCCACTACCCCTTCAAAATCTTCACCAATTAAGAGTAAAAAAAAATTTTGTATCGCGCAGAACATAGCTTACTATGAGTAGAAAATGCTTACAAAAGCTGTCTTTTGTACGATAAACGGTACCGGAGATATTAAAAAAAAACGAAATTTTTTTTTTCAATTTCAACACCCGTATCTCGATAACGAAGCCTTCTACGACATATGTTTATGGGAACTTTTCTTCTTAAAAACACTTGTTCTATCTTGTTGCAGTTTGTCTACAAAAAACTGACTCACCCTGTATACAGGCTGCCCCAAGTTTTAGTAGCAGAACTTCAACATTAGATAGAAAATTTGATTTTGAGGATAAAAGTTCCTATTAACATATATGCACAGACGCTTAATTTTTGAGATACAGGTTGTTGAATTCTATAAAAAATTTCTCAATTTCGTTTGTATCTGCGAAGCTAATCAAGATGTTTCAATCAAATTTGGCACCGTGGATGCGTAGATAGGTTGCCACATTTGCACATAATTTTAGACCGGTATTACTTCCAGTGGCGTAGATATAGGTATTTAATAACAATCACCCTGTAAAATTTACTTGTTAGAAACAAATTTATATGTAGAATTTGAATCAAAACAAATAAGATCTCTTGACATTTCTTTGTAGCTAGCATCGTTTGACGACAAATTTGATTTTTGTGATTAATTACCACCACCATGAAAATCGGATGAAATTTGGAAATAGGTTTTCGTTGAAGCTAGAAGATCTATTGTACGACGTTGTGAACTATGTATACGAGAAAATGGCAATCATTTTGAACAATTTCTTCAAATTAATACACAAAATTTAGAAAATGGTGTCGTGTTTACTGTTGTTGGTGAACTTAGTATAAATTAATTTTATTTGTGTCACTCAACACCGCTCTTTAATTTAAGGTTCCTCTTTTTCCAATTTTCACCCGATTTTCATGATGGTGGTAATTCATCACAAAAATTAAATTTGCCGTGAAACGGAGCCAGGTACAAAGAAATATCAAGAAACCTTATTTGTTTATATTCAAATTCTGCATCGCAGTTTGATTCTAAAAAGTAGTCTTTACAGGGTGATTACACTTTTCGGGTCTATTTATTGCTATTAAATACCTATATCTACGCCACTGGAAGTTATACCGGTCTCAAATTATGTTCAAATGTGGCAACTTATCTACGCATCCACGGTACCTAATTTCATTCAGACATCTTGATTATCTTCGGAGATACGAACAAAATTAAGATATTTTTTATAAAATTCAACGCCCTTGTATCTCAAAAATTAAGCGTCTGTGCATATATGTTTATGGGACCTTTTTTCTCAAAATCAAATTTTCTATCGACGGTTGAAGATCTGCTACTAAAGTCTGGGACATCCTGTATAACAAGACAAAGTCTATCTACGGTTTTTTCATTGTTCGTTAATGATGATCTGATGGTACAAGAAACCAACAAATACCCGTCCCAAAAGGCTGATTATAAACAAAATTTACCTCCAGCACGGATTCGAAATTGGAAAGACACTACGTAACACCAGAAAAAAATGAAATAGGAAATCAAGGTATTCGGTTTTTCCAAAATTATTTGAAAATCAAAAATGATATTGGAAATTGTATACTTTCATATGAATGGCCCTTTAGTTAAGCAACTTTGATCATTTAACCAAAATTATATGTATACGATATCTCTATGATAAGACATCCTTATCTTGGACACGCTGTATATCTTTTTATAATTACTATATACTTGTTAACAGGGAGGAAATGTTAATTGTGTATTTTGTCGCTCTGTCTGCTGTTGTAATAACATGTTTTATAGTAATAGTCACAATAAAACAATTTTCGCTGGCTTTAGAAAACATAGATCCATTAAAGAGTACGTACATACTACAAAGTTTCCAGTAATTAATTGCGTATGACCTTATTTAAATTCAATTCAGTTTCTGCGTTAATTCCATGTTTCACAACAATCGTACTGAACACCATACAAATACATTGCCATGGTATAGGTTCTTCCCTGAAGTTGTTGGTTTCGAGACAGATTTGCAAATAGTTCAAGGCCTAAATTCTCGAATCCGCTTATTATAATAAAAGCCGACATCCCAGCTTGGAACACCATGATTCTTCCTCTTGAATAGGGTTTCTTATCTTTTTGATAAGTGGAACACTTTTTAATGTCATGGTTTATTTCAAAAGTATGGTTTTAATGCAACAGAAATGACAATTATTTCAAATATTCATTTATTTGCTTCAGAAAGTAATTTCAAAACTAACCAAAAGTTGTTTTGAACGGTACGGGGAAGTCCCTTGCTTGGTTCGGGGAGATCCCTCGAGGCACGGCCAGGGAGCGCATTGACGGTGAAAGGTCTAGGAAGGCATTGCGTGTTAGGCATAGGATAACGTTGGGCGCATACTTTAATTAATCTTATAACTGCTTCTCGTATTTGCGTATTTAGTCTTGACCTTTTAAATATATTCAAGTTTTATTTTATGTTTCATTAAAGACTCTAATAAATGAGATGAGTGTTTTTAATATAGCAGATATACTAACACTAGGTTTAATTTAAGCTGGCCCCAGTCGACTCGTGTTTTCGGCGAATATTCGCCACTCGAACTCATGCCTAGAAGACTTTTGTAAAGATGGAAAAAGTGAATTTCACGTCTTGATTAAACATTATTTCTTGCGTGGAAAAAACATTACGCAAACCAAAGCATCGCTTGTTAAACATTATGGGGACTCCTAACCATCGATTTGAACAATTCATAAGTTGCTTACTGATTTTCGTTGTGATAGTATGACCACAAAGGACGACGAACGTTCTGGTCGTCCAATTGAATTTACAACGCCAGAAACCGTCGATAAAATCCATGGTATGATATTGAACGATCGGTGGTTAAAGTGCACGAGATTGCTGAGGCTATGGGCATCTCAACCAAACGGGTACGAAAAATTTTGCATAAATTTTTGAATATGAGAAAGCTACCTGCCTATCTGTTGACGACAAGCGCGACCATGTGACAACTTTAAAGGAGTGTTTGGCGATGTTCAACCGCAATAAGAAGGCTTTTTTACGCCGTTTCGTAGCCGTGAACTAAACGTGGATCCCTCCCAACACACCACAGACCAAATAACAGTCGAAGAAGTAGACTTGTCCTGGCGAATCGAAAGCGAAAAAGGCCAAAGTGGGTTTATCGGCCAACAAACTAATGGCGACAGTTTTTTGGGATGCACACGGTATCGTCCATATCGATTATCTTGAAAAGGGGAAAAATATCACCGGCGTATATTATGTAGACCTGTTGGATCGATTCGACGCTGATTTGAAACGAAAGCGACCGCATTTGGCAAAGAAAAAAGTGCTCTTCGACGAGGACAACACACCGGCGCACAGGTACGCAGTCGCAATGACAAAATTGCATGAATTGCGCTACGAATTGATTCGTGATCTACCATATTCTCCAGGTTTGCCTCCCTGCGCACAAGTCTGCAGTCGCAATGGCAAAATTGCATGAATTCTCCAGATTTGCCCCCCTGCGATTTTTATCTATTTCCAGACTTGAAAGAATGGCTCGGCGGAAAGAGATTTGGCTCCAACGATTCGTATTCTTTGGAAGGTATCGAAAAATTAGAAAAACGTTGGACGAAGTGCATTGGGCTACAAAGAGATTATGTTGAGAAATAAAATAATTTTTGACCATATAAATCATTTCTTGTTTCATTTTTCAGGGACTTTTCAAGTTGCCCTCGTACTACGGCTACCAAAACAAACATTCGCCAAACATCCAACACTTGGATGTTAGGCGATTGTTTGAGGGAACACCGCATACTCGCGTATTCGTCTTGGACCAAGCTTATGGATGAAAGTTGAATTCTCACGTCAAGTTCCAAGGTTCGGCATTAAGTCTGTTACGGTATTTATTTTTTCTCGATAGATAAGCTGAGAACCCCATTTCGCACATAATATAAATGTAGTGTAAGTGCCAACACCTGGAATCGTGGTATCTGGGATTCCCCAACACGGCTACTGTAAAATACCAAAAACGTCCGACTGCTGTATTTGCACCGGCTATCTAGCTCAGTGTGGGCGAACGTTGTTACTCTATTTTTTTAATTTCGTAGAGGCGTTAATTTTTATTATTTATATCGATGTATTTGGGCAGTTTGACCGATGTGTACTTTCTCGCAATCCTTACAAGGGATGGAAAATACAGAATGGGTTATTTTTTTAAATGTACGTTGCTTTTTGTAAAAATACCTTTCCAGTTTAGAAAACTTTCATGTCATCCATTCTATTCTAAAACACTATCATCTCACCAAAACAACTTTTGATAAAGATAAAAAATAAACTATCGAAATATAATTAATTTGGTTACGTAAGGTTGATAACAAACTTTTTAAACATATAACTTTGTGTATTTATAATTGCTGTCTTATGATAAGGGATGATTACACCGGGAGATGGCATTTGCTTCAAAGTTTTAAATAGATATCTATAATGTTATTGTATTTTTAATTCATAAAATTAGATTACTTTGTTATTATAACAAATCTATTACGAAATAATTCTGCCAAGTTCAGCTTTTTATATTTTGTGATAGTTTACTTCAAATTCTATTCTGAATTCCTCGAAATAATACCCAGGCTGTTAATAATAGATAGATAGATAGATAGATAAAGTTTATTGTGTTAATACTACAAATTTAGTTTCACTCGTCAAATACAACAGTTTAAAATTAATGTAAATACATGGATTACAAGACACAAAATGGCAAGTGTTAAAATTCAGCGAAGATGTAAATTTAAAATAAATCACAGTCATTTGATGGAAAGTACCGTTTGATATTGGTTACATTTCAATTGTTTTCAAATCTAAGAACTCATATATAGAATAAAATGCATTTGTTGTGATAAATTTTTTGATGGTGATCTTAAATTTACTTAACTCTAGATTTCGAACATGGTTAGGACATTTGTTAAATATTTTAAATGACAAAAAATTAGGGCCCGTTTGTGATCTACTCAACCTAAAGCGGTTTGGACGAATGTCTAATTTATTGCGCGTGTTATGATCATGAAAGTTACAATTTAAAGATACTTGGTCGGATTGATGAAGCTTATACGCATGTAAAAGGCATTCCAGTATAAGTAGACTTGGAAAAGTTAAAATTTTTAGATTTTTGAAAGTGCTTTTGCAACATTCTCTGTAGCCTTTATTCCCCAGGATTCTAATGGCTTGCCTTTGTAACCTGAAAATCCTCCCCACTTCAGAGCTATGTCCCCACAATATTATACATGGGATTCAAAAGTTGCAAAGTAACTGGTACGCAGTACATTGGTGGATAGTGAATTGGAAAGATTCCTTAAGACAAATAGGTTTTTTTTAATATGCCTACAAGATGATCTATATTAACTGACCATTTTAGGCGTCAACAAAGATGCCCAAAAATTTGGCGTGTGCACCTTTGTCAATCTGTACTGTGGTGTGTTTCAGAGTAAACATAAGTTTTATAGTCTTTTCTTGATTAATGGCTAGTTGATTTGCCGAGAACCACTCACAGGCCCTCGACTCCACCCTCTCACTCAGAGCCGTCACATTATCCTCGTTAGCATCGTAAACTGACATGGTATTGTCGTCCGCAAAAATTTCAACAACTGCATCTGGCAAGTAGTCAAGGAGATCGTTGATGAATATGAGAAACAACAAGGACCCAATTATAGAGGCCTGCGGCACCCCCACATCCACCAACGACCCCTCCGAGTACCCGCCGTTTACAAATACTTTGAAATATCGATTTGATAGATAGGATTTAATCAGATCTAAGCTTTTTCCAACAAAACCATATTTCTCCAGTTTGCTCAGTAGCATCGGGTGAGAGACACAGTCAAAGACCTTTGAGAGATCTAAGAAAATAGATAATGAGTGTAACCCTAGTTCAAAGCAATCAAGAGTTGATTGAATGAAATGTAAAATGGCATCAATGGTGTTTTTGTTTTTTCTAAAGCCAAATTGGAACTGAGAAAGAAGAGATCTTGTTTCAAAATATTCTATCATTTGCTGACATATAATTTTTTCAATAACTTTGGAAAAAGTGGGAAGGAGTTTGTGTCACCCTTTTTGTGCAATGGAACTACTTTTGAAAGTTTTAAGCAGTCTGGAAACACACCTCAATTCAGACACATGTTTACCATGTGATAATATGTAGAAAAATGAGTCGACATGTATAATTTTATTTTTTTACAAACAACCCTTGATGTTGCGCAACTGAACAATTCGGACGAATGTCTTTTTAATTTCTGTCTTGAATATTATGAATATGAACACGTTTCTTGGAACCTTTGATTAATCTCCATTGCACCCCAGGGTTCCGAGGAACACAGTTTAAGAAACGCTGTTCTAGAACCACAGGAAAAATTATTTTGTTATAGAAACCTAAATATAAGACCAACAAAATGGGACAACGAAATTGTGTTCTATATAACGCGGCCTAACATATCTTTTTCCTCACCCTAGGTAAGTTTTGATATATGAACAGCAACACCAAATTTGACATGCTAACATACTTTATATATTAATGAATTTTTCGTTGCTCATTATGATTCAAGGTCAAACATTATAGTTGTTGAACATTTAATAAATATGTTTCTTTTAACAAAATTGCCGATGAAATGTAAGTACTGATTCAGTATGATAGAAAAGATTGGATTGAAAGGGAACGATTAAATTAACTAACATTTACAGGAAGATAATTCTATAGCGGGAGATACATTTCTGCTTTATGGCAACCGTTGTAAATAAATAAGTTATTTGCAAACGTTTACAGCAAATATTTACTTCTTATCTTGGCTTGCGTTTGGTATATTGTGTTGTTAAGTATATCTAACCGCTGCACTGTTTGATAGTAATTGAAACAAAATTTTAATTTGACTGGTGCCTGTTACTATTTATTTACATTATTAAATGTTATTAAATTGAATTATGCTTTGAATGACTGCCTAAACTATGAGAATAATAAATGAGAAGATTGGCGGATCAAATATACAATTACCAACTCGAACTATAAAACTCTTAATCGAATGTTGCAAACTTACATTGGTAATAAATTTATTATCGTTGAATAAGACAAATTGTTTTATGAAACATGGCCAACATCGGGATTGTTAAATTTTAAGTACCATTCAATATTTCATGTGAAATTTATAGATGCATTCAAACATATCCTCAGTTACTGTGAACAAGAAATTAAAATACATTTTTATTATTGGTTTCACGATACGATAATTTTATATCTTCACAAAGAGCTATTAATGGGATTCTCGAGTACAGAACAAAATTCTCATTTTGGGGATAGAGTCAGAAATACCAAAAAAAATCCTCAATTACTGAATAATGGATAAACACTTGCACTTCAAGAATTGTTGGCGAAAACATTTCGAAAAAAACTAAAGGTTCTAGTTGTGAAAATGAACCACACAAAATTCTTCATCTCCTAAATTGGCAATTTAAAAATTGCGATAAAGAATCGATGAAGATGCGGATAGGATGGGCGTAATTTATAACGCTCCTTCGACCGCAAAAAAAAATTCAAATATTTTACCAACGCTCCTATTCACAACTAAATTGACTTTTATCGCGAAAGCATGGCGACTTGATTTGAATTTATATCTCACTATGTTTTGAAGTTAATTTAGTTTGGAAATTGATACCTAATTCTGCCTAACCTTGTAAAGAGAAGTAAGTTCATAAGCACATGAAATATGATTTTTGAATCAATCTTGCAATACATAGTATTCTGTTAACATTGAGGGCACTTTCTGAGGACAAATCCAAATGAATAAAATAATAAAAAACACGTCATTCTGAATGATTTGAAATTTTCGAACAATGTTTTTGACTACGTGAAATTACATTCTTTGTTATATTTTGAATGTTGAAGATGACAAAAAAATTTAAAACACATGAATATCTCCTTAATTGACAATTTAAAAATTGCGATGAAGGATGGACGAAGATGCGGATAGGATGGGCGTAATTTATAAAGCCCCTTCAACCGCAAAAAAATTTTTGAATATTCTACCAACGCTCCTATTCACAACTAAATTGACTTTTGTCGCGAAAGCATTTTATATCTCACAATGTTTTGAAGTTAATTTAGTTTTAAAATGGATTCTAATTCTGCCTAACCTTGCAAAGATAAGTAAGGGAGTGAGGGCATCACATATGGGCATCGCCAGGCCCATCCCGCTAAATACTTGAAGACGTTATACTTGTCGATCTTGTGAAGCTGGTAAAGTCGTAAAACTCAGCTGTATGTTACCAAAAGACGAATTATAACTAATCTCCTCTCACAAGACAGACCCACCTCTGTTTTGAGGCACATTTGTAAACATGTTAATTATATGCCTTTTTACGAAATCATAACCGCGATTTTTGACCTTATACACCAGGCGATATTACAGAACTCTAACGAAATTCTCTCATCATCTGAATCAATGGAAATTTAAGACAGTTGCGAGTTTGCGAGAAATTTTAGTCTAGTTGTAAATATGGGTTGGTCAAATATACGACGTTTTTTTGGGGTTGAAGGTGCGTTATAAATCTATATCACGCTCATCCTATCTCCATCTATGTCCAATCTTTATCGCACTTATTAAATCTCAATACACCGGTCTCTTAAACTCAACCTGTATATAATATATTCCTTTGAACCGATGCTATTTGAAAAGTTATTTCCTTATATGGATGGCAATTCAGTGAAATTTTTCGACACACCAGTTTAGTTTTTTTATGATATGAAAAATAAAGGCCTAATCTGATATTTAAAACAAAGGTTTGCGCTAATATTAATGTGGGACCAATCGCCTCCTGAGAGTGAATGATTTGTACTTTTGTCTGGCCAAAGAATATTTTGATTCTTGGGTGAATTTTATTCACTTCAATCAACCCGATTAGAAAGCAGCAATATTAGTAAGAATACGAGCCTGTGCAAACTTTTTAAACATCATGACATGCATCAATATTGCATTATTGCTACTTGTATTAAACAATACTTGTGTTGTTGTTAAAGTCATAAAGTTATTCAGTTACATCACGTTCAATGGTTACAAAATTAATTAACAACTATGGGACTTTCATCCTAATACAATTAAACATATATACGCGAAATTGTTCTCTACAAAATACTCATTTCAGATCTAGTACCTAATATGTACTAACGACCACTACAATGTTTGCCAAAGTTTCCGATACTTTCATTATCGCTTTCAAATCAAGCGACTCGTCTAAATCTTTCAAATGATTTGACATTTCTCCGAACTGTCTGCACTTTTGAATTTAAATCCGAACTTCAAACTGGTCAAACCAAAATGTTACTGTGCTGTTTATCATTCCTCAGCTTGAAAACAGCCCTAACAAAAATCTTCCACCGAATGTGGTACAGAAAGCAATCACCATCGAGCTCATCCAATATATAGAGAGCTCCAAAATCGACGACCGACAATATGGCTTTCGTCGCAGAGATCAACAGCTTGCCTACGTAACACGTATATGGCAGGCATTCATTGAAAAATATGGGGAATTTCTAGCTGTAGCATCGGATACCTCCAAAACATTTGACCGAGTCTCGCCATCGAAGCCTTCATATGGTTTTCCGCCCCAACTGAGAGATTTATCTCAGATAGATCACTATGTGGTGGTTGACGATACAATGGCTATCAACGTTGGTGTTCATCAAGAACCGATTCAGTTCCTGCTCCATATCAACGATATGTTGGAACTGCATCAGTAACAACTATCACTGTCAGCTCCATGCATGAATGAATTGCTTGCCTAAACCAAAACCACAAACTTGCAAAGTGATAAAAAAAAATGGAGCAGGTCATCGATGTTATTATACGTTTTTTGTTGGAGTTAAGCCTTGGTCGCCAAGACCTGATAATTTATTGAACTTGTGGAGCTTGGAGAATATAGTTGTGAAGCACAGTCTCTTCAATGGTTATTTGTTTATGATGGTTTTTCACTACAGTGATAAAACCTAACATCAAGCTATGCCACAATGAATGGCTTCAAATACCCAATTTATATTCATGTAAAAATATTCTACACCTGCTTGTACAGTTTCGCAATAGTTTTGCTGAGCAGTATATTTAAAACACATATAATTCTTCAGACAATCATACAGTTTTTATTCATTAATCTTGAAATAGTATCTTATCAACCTACTATTGCCTTGTCTTTGAAATAGATTTATTTACCCAAGATGATAGCAATGTGAATACATGTAGGAAATTATAAAGGTATCTCAAACAATATAATGGCAGTAATTTATGATTATGATAATAAAACCATATAACTAGGTGAAAATCTTGAATATGTCACAAGGTAACATTGCAATTTTGGAAGATACTGCTGCTAGCCACTACTCAATGATCTCAGCTATACCAATTGAAGTCAACGATAATATAAATAGTATATATAAACCCTCGAGGTAATAGTCGTGAAACTATCTCTTCCTGTATACCCGTTTTACCTATATCTTACTAATAAAGGAAGGTAAGAAATAAGACGTTGAACAAGCATAATGATCTCGGTTTATCGAGATGAATAAACGGCTCACCAGACTGGCTTCGAAGTTATTGTTGACATAACAGGAACATAAAATATATATCAGGCGTTATTATAGTATGTTCTCATGCAAGCAACGTGTGTATACAAGTTTGAGCCGGTGGCATTGGTTGATCATTATGCGTAATGCAGCTAGCTTCAATAGGATTTTCAATATACCGAAGACGAATAATTTTCAAATTGTCAGTTGAAAGGAAAATATGTTTTTGCTCATTGCAAAGGATCGAAAGTCGAATGACCATCAATACTAGATATCTAACTAAAATTAACCTTCGGAAGTTGGAGGATAAATCCAAATTTTACACAAAACTTTTAACATTTAATTTAAAAATGCTGACAAATTGTTTCACCACACTGTGTCATTTTCAAAGCAAGGAGTTATCAACTAAAGCTGAATCTAAAAGTATGTCCTTAAATAGATTTAGCTTTAGTTGATAACTCCTTGCTTTGAAAATGCCACAGTGTGGTAAACAATTTATCAGCATTTTTAAATTAAATGTTAAAAGTGTTGTGTAAAATTTGAGTTTTATTTTCCAACTTTCGAAGTATTATGAATTTACACTACGTAAACGTCGATACCATAGATATAAAATTAACCTTAATTAATCTTAATCTTAAATATCACATAATATGATTAATCTTAAATAGTACAATTCTATAGTCGAGAGTAATATCTAATATCAGAATTTACCAGTAGTTTCTTTTTATAATAAAGACAAGTGCAAAAGTATATTTGTACATGTTATGTAAACAGATAAGCAAAAATCAATTGAAATCCTTGTGTTTTCAGAATTGAGTAGCTACATTGATAATCGTGGAGCATTCCTTGGGTAAGTAGAATTTTATAATCTCGATTTGATCGGATGATCTAATACACAGTTATGAATCACGATGGTTCGAACAGGTGAAGTTATATTTTTGTTGTAGGTACTGATTAGAAAATCACTTACCTTCTAGAAATTTCATTACTTAGCCAACCTATAACAAAATAATACCAATAAATATAGCTTATCAAAAAATTAGAGCAATACAAAAACATAAGGACAAGAAATATGATTATTGAATGAATCTTGCAATATATAGTAACTGTTAACATTGAGGGCACTTTCTGAGGACAAATCGAAATTGAATAGAATAATAGGAAACACATCATTCTGGATGATTTGAAATTTTCGAACAATGTTTTTGACTACGTGAAATAACATTCGTTGTTAAATTTTGAATGTTGAAGATGACAAAAAACCCATGAATATCTCCTTAATTGGCAATTTAAAAATTGCCTTAAAGAATGGACGAAGATGCGGATAGGATGGACGTAATTTATAACGCCTCTTCCACCACAAAAAAAATTTTGAATATTTTACCAACGCTCCTATTCACAACTAAATTGCGAAAGCATTTTTTATCTCACAATGTTTTATGTTTTGAAGTTAAGTTAGTTTTAAAATGGATACCTAATTAGGCCTGGCCTTGTAAAGATGAGTAGGGGAGTGAGGGCATCACATATGAGCATCGCCAGGCCCATCCCGCTAAATACTTTAAGGTGTTTTACTTGTCCATCCTGGGAAGCTGTAGAAAGCGTCTGACCGCCTTATACAGAGATTCGTAAAACTCAGCTGTATGTTGCCAAAATACCAATTCTAACTAATCTTCTCTCACAAGATAGAGCCACCTCTGTTTTGATGCACATTATTGTAAATATGTTAATTATATGCCTATCATTTGTTTACAAAATCATAATCGGGATTTTTGACGTTATACACCAGGCGCAATTACAGAACTCTAACAAAAATCATCTGGATCAAGCTTGGTATAGACAAATATGATAATAAGGCCTTTCTAAGGGTTATTAACAGAATAATTATGACAAACCTAACGTTACAAAGACTTAATTTTGGAGTTGCTTGATTACTCAACACTTCTTCCATTCAAACAAATTCGTATACTTGGCATTTCCAACATCATTGTGATGGGTTTCATATCTTGAAGTATATACTGCTTGAGTTCACGAATCGGTATATACGGGGAGCCAGGCGTGTTATTAGTAGTAAGTACCTATTGCTTTGCAAGATTGGCAAGTTAAACGTCACCAAGTATTTAGAAGGTTAGAGCTGGTCGTGTGAGATGCGCTCACTTCCCTTATACAATTATTCTGTTAACATTGAGGGCATTTTCTGAGGACAATTCCAAATTGAATAAAATAATAGAAAACACATCATTATGGGTGATTTGAAATTTTGAAGAATGTTTTTGACTATACGTGAAATTACATTCGTTGTTATATTTTGAATGTTGAAGATGACAAAAAAATTGAAAACACATGAATAACTTGAGGTTTTACGACTTCTCCAGTATCGTGAAACTACATGTCACGCTCTAAACTATGAAAGATGAAACGTGTTGCCGTCAGCGCGTGCAAGTACTCTATTATAAAGTAATGTAAGTATTTCTCTTACATATAGCTGGAAGCCCATAAGCTTCCGTGCATGTAAAACTTTTACTTTGGCAAGTTAATAATTAATTAGATATCATGATATCTGAAACAGGGGTAAAATTATAATTAAACTAAGAATTATTTGAATGTATAACTGTTTTAGTAATACATAGTTGGAATGTTTCCACACGATGCCTACTTCTTAAGTGATTCGAAAAGCATTACTACACACTACTATCACAAGACTTTCTTTCTCTTTCAACCTATTCCATAGAAACGTTTATTTGTAATATTTTGCATTGATCTGTTGAGATCTCAACCTGATTGTCAAAGTTCGAGTTTCCTTATGGGGTAAGAAAAGCATCATTCATCGTCTATTATCATCTTCGACAAATAGCTCTTGGAGGACAGCTATATTTCAGATACAGATGAACGAATACTTAATTTTCAGTTCGTACCAAAACGTCAGAAGGAACCATTACCTTCATTTATTAAGAAACATTTTCAGAATGTAAGGTGAACAATAAATATATATGAAAAATTTGTGACAGAAAACATATTCCATTTGTGTCTTCATTTTTCATTTCTGATACTAAATGTTCTACTAAATGCATGAAGATGATTTCTTCCTTTTCCATTTAAACTAGGTAAGTGTTTCATAAATTCAATCAATATAGATAGTTGAATTGATTTTGAAAAACAGACTGACCATTATCAAATGGACATCTACCAAATTTGGACTAAAACTGTCCTTATATATGTAAATCCATGGTGGTTATTATTGTGAATGTAGGAAACGTATTTCACATATAAGTTCACGTTTCCGTGTGTTATTTATGTCTTGTGCTCTATCACGAGTTAAAAGGATGAAGTAATTCAGACTGAATCATAGAAATCAAAGGTGTCGACCTAAATGATCAGTGGCGGAATTTCAATTTTTCGGCCCCCCCCGCAAAATATTATTCGGGCCCCTACTACAAAAGAAACACAAATTTTTATTGATATTTTGATTAAAAAATAACGAAAAGGAACAAAATTGCATTATTAACAATTAAAAATTAACAAAAGAAAATATATTTAAAATTTAAAATCCGTCCTCCTAGATTTCAAATTTGCAAAATCTCTAATCACATCTTTTATTTCCATATTTGAATTAAAAAATAAAGCTGAAAATATAACTTACCTACTTTCACAGTTCACTTAATATTTATTTAATATTTTGTAACGAATTCGAGTTGAATGCAAATTTCAAAGTTACCCACACATTCACAAGATATAGGTATCTTAAAATTAACAAACTTAAAATCTAATAGAAAAGTAGAAGAGGGTGGAGTTTACAAATTGGTAGGTTTTTATTGGTGACAGGAAGGAAGTGGTGGAAAACATGCTATTACTGAGGAATGTGTGAGAAGAAAGGTTCAAATACTTCAAATGGAAAAACTCGAATTGTCGATGCGCCAAGAAATGGTCATGAATAACATCTGGGGGGGTATCATAAATAATAAATATTTGGGTTTGTATAGTTCTGAAAACATGAAACAAATGAACGTACCTACCGGAGGGGATGAGACGGTGACTAGACGGTTGTAAAATTGGGAAGTAAATACATAATTAAATAATATAAAATAATATATAGTGGCGTTAATTAGCGACGTAACACTGTCACTGATCAACCTACCCAAACAATTTTCGACAAGTGCTCTGAAGAGTGTCAGAGAGGGGCCTTTTTCTTTGTTTTCAAGCAGTCGAGTCAGTGCGTCAAAACAAATTAATGACAAACAGATGTGGGAGGTTGCAATACTTGCTAAGGGTTTTAAAATGTTTTGTATTAGAATTGTTTTTTTTTTTGCGCTTGCTGGTAAAGGCGGTTATCAGTTTCGAGAATGTTTCACTCTTTTCATGATGCATTTGGGGGGCCCCTATAGCTCTGGGGCCCCCCGCGTTGCGGGGTCCCGCGCATTGTAGTTCCGCCACTGTAAATGATATACCTATATGGTATCTAATATATCCTCAAAGTAGTTTTTCCCAAGTGGAATCCTCCTTATTTTCGCATTCTTATGCGCTTAGAAGGATTGGGAAGAGTTGAATGAAGTATTGATCACAAAGTGTTATATGTAAGCAGTCACGCTGTTCTTCAAATTAGAAATAATTGATGTAGGTATTAATCGTTTGAGCTAATAAAGTGAACTCGACATGGTAATCTTCAACTTCATACATCCAGCATGTAAAAAAAATCTAATTGCATTTAGACGATAATACGTGAACGGAAATACATAAATTGTTATAATGCCTTGAAAAATATTCAAGATTAACAACCAAACTTTGATTTTTACTATGATAAACAAATACTTTAATCTTCAGGCTTTGGAATGAGAACTGTAGACCATTTTGAAAAGTACAAGATGTCAAAATTTTGGTACTAAGACTTTCTAACTCGTAATATTGAAATGCATGAACGTTTTCATTCTATACATGATTGGAACTCTGAAAAATATGAAGAATATTAAATTGCATAATTCACTCAACATTGATGATTGTGATATTGTATAAGTGCCTACGAACTAATTCCCAACACAGGATATAACATTTTTGTAGAATTTTACAGGAAATCGTCTTAGATATAATTGTTGCCACAAATCAAAGGTATTATGTTGATGGGCCTTTAGATGATGGTGAAATGTTAAACAAAGAGTGCAAAATGATATTTTCAGGATAGAGCAAGGTCCAACATGATGGGTAATGTAATGACATGCTCTAAATAAACAAATAACTATTGCTATGCCATTAAAATCAATTAAGAATAAAGTCTTACAGGGGGAGTTTGTAAAGTTCGAACTATATAACGGAAATTAAAAGGGTTAGAACCTTTCATTATATGGAAACTCCCAAATGATATTTTTTCTACCTCTTTTCTACCTGTTCTTCTCCCCGCCTACCTTCTCACCTAATAACACTTCAATGAATTTCACCTCCGGGATACTAGAAGCTCCGCCTACAATTCCAGATAGCTACTGTTCTTGTGATTTTATTCAAAGTCTACTCTAGTAGGTTGTGTTTATCAACATTTCAGTGATTATTGTTTGGTTGCATTGTTCATTTATATTGTTATAAAACTGATTCAACATGAATGAATTAGAAGTGGTTGAAACCACATCTCAACGTGTTATACAACCACTTATAAATACTAAAAGCGATAAGAAAGAAAACGAATTGAAATGGAGTAAAAATGGTTAGATTACGTTACAGATGACCAAAAAGAAGAAAACGACAAGAAATTAAAATAAAGAAGTAAAAAAGGTTGAGTTAGGTTAAAGATGCCGAATAGACTTTTCATGAAGAATGGAAAAAATTTCAACTTTTGTTAGAGGCGTTTACAACAGATGGGAGTGGTGTCGTTGAACTCCACTTGGGTAGTGCTCATTACTAAAAGTGCAGCTCATACACTAGGATTTTTTACAATTGAAGATTGTCCTTCAATCATAATGAAAATTAAGTGAATGCTTGTATAAGAATACAATGCGTCTGGCTCGCTCTAACTGACAATACTCTGCTATGCACCGCTGTATAACCACAAGTGTATCCTATTTTCAAGAGATTTTCACCCCACAGATAATATGAGCTCGATTCACATTCTTGCATTCTTTTGCTAAATCAGAAATTTACAGACTACAGGAATCTAGGGCAGGGCGAATAATCTTCCTGACCTGCATATAAATATTGAAATTTTTTTCAATCATTATTCGGTAACTATGTTTAGTTAGGATTAATATTAATATCAAGAAGTTTAAGTAATAGTTTCGTTATTTTCCGCTCAGAAATGAAATGAGCAATAGAACAATACTATTTTCTCAAGCTGTTCTATTTTGCGTAATTTATTTCATAGAAGAAAGGACGATGTACATCAATAATAAATTACTGAACTAATAAACACTAAAGTACTAAAGTACTGAAGTTCAAGACCCTCCCTCTAGCGGCGGTCACAGTTGCGTTTTATCTTCGTCTGAAAAGGATACGCTCTTCCAACACTCACAATACAGAAATACTGGTTTTCAGATTCCCACTCCATACTCCATTCAGGGTGTTTCAGTATAGGATATCAGACATCATACAGGAGATTGCTTGTTCAAAATAAAGACAAAAATCTCAGTAAAAATATGTCGTAAAACGCACTGTTTTTGAGCTACGGGGTGTTGAAGTTTTCCAATAATTATTTTGTTTTCCTGTATGTTCGATACCATTTAAGATATGTTTATGCCATTTGGTGCATAATAACTGTTTGATGAATAAGCTAGCAACTAATCTTCGACTGAAATGTCAACCAGTGGCGTAGTTATAAGGTACTTGCACCTCGTGATTTTACATAGCATGAATCGGATGCCAGTAAAATGATTTTTTATACCAGCTTGATCTGCCCAATATTGCTCCACAAAATAGACAAGTAAATCTGATAAGTATTTTGAAGGTTAAGCCATGTACATGTGCGATGCGCTCACTTCTCTCGTCCTCGTACAAGGTTAGGCTTAGGCATAATGAAGTATCCATTGTCAAAGTTAATTTATTTCAAAATATAATGAGATATAAATTCAAATCAAGTCGCCATGCGATAAATGGAAATTCAAGACAGTTGTCAAAGCGTTTGCAAGAACTGACCGTGTAGTTGTGAATATGCAGTGTTGGTCAAATACTCAACGTTCTTTTTCGATTGAAGGCGGGTTATAAATCTATAAGTCACGCCCATCATATACCCATCTTTCTCGGATCTTTATCGCAATTTATTAAATCTCAAAACACCTGCGTCTTAAAAATTCTTATTCTTAAAACCTGTATATCAAAAGAAGCTTGATCTTCTACCGTTTCGGACTTTAGCATATAAATAAAATATATTTATTATCTTTAGTTCAGAGTCGCATCTCCCAGGATAAAGATATTAGTACATAAACGAGAAAGATTTACTCTATTATAATCATGTAGCAGAACATATTCTTGAAAGATTAGCACAAATTGTGAAGTTTAGCTCTTATTGACCAACATATTGCTCACATGAGATGAATTAGCGTTATGAAGCAAATTATATATGAGAACGAAACACAGTATATTTGATTTGCATGACCTTTGTCATCATTGGTATGTACATTGTACATTGTAGGTACTTGCAGTAACAACGCAAAAATTTAGTACCTAATCGATATAATATACTTCTCACAATTATTAATTAATAAAATAGCTTTTCTTTATATCGATAATTGAGAAGAGAACTATTCGAGAATGCAAGATCAGCATCACAAACATTCAGTTGGTAAGGTAGGTTGCTACACAATTTAAATTTAATCGACTGATAAGAATTCAAATACATATTCACCAGAATTCGAGATGAAGAGCTCAATATTCGAATTTTATCAATTTATCGTATTTATTACAGATTTAAATCGTAAAGTCAGTAGGTGACATGATAAATGTTTACAAACAATGCTATCAGCATGGAATAGGATTTTCCTGCTGCGTTTGCGCGCAGGATTGAATAAAACCACGTGGTTCAAGTCATGCCATCCTATAGTATAGTAGTTCGTCCACTAGCGAAACGCAAAAGCAGGTAGAAGAAACTTCGAAAATGGTGTAAAATCGTGAGATGAGATTAGATTATTCTAGCGGCAGTTGCAGCAGGCGCCAGTGATCCTGCGATTCAGTTGGCGGGATTTTTTACTGCAACCTGCGACTTGAACTAACTGCTCCATCTCGCGTCTCTGATACATAGTATATAGCTTGAGTTGTCACAAAATGTATTTGTATACTAATTATTGTTTATCTGCATCGCCGAGCTGAATAGTAAATTTTCACGCTTGTTTTCTTATTTCAAGCAAACAGTAACCAATACAACCTGTTTTACTGCAGCAACGCAAGAAAGAGAATGCATTTTTATAGCGTTCTCGTCTTAAATTGAATTGTAAATTTTCCGACAGCTTATCTTAGGGCAGATATACATAACCTTTCAGACGCCTGCAAGGATACTTATTGTCCTGGGTTAGGTGAGTAGTTAAATATAATTTGAAAATATAGAAAGAATAATAGAAACCTTTAAAAATGTGGCGCGAACAGGTCACAGGTCGTTGTTAAATAGTTTTTGGTCAAGCTTGATCAGTAATTCAGAAGGAGACGATAATGAGCATTAAATTGGAGTTAAATTAAATATTTGAATAGTTGACCTCAACTGGCCTTTTGTAGTCTTTGCGTAAAGACCTTCAATGTCAACACTAATACGCCGGTGAAGGCCACTCAACACTTTACTGTAATAGTGCAGTTAAATTTAATCTCACTAAAAATTATCACATAAATGAAACAATAGGTATTTAGTTTTGAAAACTTACGCTAATTCAAGCGCTGTACATTCAATTGGTCACAAAACATAAGACACTTAGCAGAACCACTTGCGCGGATACATGACACTACTAGCCAAGTTACAAGTGCACTGCCCCCCTCACTTCGCTGATAGCGCCCCTCCGGCACTCACTCTGACGTCAGCTGCTATTGATTTGAGAGAACAGTCAACAGTAATGGTGCTGAATTAGAGGCGACATGCACAAGCATATGATATGTCAGTTACTCAGCTAAATACTTTACATTTTATTATGTACTGTCCTCCGTAACACTCTGGCCACCCGCAAATTATGAATGTTTGGATCAAGTATACAATACAGCCACAACACTTCCCGGTGATGTCATGCTGACATCACATCTAACTAGCCGCAGGCAATATAAAGACCTTGATTCTTGTTGGCTGGTTGGTTTCTAGACCTTTCCACTGTCGCAAAAATATTACAGTTTTGTGTCAAAACACTTTTTGTAGTGGAAGTATTAATATCGATTCATTTTCTCACTAAAAATACCGATGTAAACGTAAACGAGGAACTATTTTAAGTAATACCGATATAATAATAGATACAAAATCTCCCATTCAACTTGGAAACAAGATATACTGATAGCAACAAGTGGTCTACTAGGCGCCTTAAAATTCAGTAACCAATGAGAGCATTTTACGCTTCCCATCATCTGGAGAACATCTGGTTTAAATTTCAAATTAAAACAGTTTACAGACGGCCTGAATGCAGATGCGAAGCAATAAATCCGTTGAACTGTAGGGTAGTCTAGTAGTAACAAATGAACTTTGAAAAAGATGTGAACATGGGATGTTTTCTATTGAACGCAAAGTCTACCATTGTTCAGGAACTGAAACAAACATTAGATAAAATTATGTAGAAAAACACAATGCAGATTTTAACTGAAACTTCGTGATCACAAGAAGCCAAATCATATGGTTTACTCAATGTATGTTTCATGCTATGCTACAGTAATATTTAAAAACTTGAGGTACGCATTTCAGCAGCCTATTAATTTAATATAATATAGTCCCTTCAAATTAGACATTTTTTAGAGTAAAGCTTAGCGACCTATATACTTAGGTGTATTTGGACTGTCTGATGACTATTTTCACCTAGCGCACGCGTGAGAAGGGTGGTTTTGGAGTAATAGATATATCAATTTTCGCATTTTTTCATGGTTTTTTGCATTTTTAGCAAAAACTATGCATTTTGAGAAAAAATTACTTCTATAAAAAGTTGTACAGTGGAAAATTTCCGATCGATATAGGTTTCTTAGAATTTCCTATAATTTTCCGTTTTTCCGCTAGGAGGCGCGGAAAAGAAAGTATATATATATATGATTTCATTTTTTGCACTTAGAGCTGAAACTATGCATTTTGATACAAAATTAAAAGAGATCAAAGTTGTAAAGCAATAAATTTACAATTAATATTGGCTATTTGGATGTTCCGGTAGTGAGCGCATCTCCCGCTAGGGAGCGTTGAAGAAATTTCGCAAATTGTCACCTTCTGCTGATTTTTTTGATTTTCAGCAAAAATGTGCATCAGGATTCAAATTTACTTCATAAATTAATTAATGTAATGAATAAATTACATAAGCACCACAAATATTTCTATATAGACTAGACATAATTATCAATATTTTTATTAAATTCGTATATACAAAAGTTAAAGAATATTCTCATAGTCACATACTCAATATCATTACTCAAATTAATTTTATACTAATAATACTAATAATAATAATAATATGTTCACCCCTCCACTAGTACATTATTAAAGAACGTCCTACATGCCTTTATAAAAAATATAAAAAGAACTCGCCCCAGTTAAAAAAAAATAGAAAACAAATTATTGTGAATGTAAAATCCATGTTGGTACAGGATTTCTTACTGATTTTACGTGCTCTGGCGGGAAATGCACGCATTACTGAAAAAGTCAAAAGACCTATATCGATCGGAAATTTTCCGTTCTACAATTTTGGTCTCTTTTAATTGTTCCATAAAATGCATATTTTTGCTGGAAATCCAAAAAATCAGCGGAAGGTGACAATTTGCGAATTTCTTCAACGCTCTCTAGCGGCAAATGCGCTCACCACCGGAAAATCCAAACAACCAATATTGGAAATTCATTGCTGTACAACTTAGATCTCTTGTAATTTTTTCTCAAAATGCATAGTTTTTGCTAAAAATGCAAAAAACCATGAAAAAACGCGAAAATTGATATACAGGGTGTCTCAGATTTTAATCGGGAAAACTTAATAGACGATAGAAAATTTGATTTTGAGAAAAAAATTCCTAATAACATATATGCACAGACGCTTAGTTGAAATTGATACAAAAATTTAGTTTTTTGCGAATATCTCCGGAACCGTTTATCGTACAGAAAACAGCCTTTGCAAGCATTTTCTACTCATAGTAAGCTATGTTCTGTGTGATAAAAAAATTTTTTTTAGTCATAATTGGTGAAGATTTTGAAGGGGTAGTTGGTGTTTTTCTCCCCAACTTCTACGCCACTGGAAAAAGTACAGTTTTGAGACGACCATTTGAACCACCAATGTTTTCTACACAAAAAAGGTACTCCTGGTCATAAGCTCTAAAGTTGACTGTTTTCGAGAAAATTCAACTTTTATGTCGAAAAACATTGTCAATTCTTTGAAATAAAATTTATTTTTTACCAATTAAACGAAATTTCTTTAAACAAGTAACAAAACCAAAAAATTGATCATGTTTTTCAACATAAAAGTTGATTTTTCTCGAAAACGGTAAACTTTAGAGCTTATGACCAAGTACCTTTTTTGTGTAGAAAACATTGGCGGTTCAAATGGGCATCTCAAAACCGTACTTTTTCCAGTGGCGTAGAAGTTGGGGAGAAAAAGAACCACTACCCCTTCAAAATCTTCACCAATCATGTTTTCTGTACAATGAACGGTTCCGGAGATATTCGCAAAAAACTAAATTTTTTTTTGATTTCAACACCCTGTATCTCGAAAACGGAGTGATTTAGAGAAAAATTGTATATGAAAGACCCCTATTATTTTTAGAAGTTCTATCGTTTGCCGATAGGTGAAAATACACCCAAGTATATAGGTCGCTAAGCTGTGGATAAAATTTCTCTAAAACGTCGATTATTTGTCTAATTTGAACCATTTGCCACGGTTTCATTATCTCTGTAAAGATATCTTATATTAATGATGATTTTATAAAAATCATTTCTAATTAATAAAAAAACACTTAAAGCGCTTCGGCATTTTCCTCCATTGTCAAGTATGATGTTAAGATCTTGATTATTACTTCTATTGCTTCTATTCCGCAGGGCTCGGCCTCGGACACTCTGCTGGTAATACTTTTTTTCCATGATGTGATCAGAATATTCTCTGCCCCAAAGATGTAAGATGAAAGAACTTGGAGTTATCATTTATTCACAATTATCCTTTCATGCACATGTAGAGAACATCTGCTCTAGGGCATACAAAACTCAATATGCGGTAATTGCCTAAATGTTGTTTGTTGATCCTAAGAGTAATTTTATTATTCGATAACCTCAGTTTGAGTATGCTAGCACTGACTCCATCTACTGCTGGTGGCATTGATTCGAGTGACTCTCTTATCAAATAGATGGTATTTATCCCATTAGATGATATCCTCTGGGTAGATTAGGTTTTATCAGCACGAAGACGCGGCATCATGATCCTGTTATTTTTGTACATACTGGAAAACGGTATAGTGTGTAATCCAGACTTACTTACACCTTACCTACCTGAATTTTTAGACATCTAGACTCGGTGCAAGGAATATCCTAACTTTTCGTTTTCAAATCCCTCTCACACGAATTGTTTTTTTATTCACTAATGCATCAGCTTTGACATGAGTACGCACAAATTCAGGTCTTTCTTGATATATTTTGCCCCTCTGTCTGACAGATTAAGTGTCTCCAAGCCGAATCGGTCAATTTTCATCTGTATTGTAATGTTATTGCTGTATTTTTGTATCTTACGCTTATGTTCTTGGAGTCTCAATATTAATGCTTAAGTTTATGTACTTTCAAATATGACAGTTCCCCAAGTTAATTTGGGTTCTTGTTAAATGTTGAGAAGAAAACCTATAATATTTGCAATCATAGTGTGCTCTATCGTTGGTAGAGGAGATAGGCATTCGAATTTTTCTTGTTTGTAGGTTATAGGCATCAGGAAATACCCCTCTAGGCAAAGAGTTCTACAACCGATCGAAAGAAAAATTATTGGATCTATAGATAAATATATTTATCTACATTATAGAAAAAATGCTGGATAGATTTCAATCAAAGTACTGAAAACGATATCTAATAATATTTCTGTTTAAACAATATCGTCACCGTAATTGTTACAAAATATACATATCCACGGAAAACAAACGTTTTGTTTCAGTTCGAAAAAAACATAAATTATTTTATAACTTTTAAAATGCACAAGAGAGAAAATGGTTTAATTAAGAGTTATCAACAAAACATACCTAAATCAAATATTATCAACGATCATTATACTTTTTTCTTGAAAACTTACGTATGAACGACATATGTATACAACGTATATTAATATATACAGGTGTTTCAATTTTTAGCATGGTGTATTGAGATTTAGTTAGAAGGTAGGTTAAAGGATGTTTTGCGGAATCGGATGAGTTACTAAGGTAAAATGGTGCCAATAGATAGATAGATTCCATTTATTTGTTCCAACTGTATAAAATACAAAATACCGTTAGGTGTAGAACTTGTCAATACATATAATTCAAATAATAGATAATGTGTAATTAAAATCATATTAAAACTAAAATAGAAAAAGGTAAGGTATTAATTAAAATCGCACCATAAAACTTATTTTCTAACAGGTATTAGACTTAAAACATAATAGAATGAACAAGAGTTAAAAATTAAAAACTTATTTTCTAGCATTCTGAACATATAAAAACGAAAACAAATTAGACCATACTATTAAAACCATCATCAGTTAAAAATTCTTTTACCGAGTAAAAGGCCTTCCCTTTTAAAATATTGATTAATTCCTTTTTTTAATTTTCAATGGCTTATTTTTCATAGGAATTGGAATTTTATTATAAATTTTTATTGGCATGTATTTTACATTTTTCTGTAGGTAGGAGAAATTATATTTACTGCAGGCTAGATTTTCCTTGAATCTGGTGTTGTGTGAATGATCTAACGTTTTGAAGAATGTAGGATTATTTTCAATAAAAATTATACATTCATATATATAAATACTGTACAGGGTGTCCCATTTTGGGTACTTTTGCGGGGTATCTCCTTTATTTTTAAAGATAGAGAGTTGCGGTTTTCGCGACACTGGTCTACTTTTTCGTAAAACTCAAGATGCCGTCAACAGAATTTTCATAGCCCTTTTAGTTTTTAAGATACAGGGCATTTCTGAAAATGTTGCATTTTTTGACCCCCCTCGTATCTCCGTTATCCTTCAACTTATCGAAAAGGTAAAATAACATTCTAATAGATTTATTTCCGTAGAATGCAGTGGTGTAGATAACTTTTGTTACATATTTACTGTTTTTGAGTTATAAAGTAAACTTATGTTTTTTTAAATGGAACACCCTGTATATTTATAGACTATAAAATTTGTCTTTTTTTTACCTTTTCAAAAATATATGATAGTATAAACTTTTTTTCAGAAACACGCAAATAATTGACAATTTTCAGAAATTAAATACATATTTTAATAGTAGGCTATGGATAACAATAATAAACAAGTGCAACTTACATATTACTAACAAATAATTGGATACATGGAATATAGGTATCTATTAAAAAAAATTCCCATAGATCTTTTTTCTAACAGTAAGTTTGTAACAACAGTTTTGTGGCGTAAAGTGACAATATAACAAAAACATAAAAAAATAACATTATTAAAAAAAATTAAATGTGATGTTCAAATTGACCACCATTTTCTCTAATGCAAAATTGGCACATCTTTGAGATTCTTTGAATAGCGTTCAAAAGAACCATTGTTCTCATTCGCAGATTTCGAAAAGCTAAATGAATTGCCTCTCGAAGTTTTGCAATGCCGTCATATCGCGTTTTATATACTTCATTTTGTATATAACCCCATAAAAAAAAATCTAAAATTGGGAGATCTGGTGATCGTGGAGGCCATCTAACAGGTCCGTTGGTACCTATCCATCTTTGAGGAAAGTTATTATTTAGAAAGGCCCTTAAGAGCCTAGAGTTATGACTTGGGGCACCATCTTGCTGTAGGTAAACAGCATTATACTGGGCTAATGGAATGTTTTCGAGCAGTTCTGGAATAACTTCCTCAAAAATTACTAGGTATCTACGTGCTGTAAGACATCCTTCAAAAATCCTATAAACTATATGTCTACCCACTGGAATAACTTCCTCAAAAATTACTAGGTATCTACGTGCTGTAAGACATCCTTCAAAAATCCTATAAACTATATGTCTACCCAAAATAAAACATGAAACCCCAACTCCAAAGCGTCCTTGTTGTGCCCTTTCAAACATTAAATGCAGATTTTCACTACGCCAGTTCCTGGTATTGTGACGATTGAAAATGCCAGCACTTGAAATAAAGCATTCGTCTGACCAGATAACAAGTCTGCCAAATGAATCGTTAGCATCGATTTGTTGCAAATACCACTGGCAAAACAGTGCCCGGCGCTCGGCATCGCCAGGATGCAAATGTTGTAGTATATTAAATTTGTATGGATGATACTTATATTTCTTCAAGATCCTCTGAGCGTTAGTTTTTGGCACACCAATTTCCTTCTCAATTTTTCTACATGAGGACGAAGGTTTGGTTCTATATATCCTAAAGTATCTATCTCTTTTCTTTCCCTGTTCTCTTTGTTGTATGTTTTAGGGCGCGGGTGAACAAATGATCCGTGCTCAACTAAATTTGCTTTTAAACGGGCAAATATCCCAAAAAACGGTTGCCTTCTTTCTGGATATCTAACAAGCAAAAATTAAAATGATAATAGAGATTTTCATAGCTTACTCACCTTTGAAAATATAATTCCGAAGCTTCTTCAGAATTTTCATTACTCTGTATAAAACATACCATCATATCATATTTCTCATAATTTTCGTAAACTGCCATTATTCGAAAAAATTGATAAATATCTATTGAATAATGATACCAAAAGAATGAAAATAAACAGCTTAAATGCGATAGAGATTTGATGTTTATTTCTGTTTCTTGTCATAAACAATATCAATGGCCTACAATTAAAATATGTATTTAATTTCTAAAAATTGTCAATTATTTGCGTGTTTCTGAAAAAAAGTTTATACTATCATATATTTTTGAAAAGGTAAAAAAAAGACAAATTTTATAGTCTATAAATATACAGGATGTTCCATTTAAAAAAACATAAGTTTGCTATATAACTCAAAAACAGTAAATATGTAACAAAAGTTATCTACACCACTGCATTCTACGGAAAAAAAACTATTAGAATGTTATTTTACCTTTTCGATAAGTTGAAGGATAACGGAGATACGAGGGGGGTCACAAAATGCAACATTTTCAGAAATGCCCTGTATCTTAAAAACTAAAAGGGCTATCAAAATTCTGTTGACGGCATCTTGAGTTTTACGAAAAAGTAGACCAGTGTCGCGAAAACCGCAACTCTCTATCTTTAAAAATAAAGGAGATACCCCGCAAAAGTAACCAAAATGGGACACCCTGTACATAGTAGTATTCTATTTAATAAAATATTGTTTACACTTTTCTTTATATGTTAAACCAAATATATTTCGAATGCATCTTTTTTGTAATCTAAATATTCTGATTGAATCTGTAGAGTTACCCCAAAATATGACTCCGTATCGTAGTCTCGACTCAATATAGGCGTAATATGCGATAACTGCAGTGCTATGCTGCTAATTTCGGACTATAAAAGCAACTGTAGCTGCCTTCACATTTATCTGAAAAATGAAGAACTCATGCTGATATTTTTCATTTTAACATACAACGCAAGCATTTACGGGATACTTCAAATTCGTTCGACCTACGAAATATTGAGTTTGTGCGATTATTCCGAGTGGATAAAAAAACGGCATCGTTCTTAATAAATAGGTTGAAAACATATAGCCTAATATAGTTAGATAAATCAAAATCCTTTATTGATTGCAATTTACTTAATTGCACTTAGATTAAAAGTATTTAATCAAGTGCAATTTAAATGTATAATTACTATTGAAGATTTCTTATTGAATTTTCCAACTATGATCAGTTTATTAATGCCAATTGGAAATACTCTCAGGGCCCAAATACGAATGGAAGAACAAGAGATAGAGCCAGTGCCTCAGATTTTAGTGAATATTGCTAATGCAATGCTGAAGATAGAGCAGCAGGAAGACGGATTAGGCAAAATATTATCACCACTTATTTCAACAATTAAGGAATCACAAATTTTTCTTATTTTCTTTACCCCGTATATTAACAAATTTTCCTGTGGCAACAAATTCTTTATTCTTCAATATAAACTTCAATAAAAACTCTATTTGCTCTTCGGAAGACCGAGACCTCTTCTTGCATTCTCCATAAATAAATAACAATATGAATGAGATATAGGACCGAATATATTATATTCTTTGTACTTTTTTGAATAGTAGACTTCCGCGGATGACTAATCTTGAAAATTCTTTGTACAGGGTGTCCCATTTTGGGTACTTTTGCGGGGTATCTCCTTTATTTTTAAAGATAGAGAGTTGCGGTTTTCGCGACACTGTGCTACTTTTTCGTAAAACTCAAGATGCCGTCAACAGAATTTTCATAGCCCTTTTAGTTTTTAAGATACAGGGCATTTCTGAAAATGTTGCATTTTGTGACCCCCCTCGTATCTCCGTTATCCTTCAACTTATCGAAAAGGTAAAATAACATTCTAATAGTTTTTTTTCCGTAGAATGCAGTGGTGTAGATAACTTTTGTTACATATTTACTGTTTTTGAGTTATATAGCAAACTTATGTTTTTTTAAATGGAACACCCTGTATATTTATAGACTATAAAATTTGTCTTTTTTTTACCTTTTCAAAAATATATGATAGTATAAACTTTTTTCAGAAACACGCAAATAATTGACAATTTTCAGAAATTAAATACATATTTTAATAGTAGGCCATTGATATTGTTTATGACAAGAAACAGAAATAATCATCAAATCTCTATCGCATTTAAGCTGTTTATTTTCGTTCTTTTGGTATCATTATTCAATAGATATTTATCAATTTTTTCGAATAATGGCAGTTTACGAAAATTATGAGAAATATGATATGATGGTATGTTTTATACAGAGTAATGAAAATTCTGAAGAAGCTTCGGAATTATACTTCCAAAGGTGAGTAAGCTATTATGGCTATGAAAATCTCTATTATCATTTAAATTTTTGCTTGTTAGATATCCAGAAAGAAGGCAACCGTTTTTTGGGATATTTGCCCGTTTAAAAGCAAATTTAGTTGAGCACGGATCATTTGTTCACCCGCGCCCTAAAACATACAACAAAGAGAACAGGGAAAGAAAAGAGATAGATACTTTAGGATATATAGAAGCAACATCTTCGTCCTCATGTAGAAAAATTTAGAAGGAAATTGGTGTGCCAAAAACTAACGCTCAGAGGATCTTGAAGAAATATAAGTATCATCCATACAAATTTAATATACTACAACATTTGCATCCTGGCGATGCCGAGCGCCGGGCAGTGTTTTGCCAGTGGTATTTGCAACAAATCGATGCTAACGATTTAATTGGCAGACTTGTTATCTGGTCAGACGAATTCTTTATTTCAAGTGCTGGCATTTTCAATCGTCACAATACCAGGAACTGGCGTAGTGAAAATCTGCATTTAATGTTTGAAAGGGCACAACAAGGACGCTTTGGAGTTGAGGTTTCATGTTTTATTTAGGGTAGACATATAGTTTATAGGATTTTTGAAGGAGGTCTTACAGCACGTAGATACCTAGAAATTCTTGAGGAAGTTATTCCAGAACTGCTCGAAAACATTCCATTAGCCCAGTATAATGCTGTTTACCTACAGCAAGATGGTGCCCCAAGTCATAACTCTAGGCTCTTAAGGGCCTTTCTAAATAATAACTTTCCTCAAAGATGGATAGGTACCAACGGACCTGTTAGATGGCCTCCACGATCACCAGATCTCTCAATTTTAGATTTTTTTTATGGGGTTATATACAAAATGAAGTATATAAAACTCGATATGACGGCATTGCAAAACTTCGAGAGGCAATTCATTTAGCTTTTCGAAATCTGCGAATGAGAACAATGGTTCTTTTGAACGCTATTCAAAGAATCTCAAAGATGTGCCAATTTTGCATTAGAGAAAATGGTGGTCAATTTGAACATCACATTTAATTTTTTTTAATAATGTTATTTTTTTGTGTTTTTGTTATATTGTCACTTTACGCCACAAAACTGTTGTTACAAACTTACTGTTAGAAAAAGATCTATGGGAATTTTTTTTAATAGATACCTATATACAAGGTATCCAATTATTTGTTAGTAATATGTAAGTTGCACTTGTTTATTATTGTTATCCATAGCCTACTATTAAAATATGTAAAATATACCAAAAGAACGAAAATAAACAGCTTAAATGCGATAGAGATTTGATGTTTATTTCTGTTTCTTGTCATAAACAATATCAATGGCCTACTATTAAAATATGTATTTAATTTCTGAAAATTGTCAATTATTTGCTTGTTTCTGAAAAAAAGTTTATACTATCATATATTTTTGAAAAGGTAAAAAAAAGACAAATTTTATAGTCTATAAATATACAGGGTGTTCCATTTAAAAAAACATAAGTTTACTTTATAACTCAAAAACAGTAAATATGTAACAAAAGTTATCTACACCACTGCATTCTACGGAAAAAAATCTATTAGAATGTTATTTTACCTTTTTGATAAGTTGAAGGATAACGGAGATACGAGGGGGGTCACAAAATGCAACATTTTCAGAAATGCCCTGTATCTTAAAAACTAAAAGGGCTATGAAAATTCTGTTGACGGCATCTTGAGTTTTACGAAAAAGTAGCACAGTGTCGCGAAAACCGCAACTCTCTATCTTTAAAAATAAAGGAGATACCCCGCAAAAGTACCCAAAATGGGACACCCTGTACTTACATTATGTCCTTCTATATCCACTTCTTTTTATTCGATTTTAATAGGAGTAATCTTCCTGTTTACAACTATGACATCTCCAATATTTGTTTCATAATTTCATTATAATCAGCAAAGTAGTACAAGTGCTAAGAAGTTACCATTTATGATTCTTAATTTCCTTGGTGTCGTCGAAACGATAAAGCATTCTGAGCCAAAGCTAATGTGATCTTAACTAGACGTTGAATGACCATTTTCCAGACGGATGTGTGAAATCGCATTTCACTTTCCAAATTTTTATCGATGGTAGAATTTTTTACCATAAATCGTATATTGCAGATGCCTGGTATTGGTACTAGACTTAGTTATTCATACGAGTTGATAATTGCCTCCAATTCCTGAATCTACTTTTCCATTGTTTGTTGTCGTAGAGAATTTCCAGCAAGGTTCGCAGTATGTTACTATAACTGCACAACCAATGACAGTTTTTTTGAGGCGAATATGTTGGAAATGGTCCTTCTGGTCTATTAGACGGCAAGCAAGGTATTTTTCACAATTTGAATTGTATTTGTAATATCATGGGTATTGCTTGCTCCGTGCCTAATAATGTTAAAGATTCTGGTGCATCAATATCAGTATCTTCATTATTTGTAGAATGATGATGTCTGCTGCATTCATATTGCAGTTGCTGCTCGTTGAGCCTGATACATCAATTGTGATGACTTTATCAAAAAAAAAATTGGTTAAAATTGGTCCTTTTTATGAACTATGGTTGCGCAAAGTTCTGGACACACCGAAAGCATTTGCGGTGAAAAGGTGTTTTGAATCTGTCCGAAATCACACTTGTGTAAAATATTGAGAATTTTATGTAACGACTAGTTCGTTCTTGCTCTGAATTCACTCCGCGTATAAAGCTAATGTTGATAAGGATAACGCGGAACTGCGGAAGGATGGGGTAACTGATGAAGAAATTGTTGAATTTGTCAATTCCGGAAGAGAAGGAAATGTACCTGACATGGAAGATGTAGAGGTAAAAGAAGCATCAGCCAAGAAGAGGTATTGAACCCTTCGGTATCTGCACTCAAATACGTCGAAGAACAACCTGTAGATACACTAACTCAGTGATATTAAATATTCATTAAACGATAGAGAGATATTGCATCCATAAAAAGTAATTTGAAACAATCTCGAATTACCGAGATTGCGATTATCCCAGTCATGCCTGATGGTCCCGACTCCCTCGTATAAGCGAGGTTCTAGTGTAATTAGGTAATTTCTTATTCTCTTACTCTGAGAGTAAATATTATTAACAAATCGGAATTATTAGAGTGATTTCAATACACGCACGATCGAATCGAAGTACTGAATCTCACGCTCACGTGACTGTCGTCCACATGTTTTGAATATGGAAATGTCAGGGTGGCTTTCAAATCCATAAAGTCGCTTCTCTGTCCCCCGTAGTCTCTGACGTCCGTGACCATACCAAATCGACTCGTCAGTCGGTAACCATGTCTTCGAAATCTGCGTTTGTTTCTATGCATTTCACGCTCACCGTTCTCACCCACGTGGTGACCTTTATTTGTAATGTTTGTTTATTCCATTCATCATTCATTTCAGCATTATTCAGTTCAGACCGTCGACGCAAACGGGTTGAAAATATTGTTGTATTCGTAGAGGCTACTGCTTCTCCGTCAAATTGATTTGTTGTTTCGAATAAATTTAATTAAGATGTTTTTGTACATGATTTTACTTATTATATTCTCATTATGATACCGAGAAACAAGCAGATCTCTTATAGTTCAAGGTTATGATGAATTCGTATTTGTCACATTATATGATCGACTATCTGCTGAATACAATAAACCTCATATCATGGCGACTATGTTGTCTCGATTCTTAAATTCGAGATATTTGATCTGAGAATAATAGTTTAGGAGCCAGAGCGATATTGATGGTCTGAACATTAACCCAATGGCAGTATGGTTTATCGTTAGAGGACGGTTCAATGACCAATTCATCTCAAAGACCGAATTTTCCCCGACTGTTAGATCTCGAGATACAGCATCCGCTTTTTTCTTTGTTTTGACTGGAGGTTAACCCTTTCCAAGTTGCGGTTACTTGAAAAGCATGCCATTCTTATGCACTTCCACCATGTGCCATCATTTTTTATCGTGTCCGTTTATCAGGCATACCAGTTAAATTTGGACCGAAAATGGACTACTAGTTAACCCTTCCAAACCTGGTGGAAAATGTTCATTGGTGTTGGCAATTGTTAACATACATAGTAATTGGCCATTATTTGGAACAAAAATGTTTATTTTTATAATTTTGTGGCTAAAACTTGCAGGTTACAAGATAACATGATGGCACCATGTTAAATAACTTTATTGGAAGTCAAATGAAGATTTAAAATTATTGCCATCACTCCTTGCCTATTTAAACCCCCCAAAATCCCCTAAAACCACCCCCAAAAAAATATTAATAATATGAATAATATGACCAAATTTATCATAAATTAGTAACATTTTGATATTCTGGCTGGGTTTAAAATCGAAACGGCAGTTTTTTTGCTTTTCTTTTGTTTTGGTGGGTGGTTTTAGGGGGTTTTAGGGGGTTTGAATAGGCAAGGTGTGATGGCAATAATTTTAAATCTTTATTTGACCTCCAATAAAGTTATTTAACATGGTGCCATCATGTTATCTTGTAACCCGCTAGTTTTAGCCACAAAATGAAAAAAAGAAACATTTTTGGTCCAAATAATGGCCAATTACTCGGAAATGGACCGACTACTTTTGATGGCATAGGGTATGTTAACAATTTCCAACACCAATGTACATTTTTCACCAGGTTTGGGAGGGTTAACTAGCAGTCCATTTTCGGTCCAATTTTAACTGGTCGGCCTGATAAACGGGCACGATAAAAAATGATGGCACATGGTGGAAGTGCATAAGAATGGCATGCTTTTCAAGTAACCGCAACTTGAAAAGGGTTAACCTCCAGTCAAAACAAAAAAAAATGCGGATGCTGTATCTCGAGATCTAGCAGCCGGGGAAAATTCGGTCTGTGAGATGAATTGGTCACTGAACCGTCCTCTAACGATAAGCCATAGTGCCATCGGGTTAATGTTCAGACCATCAATAACGCTCTGGCTCCTAGACTATAAGCTCAGAACATGCAATAAACTTTGAACGTGGAACGTGATAACTTACATATATACATACAAGACAAAAATACAAGAGAAAATTTTGCTTTGCGGATGGCATCACTCTCCAGAGGAGCATACCTTGCAAGAGCTTGTTCGACAAGCCTTGATAATTACAGGAGTCTGGTGTAGACTGTAGAGAGAACAAACCGTCTATTCAGCCGGAGAAAACGGCGTTTATTATCTTCTCCAGGAGATACAAAATCAAAACTATGAAGAGGATGGAAATTGGTGTTAAGTCCGTTGACTTTGCCGAGACCCCAACATACGTGGGAGTCATCCTGGATAAAAAACTACTCGGAAAAGCAGCTGGAGACTAGGTGCCAAAATGCTCAGATAACTTTTTAGCAGTTCATTGACCTCTCTAGAACATCGTACCGGGATATCAAAAATTATCTTGGTCAAGGGTGGTTGTGGAATCTAAAACGTGTGTCTTACTTTACGTTTGAAATAATTATGTCACTGTCCCACTGACATCATCAATAACCTACAAATTTCATACCTATTTATTTCAGTTGTAAAACAATAATGAACTACAAATTGAAAATTATTTTGGTCAAGGGTGGTCGTGGAATCTAAAACGTGTGTCTTACTTTAGGTTTGAAATAATTATGTCACTGTCACCCTGACATCATCAATAACCTACAAATTTCATACCTATTTATTTCAGTTGTAAAACAATAATGAACTACAAATTAAAAATTATCTTGGTCAAGGGTGGTCGTGGAATCTAAAACGTGTGTCTTACTTTAGGTTTGAAATAATTATGTCACTGTCACCCTGACATCATCAATAACCTACAAATTTCATACCTATTTATTTCAGTTGTAAAACAATAATGAACTACAAATTAAAAATTATCTTGGTCAAGGGTGGTCGTGGAATCTAAAACGTGTGTCTTACTTTAGGTTTGAAATAATTATGTCACTGTCACCCTGACATCATCAATAACCTACAAATTTCATACCTATTTATTTCAGTTGTAAAACAATAATGAACTACAAATTAAAAATTATCTTGGTCAAGGGTGGTTGTGGAATGTAAAACGTGTGTCTTACTTTAAATTTTTGAATATATTTTGTTGTGTCAGAATCTGTTAAGTCATTGTGCTGAAATTTTCTAATCCAGTTTCTGAATCATGCCTCTTACCACACAGCACAAAATGTTCATGATTGAAGCCTATTTTCGAACGGGTGCGCTAGTTAATGGAAATTGGCAATATAGTCAACGTTTGTGTTTGGACAATTTTCGAGAGCACTTCCCAAACGTGACAATATTACCGGACAATTTTTATGCGTGCCTTACAAATTGTGTTGAAGTGTTTCGCGAAACTGGTTGTGTGACTCATAAAAAAGGTGCTGGTAGACCAATAGTTCGTACAGAAGAAGTTGTCAATGACGTTCGTCAACGTATGGAAGAGGAGCCTGCAAAACCTTTGAAACGTCTTTCTCAGGAAATTGGACTTTCTTATGGAACATGTCAGAAGATTTTAAAGAAAGACTTGAACATGCATCCATATAAGATGCAAGCACATCAAGCTCTTCTGCCCGCGTACCACCCCAGACGCCTTGCTTACTGCCATTGGTTTGTCAATAAATTAATGAATGACGATCTTCTGGACTTAACTTTTTTTTCTGACGAAGCGTGGTTCCACCTTTCGGGATACATCAATTATCAAAATATGCGAATGTGGAGCAATGATAACCCTCATGTTTTTACTGAATCGCCACTACATGCTCAAAAAATCGGTGTTTGGATGGCAGTTTCTCGCAGAAGAATAATTGGGCCAATTTTTTTCGATTTCACCGTCAACGCAGAAAGGTACAGACACAACTTTTAGGCTGAATTTGTGCAACAGTTAAACGATGATGAACTTCGGTACGGTTATTTCCAGCATGACGACGGTGCAACAGCACATACTACACGAGAAAATATTGCTTTTCTCCGCGAGATTTTTGATGACCGGCTGATAAGTTGGCATACAGAAGTTGAGTTTCCTCCGAGATCACCTTGTTTGACAATTATAGACTATTTTATATTTCCTTACTTAAAAAACAAGATTTCCGCAACTCCGGTAAATAATTTGCAAGAACTTCAACAAAGAATAGTTCAGCAATGTGCAACCATAACGCCAGAAATGCTGCAAAACGGTTTTCACAGCATGAGGATGCGCGTCAACTTGTGCATCGAATAAAACGGGGGACATTTCCAACAATTACTGTAATTTAGTTTTTCTTGTTATTAAAAACCGTTAATACATAATTTGTAGTTCATTATTGTTTTACAACTGAAATAAATATGTATGAAATTTGTAGGTTATTGATGATGTCAGTGTGACAGTGACATAATTATTTCAAACGTAAAGTAAGACACACGTTTTAGATTCCACAACCACCCTTGACCAAGATAATTTTTGATATCCCGGTAGAAAGGTGGGAGATCTCTCCCTTTTAGATATTTCCATGGTCGGTGCTCATCAGAAATCTCGTCTGTTATTCCACCACGAGAGATTCCAGATAAGCGAACTAGACGAGCTCAAACTAGTCATCCCTTCAGTGTCAAGCTCGAGACCAATCGAACTTCTTCCTACCAGACTTCATTTTTTTATCGAACAGCGAAGTTGTGGAACTCTTTACCTAGTGAAGTCTTTCCCTATGTCTATAACCTCCAAAACTTAAAGACAAATACGAATGCCTATCCCCTCTCCCTACATTGCACTGCTGGCTCACACAATGTTCTTCGAACATTACATATAAAAAAAAAGCTCATTGAAACAATAAGAATTTATTTCTAAAATTCCGCGAATTGTGCAACCATGCAGTATGCTTTGGTGTTGTTAATTTACTTTAAGCCAAACTAGACTTCAACGTATCTAACCAATTTAATAAATTTCTTAAAAACTTGATTTTCGAATCATCCTTCGACTATAGGTTCCTGGAAAATGTTCCTTAATTGTTGCCTTTTGAGAGGTGTTATTACATTAATTATTAGTTATTATAATATTTATATGCTAGGCTGTGGATGATAATATGTGTGGACATAATAAAGGGACTCTTCCTCAGAGGCATTACATCCTCAACGCAGTTTTCCAACCCGAGATGCTTCCCATTTACAGATCTGCGGAGAAGCTACTCGGCTTAATACCAACTGGATCTGTTTAGATAGTCATGCGGAATTCAAAGCATTGGCAAGCCCGACTGTGTCCTCGAGGCTTGTCAGGGATACCAAGGCTTAACAGACTAGCGGATGGCAACGGGTTCAACCTTACCTGGATCACGGGGCACTCAGGTTTGAAAGGGAATGACAGCGGACAAACTTGCCAGAGAGAGGGGCATATTGGACGGTATCTCCTGCAGCACGGGTATCGGAAAGATCAACATGCCTCAGCATGGAGAAGCAATGATGGGTGGCGAACTGCCAAAGCGTTGCTTGGCAATGGCGTAGCCCCAAGGGCAAGCGAGATACTCTTGCTGATTAGGCAAGGCATCAGGTTAATCTCCGATATCTTTACAGGTCACGGAAATCTGATGAAATTCAGACATACAGTAGAGAACAGTGACACTCCCTTCTGTATGAAATGCGAGAAGGACAAAATGGAGTTGTCAACCCATTTTCTCTGTGAATGTCAGGGGATCGTCACGACCGATGACATAAAGGATCTAAGGGTAAAGCAATATGTAGCAGGTGATAGTATGTACAAGGGTTTTTGGCTAGGTGCACTACCATCTCAACCAATACCAATTGCCTTCAGAAATACATTCGAACATGGGAAATTAGCAATAAACTTTTTAAGAATATTTTCAATGTGGATAAATAAATATCAAGCTTTCTAAACAGGTGTTACAGAATGATATCTCTTATTCCAAGGTGAAACATGTAGTCGCCCGAATTGGAGATATACTATTGGGAAGACAATGATACCATGCCAGTTACTACTACTGGTCATTACGCCCAACAAAATTTTCCCAAATATATCTTTTCTTATAGAAAAACCTTTTTTGAAATGACTGTTACTGTTTTGCATATAATCATAGATCTACAAAACCAAAGAAGCAAACGTCAGATTAACATTTATTATGAACTGATTTTGATTCCGATACATTACATTAGCGTTGGTGAAATATTGTTCCAAATTAGGTTCTGACCTATTTTTCAAAACACTTTAAACCTATTAAGAATTTTTATACGGAGTGAGCCGTAGCGAACGAAGTCTTCCCTTGTTGGTTTCTACATAGCGGTTGAACGGTGACTCCGGTTTACTCAAAATTTACTGTTTTGTAAATTCAGTATCGTATCTTCAGCCGTTTTTGAATTATTGAGCAGAGCGTTCCCTAGAAATATTGGACGCTATTCACTGTGACTATCTGACCGATTGTAAAGAGAAATAGTGCCTTTAAACTAGACGACTAATACACGTGCCGAAGCGCCCTCTACAATTTACGCGCGCCCTTTGAGCGAACGGGGTTTGCCAGATGTCTGGACTTTGTTAACTTTGTGTACCAAAGGCGGCTCTTTTTATGATGCCGACTGATTCATTTTCAGGCCAATTGTGCACTAGAGGGTATTGGTAGAATACGCATCTGTGGGTAGTTCATTTATTGGCGCTGACACTTGACCCCGCTGTTGTGTGTGAAGTTTACAAGATGATATACATATTTATCTTGGACACATTGTATATTCGCTGAATCCCCATTTACTTCATCAGACAAAGCCTTCAAAGAGTGGAATCGTAAACTGAAATATTTAATAATTTATCATTTTCAATTATTTTATTACAATGCGAAAACGTAACATAAAAATAAATTAATTATAAAAATATGCATTATTAACAATTACTTTCAATATGTATAAATAAAGAATTGAAACATGAAAAATATGAATTATTAAGCTAGAAATAGAACTTTTTGTATCATTATTCAAGTCCTTCGAGAGCAGGAATCAGCGTTGATTCCTGACGCACCCGAAAGCATTCAAATACGTAAGTGATTTCAATCGCGCATTTCAAACCACAATCGTAATTAAAACAAAGAATATAGTTCTGTATATATTATGTTTGTAGAACAAGAAGAAATTAGTTTCCACGAACAAATTAAGGGTGGGGCGTAGGTAATTACCCCCGGCCCCCGATTTTCTCAATACGCTCCTGATCAAATTAGGAATCCGTAGCAAAAAGTTTAACCAATATCCTTCCTCATCCAAACATTTCCTTTGTTTTGCTATATTAACTATAATTAGATAACTAAATGACAATCCCACCAGTCAATAAAGTTGAAAAAATATTTCAATATGCGATATCAACACAGCCAGAAATAACACTACAATTTATCACCAGCAAAATCGTCAGTGTCAACCGCTCCAAGGACCTAGAGCTGATTTTGGGATAAGAGAGTGCCCGTTTTTCCAATTAGTTGGAAAGATAAATTACGTAAACGAAATTGAGTAAATTGGTATCAAATAAGTTGCGAGAGATGTAGTGAAAAATTGTTTTCACAAAATTACCAGATCGACCAATCCTTCAGCTATGGGAATGAAACACTAACCGCAATTTCGCAATATCAATGTCCACTACACCACTACACTGTCGAGGATTGGAGTTGGGGATTCGAATATAGCTTTTTCATTTCTCCCCGACTGATGGCATCACTCATCTTCATTCTTGCTGGTAGGACTCCAAAGAACTATTTGTTGTGTTTCATCGATATGTTCACATTTGAGCGCCACCAGATACAAGTAATGCAACATGTAGGCTCATATTATGCCAGATTAACATCGTACCATCTGTCGTAATTACGGTCTAGAAAAACCGAGTCTGTAACTTGTCCGTCCTGCTCACAGTGTGGTCTAGATCTCCATTTCAAGAAAAGTTTTTCATACGTTTTGCAAAAGCGGAAAGAGAAGAATTGGCACAGTCTCTTGTGCGAAAAAACGTCGATGATTCTCTATGTTTGAATCCAATCCATTTACTAACCTTGTAACGAAGCTTAAATTTTGGAAATATCATTTATTTTAGATCGGACAGTAAATACGGATATTACACCTAAATTCCGTTTGAACAGTTCATAATTTCAATAGATATGCGTGAATTCCGAATGTGTATTCCGTGATTGTCACTTTTCTAAATTTCCGCAATTTTGAATAAGTTTAATTATTCAAATAGATGAATCTAATTCATGCCTGTTTAAAATTTGCATTCATTCCGAATTGTTTCATAAGGTAAATGATAGCTAAATAGTTTATATTTTGGGCATTACGATATATCTTCCGATCCGACCGAAATTTTAACCGTTTAATATATCGTAGTGTGATTTGAACATTTCACTTATTATTGCTATCTGAAAATATTTACCGAATACCGCTCATTATGCTAGGACCTGTTTGATTTGTATTTACCGCAAATGATAAATGTGAATCATTTGTCAACCGATTCCGTACCGTTGAATTGAAATTAAACACCGAACATATCGCAAAATAGATATGTTATAACCGTTTGAGCTTCATTACATTTTCCGTCTGGGTAAAATCTTTGTAAATAATACCGTTCAATTGCATTTATATTGATTATTCTGGAAGTGTACTTGTTATATTTATTATATATTTTAATATTTGGAATTCCCTGTTTTATTAAATTATTTCTGCTCCATCTTCAAACGAGCTAAGTTTTAACCAGGTATCAATTGTAACTAAAGCCTACAATTTTGATACTGTTTTCTGCCCAATGGGCCCTGGTTTTACTTCACTGTAGCTACTCTAGGGACAAGGCTATCTATAGATAGCATAGTGACAAGCCTTGTGGTGAAGACCCTAGCAGAAATCTTCAAAAAGGAGTAAACCTTTGGAAAAAATCTGGCGCCCGAGGATTTGAAGCTTACGCAGTAAGCAATTGACCGGAAAGCGACAAGGTACACGTCATAACCTCATCACAGCTTCCCTTAAATATACTGTTGCTGACCTCTTTATGACTGCTTCACAATTATGTTAAGATGTTATTGTTAACATTTTGCTGATGTTGAAACTAATTTATAGATCTCCATTTGGAGTTGCTTCGAATGAAGGTAGATGGAAGTGGTAATAAAGAACGTGACCTTCGACTCAAAGTAATGTCAAGTTTATTGAGAGATTCTAGTTGCCACCATGAATAATTTTATCCAATAAGATTGCTATTGCTACCTCCGAGAGCATCTTGTCAAGTTAGATTTAATCTAATGTGGATATACCTTCATCTTCTGTTACAAAACATAAATATTTTGACACTTAATAATTACTAAATAAATAAAATAAAAAATGTTTACCTCGAACAACTTTATGTCTGGGATCGATAACGTTTATGAGAAAAGTAAAAATGAGTAGCGTCATCTAAAATTTCGGATGAATTTATTTTATTCATTCTTTGTGGAAAAAATTCTTTCAATATCTTATGAAGCTGGCTTCGACCATGTACATCCATAATATCATTAAGGAAATGTTATTGAAACAATTGAACTCGAGATTACACTTTAAACTTGATGTATTAACTTCACATGTTCAAGGCCAAAGAAACAAACTAAAAAAACCTTGACATGTTTCGATTCCATATATCAACATCGTCAGAAGCATTTCTAAGACTGCTAGTATTAGAAATACTTCAGACCATATTTCTGTATAATCGAAATATGTCAATATCTCTATGGCGTTTACCTACTTAGTGTAAATTTATTATTAAAAGTTCAAATTCGCTTTGAAAATGCCGCTGTTGAACGTAACAATTATTGCCAGCAAATGAACTTTGCAGTTCGTGTAAATTTCGTTATTCTAAAATTTTTTAGTAACATTTCAAGCTATTACAGCAAACTTCAAAGAGTAATCTCGTTTTGAAACCTTTCCTTAATTGCGTTCAAAATTATATTTCCACTCCACTACGTAGTTACCTCATTAGATTTGATGGATCAACTGGTTTGATATTAGTATCCATGGTTCGAATTCATGAGGGAGTTCAATGAAATGAATGATGACAAATTCATATTGCGCTTTTGATTAGTTCCAATAATAAAAGTTGCAAATCAAACATCAAAATTGCATTATATATTCAAAATCACAAATAGCAAAATCTGTTAATATCGAGCTATTCTGTTTTTAGTATTGAAATAACAAAAATCGGATATATTCATTCAGGCAATTTCACATGTATTACATTCGTTCTTGCAAAAGGGCAATGTTTCCCACATAGAGTGTAATAAGTTATTATGAATCCAGTATTCTGTATATGTATCGCTGGAAATAATGAATATTTCGTTGTAGAGTATTTATCTTGTGATTTGTGAAAAAAGGCTTAAAGTTACATAAAAATAAACTATTATTGGAGCATGGTAAAAATGGATTTTATTTTTAAGAATTGTATTCAACAACATATTAATAATTTGTGGAAACCAATATTTACTCCCTGTGGAAGAGTTTCCACGTATTCATTGTTCACAATATGTAGAATAGAGGAAAGTGACGATTTGAAACAATCATCATAATTGAGAGCGACGAAAAATTCTGTACCCAAAACGAGACTGATCCACAAACAAATGAAACCATTCTTAAATTGTTGATACTGATAATACCTAAGCTGTTTTTTCTTGAAGAACCGTGTTCAATGCGAACCAGTGACGTCAGCATTGAATGCGGTTCAATCTAATTTGAATGCATCCTTAAGAACGGTTCGAAATCCAAAAGCAATAGAAGAGATGGGAAATGTCAGATCATTGGATCATTGACAATTTTTGACAGATGTTTCACAGAAGAGAAATACTGAACATAAACAATTTTGTTTGTTAATGAGTATGATAACCTCCAGTATGAGGAACATTCAATATGGGGCCATCTATCCGAGAGAGTAAATCTCTTACAGTCTGTTTCTGGAACCTGAACAACCGGAAAAAGTCGTAATCAAGATAATTATCCACCCATTATTCGCCAAAATTATCAATCTTTGAATGTTGAAAATTGTGGAAAATAAATAATTCCTGAGAGATACTCTCTTCTGCTAACTGCAACTGTTTTATCAGAAGTAATACGTTAATTTGTCGATCATCAACGAAAATTAGAATAATACCGTGCAAATTCATTTTCAAGTTTATAGTAATGGTTAGCGACGATTAATATAAACAATAATTATAATATTGGTGACCATTGAAGTTTCAAAACGGTTATTTTCTTGACATTATTCACTACGTCATATTGAATGCGGTTTGAAAACAAGGTTCAATGCGGTTCATCCAAGAAAAAACACCTCTAGCTCCCTCGATGAAGAAAAATGGCAGTCTTCCAGTGACAGGTTGATCTGTCATTTTTTTAGGGTCAAAGTTAACATAACCATAAAGAAGATTCTATTCCAATGGCAGATTTATCAATTTTTTTTATATATACTTCGACTACACGACAGTGTAAACGATATAATGTACGAAGAACATCGTGTGAGCCAGGAGTGGAATGTAGGGAGAGGAGATAGGCATTCGTATTTTTCTTGAATGTTTGGAGGTTATAGGCATAGGGAAAGACCTCACTATGTAAAGAGTTCCACAACTTTGCTGTTCGATAAAAAAATGAAATCTGGTTGGCAGAAATTCGGTTGGTCTCGAGCTTGACACTGAAGGGATGACTAGTTTGAGCTCGTCTAGTTCGCCTATCTGGAATCTCTCGTGGTGGAATAACAGACGAGATTTCTGATGAGCACCGACCATGGAAATATCTATAGAAAAGGGAGAGATCTCCCACCTTTCTACGATGTTCCAGAGAGGTCGATGAACTCGAACAGCTCTCTTCTGGATAGAATCCAAGAGCTTCAGCGTATGTTTGAGAGCCGAACTTCAAACATGTGGACGGGACAGGTGGTCACTTCCAGCAGACTGTTGATATGGAGCAGAAACAAAGTTGGTGCCAAGACAGATCCTCCATTATGGAGGATATCAATTACATATAGCATACTCCGAAATTCTAGAATTGAGATAGGATTCATTAATTGAGACAACATCCGATATTATCTCCTAATAATCACAGCTGGATACAGGAAGCACATACACAATATCAACAAAAAAAAAGATATGCCGAGGGCGAAATAACTGAACAATTTTTGATAAAAAATGTAAGTGGTGTGATGAAGCGAGCTAGACTGTGCAGTCATTCATTTACAGCGTCTGCCTTGCCTATAATTTGCTTCGTCTCTCAAATCAAGATGTAAATTAATTTACTTTTACATGTTTATGTGCATGTGGTGTCCCTTCTTCAGACTAACTTACCTACCCATATCATTAGGAAGATAATTTTCCCCGATATTTGATCGAGTAACCCTGTAGGTACCCACAAAATTGAAAACCTCCTCCGTATGCTTAGTCTGAATAATTGGGATTATGTAAGTGACTGGGCATTATTTTTCAAATAGTTGGCAAGTACATTAATTATCCAACATTGAAAAATGCAGATTCAAATGTATGTTATTGCTATTGTTGAGCGATGAGCGACAACTAATATGAAAACTAAAATTTATTAAATACAACACATATGATGTTATGAAGGATGGAATATTTCCACTTAAGATGGTCTCCATGCAGTGGTCCATGTAAGGATATGTACACTCATTCCTCCATATCAATAGTTACAGTCCAATTATAACCATATTTTGAAACTTTGGATCAACATCTTAGTTAGTCAGTGACTGTTAATGCAGCTCTTCCAATTCAATGTATCGCTTTTATTGAATGATCAGTATGTCATAAAAATGTAAAAACTGGTACGTCAACAATTTTTCTAATTTCGATGACCATGAAAATAAGACCATTTCTTCACTGGACAAAAGTACAAATGCCTTTGTGAGGTAGTGAGTGTCATGAACATAAATTTCATCCATATAGATGATAGCTCTATAGCTCCGCATTTTTAGGAGTATTTTCTGAGTAGCCGAATGGTCTGGTAGTCCATTAATACTTTGATTTTCTCTCTTAAAGACTCAGTGACACCCTGATAGTTCATATCTTGAACAATGAACTTGCCTAAGCGTAACGTTTTCATTTGATATATTGATTAATGATGCATCTACCTAAAATTGCCAAATCAACCCCAGCCAACTTTCGAATTTCGGTTAGCTACCTCTTTATTTGAAATTGAAACCATTTCCTGTTCACGTTTCTATTTTCTCATCTCCAATTTAATTTTTCACGCCCATTGCCTCACTGACTCTTTTTTGAACCTTTAAACTATTACTACTATTGCACATATTTTTAACTACTGGTTTTACCTTCCCAAGAGGAATTATGATTTCGCCTGCCGTTGCTTCCTTTTCTATAAATTTTAATACGTCGCTTACAATTTCTTCGCTTTGGCTACTTTAGAACCTTGTTTTTTAGTCTACTATAAGGCATTTGAAAACAATAAAAACACAACTATTGATGAAAATACCTTGTTTAAAATTATAAAGAATGGCTGCGTTAGTTTTCAATTATTTTCTCTACCTATTGTAAGCACACGACGAAATTCACTGTAGAAATTACGTGACTTAAATGAGCTTCCGTGTATCGTCTAGTGCACATCCAATATTCAGAGGCACATCTATTTTATTCAAGCTGTACATTGACATAGATTTCATACATCTGTCAAACCTTTATATCTGATGATAACCAATATTTCATCATCCGAATCATTTACGGTCACACACACACAGGTTCATATGAAATAATTCATGCATCATTGCGCATACATGTTTACACGAACGAGCTTTTGGTTTGGTACAGGTTATGAAAAAATTAATGATGCAAAGACCTTCTTTGGTGATAAATTCGAATTAGAACAGCTTCTTGGTAAGTATTATGACCAAGCTTTCATATTGCACCAAGCGAATGAGGAAAAACCAAGAGTTATTCTGGTAGTCCGACCCTGCGCACCTGAAATTTGACAACCTGACAAATGAAAATGCAACACTCCCATCATAGGCCTATTAAAATGAATAACGACATTCGATCATACTTAAGTGAAATTCATGGCAAAATAACAATCTTTCGTAAAATGTAGTTGCGGGAAAATAAAAATACAACGGAAATTAAAATAAGCATTTTATTGTAAATTAATATAATATATCCTAATAACTAAAATAAATGTAATACTCTGTGAAAATACTTAATAAATGTAAATACTTATTTTTAAGTGTAGATTTCAAATCATAGAGATTCTGGATAGACAAATATATTTAAGTAATAATAAAAGACTACATAATGCAATTCATAAATTTGTAAACACCTTTGGAATGAATAAGATTGTAATTTTAGTTTGTAATCATGCAGATTATGAATACACATATATTTAAGAATAAGATTCATAGACATACGCCCTTTGACAGTCCAAAAGTGAGATAGCGTTTACATTTATTTCAATGTTTTTAATATACCAAAAACAAAGAAAGTATGCAATATAATTGAGCGCATTTTGTCATAAGAAAAACTTGAGTCGTGATAATTTTCATTTATCTCACTTAAGGATGGCACCAGCAAAAAATATTGGCCTAAATGTCAGATATGTATTGGTTGAAATTTGAAATAACTAGATTCCGTCTTTATTTAAAAATCTATATGTATATGTATTTACAAAATGATCACAAAAGAATATGGCAAAAAGTTGTAAATCTACACATATAGTAAGTACTTTAGCTTCAATATATTTATCAGATAATCTCAGTTCGATTATTTATATCACAAGATCTATACTGATGAACGTAAGGGGGCCATAGCATACTCCTAAATCACTGAAAGTTTCCAACTGGATAAAACTAGAGATGTGAATGAAGCAAATGAAAAAATATATATTAGTGACATCTTTAGTATGACTTATTAACTAATTATACATTCTGAGGATGCTACTGTATGATGACAGGATAGTTAATAACTTGTTATTAAAGCGTTCACCTGTGTTTTATTTATTTATATATTGAATCAATTCAAAAGTAGTAAAAATCGTAACTAAATATTAACTAATGAGCTTATTTAGTATTGTTATACTCTTTAATAACTATATATTAACAATTGTTCTACCAAACAGTGGCACCATGAGAATGATTTGTTAACTGCTTACAACAAGATAAAATTAATTGAATACGATGGTCTAGGTATATAATTAATGGTGTAATGGATATGACAGAGCCTGTGATTGGGATTACGTCACAGAACATACATTAACAAAGAATTATGGATGAATTATAAATATACACAGGGTGTCCCAGTAGTAATCTGCCAAACTTCACCAGTCGATAGTATATCGAAAAATAAGTAGACAAGCATAATTTAATTTTCTTCAGAAACGCTTCCTAAGCGAGATACAACCCTTCAGTTCGGTTTGAAAAATGGTTTCTTCATCATAACTTTCCGGCCGGTAAAATAGATACTTTTATTTGACACTACAATATGTGTTCTATGTGGCTATTTAACATTTTATCTAAACCTTCAACACAATTTATTTAAAAAACGGCTGCTCTAATCATAATGTTGCAAGAATACTTTTCCAAATTGAACAAGGAATCAAGAAAATTAACAATTTTTGAAAAATATCCAGTGGAGGAAATAATGTGGAAGACAAGAACGCGGGGTACAGGACAAATTTGTCGAATGTTTCTAGTGTCCAAAAATGGGTATCTATTTCAGAATATTTGAACCAAATTTGGTCAAAATCGCTGTGTATATTTGAATATCTGTAGATATAAGAAGAAATCTTGAAACACATTAATTAGTATAGTTTTGAATGATCAAATAAATATTTATAACATACCCATAATCAATAAGTCATGTGCAATATATTGTCTGTGATGTCATCTTAATCACAGGCTCTATCTTGTTCATCTCTCCCCTAATTGTATACCTAGATCAAGCAAAGAATAAATTACTTATTCTTTGGCCATACTATCTTGTAAGCAGATTTCTCACTATGAAGATGCCTCTGCATGGTTAAATAATGTAAATATACAGTTAATAAAGTATAAATTTGTAATTCACCAACTTTCTACTAATCAATTTGAATTCAACAAGGTTGCAATAAACAATTAATAAATAAAACTGAATCATACTTAGTTAATTTCATATCATATCCTCATGTGAAACATCTTCATAATATTATATCTCTACAAACTCACATAATGCAGAAGGCTTTGTTACCTCTTCAGATTTTCTTTGTCAGCGTTAGGAGTGATGATGGGGTATAGTCGGCACTCCCACCTCTGGCCTAGGGTGAGATGCCAAGGAAACCACCGGCAGTCACTCAATTATACATAGGAAGTTACAAAGGGATTTCAGTTGGATCCTCCACTATAATAATCAATAATTGAGTGGCTTCACTAGTTATTTCAATCTCATTGGAATGTGGTACATAATACTGTAAACATAGAACACAGCTAATGCTAGAATACTACTCAAGTCATCCTGCCATTTATTAGAACTATAATGATTGTAGTAAGTACACATTGACATGGAAATGATAATCTCAATAAAACCAATAAGGTAGAAAAACTGAAAAAATATAAAAGAATGCTACATAAGAAATTATTTCAGCAAGCAATTCTAATCAGTTTAGTTTATAAAAACACAATTTACACTTTTTGACTAAAATTAATTTATAAATTTCAACAATGGTTTCACCAATTCTAAATCAACTAAATTATCTTTAAAGATGTAATCCCTTGAAATAATCATAGTAAACCTAAAAATGACACGTTTGACGCTGATATCGAAGAATTCTATGATTTTCCAAGAATTTTCCACAAATTTTAATTTTTATATAATTATATCAAAGACCTATTACATTTCTTCTTCAAGGCTTACTGCGAAATTAACGACTAATTGCGAAAAATTTGCCTAAATAAGATTTTCCGTGGAAAATCTGACTTTTCTAATAACGTTGTTTTGAAGGAAAATAAAAGTTGTTCAAAATGTATTTTTCTTCAAAACGAATGTTATTAGAAGAGTCAGATTTTCCACGGAAAATCAGGAAATCGTATTAAGGCATATTTATCGCAATTAGTCGTTAATTTGGCAGACAGTAAGCCTTAAAGAAGAAATTGTGGAAAATTCTTGGAAAATCATGGAATTTTTACTTCAGCGTCAAACGTGTCACTTTCTGAGACAGAGAGGTCTGTGGAAAATGACTTATTTGCCTGGAGTAAATGTGCGAAATATCAGGATTATGGTTAAGTTTTGATTGAATTCCAAGAGGTGGTTGGTGTATTTTAAATCCTGTTTCTTGAGCCCCAATATTTGAGTAATAATAAAAGGCAGTTTACTTCTGAATATACTGGAAATCATTGAAATAAGTTACAATCTTCCAAAAAATATTTCTACTAATTATTATTTAACGGATCACATCATTAAACTCAATTTAGTTGATAATCCTATATAATGATGATGCCCCCTCTGTGTGAGTGGAACGATCCTTAAAATTATAAATAAATTTTACAGTGAAAAAAGTGCAAATTGTGTTTTTATAAACTATATTAGTGAATTATGAATTTAAACTTAGTAAACATCCAAATTATTGAACTATTTAACATTGCAAATAACATTAATTAGGTAAATTGCTATGCTAATAAAGTTGACTAGGGTAAAATAACACAACCGGAAATACAAAAATCACTCAGTATAAATAATTTAGGTGCAATATGACACTAAGTTATTGACGATTAGTTGGACTGTTTAAATACAGATAACTAAAATCTAATATTTCCTCGCTTGTTAGTTTGAAGACATATTTATCTACAATAAACTACCTACATACAAAATAGCAACATTTAGAGGAATGTCGAAGGTATTGTTAGAGGTTTGGAGTGCAATCCTAAATAAACTTGTAAATAAATTTGCATCATGCAATGACAACCATAAGGTAAATACAGTTGACAAACTTGCAGGTAGGTAATATGCCATCCTGCAAGTTTGATATGTCACTAATGTTTTCTGTTCTGTCATGCCCAATAAAGCATAGCTCATTTCTAAAAATTTGATAGATTGCAGGATGTTAATACATGTTCAAAATTAAATCCAAACTCAAAATATGCTCTTAAAATAAATTCATTTTGAAGATCACAGTACATGCATCAGATGTTCTGATCTTCAGATTCATTCTAATGAATCTGTTGATCATTTCAATGGAATTACTCTTCAGCTTAATTTGACCCTATTTCTAGTGATATGTTCAGTCCCTGAAAAAATTCTCAGAGCAAGTGATATTCTTCGCTCCATTTATATATTCCATGAATATCGAAACAGTTACTGGATGGAAGACTCCTATTTCATACCTTTGAACTTGTTGATCTTTGTATATTAAATAATCTTTTTTGTATAACGACTGTAAATGTTTGATATATTACTATATGGTTTTGGGAGTTAAGGTTGCAATGTTGTATGTTCATCAAAGTCTAAATTATTTGTTATTCACAGATTAATCGAATAAATATTGGAACTGAAAAGTGATAAATTCAAACTTAAATAAGAGCAATATATTTTATATTTCAAAATGCCTCTTTATAATGTTAAAAGTATATATTTTACGTAGAATGTCAAGTATACTTCCAGTCACTAACAAACCTTTTTCTATTAGCTCGTAAATCTAACATCTGGTTTGAAAGTGAATACTTAAATTTTATTGGTCTCGTCTCTAGTCGGTCACTTACTGTGTTGTCATGACCACGCATCTATTAAAAGTTCTGCTTAGCAGTGGATTTTTGATAATTATACTATAGCATTGAGGTTTACAATTTCGTTTATTCGTGTTTCTGTTCGTTTCGGTGACGTGGGCATTTTAATTGAAATTGGTGCAATTTGGAAGCTTTGTGTAATACAATTAGTTTTAAGTAATCAAGTTTTAGACATAATAAGTCTTCTGATGATGGTCGTCAGACCGTAACGTACGTAAAGACAAGACAAATATAAAGCATAAGTGTTATTGTGACCTACTTCCCGAGAATTTATATTTAATTCATACCTGGGTCAAGAATCTTTATTATATATTTCAAAAAGTGTCTGTCTGTCGATTGTGAGCAGTTCTTTTGTGATAAGATTTACCTTATAGTTGAACAATCTATAATTTAACATTTGTTATAAGTATGTACATATAATCAAAATAAAGCTTGTCATAAAAAAATATATATTTCACATCATTCTTGAGTTTCCATTTCATCGATAGATGAAGGCTTTTTACATTTCATCAAACGTGTATTGCACTTGAATTATAGTGTTTGACTTTTTCCATTGTGTGTTATGTTAACGATAACACGTTTCCTTTTATGAACAAATAAATAAAAATGTTTACTATAAACCAGTTATTGTTAAAACAGTGCAGTCCTGAGTGGATTAAGTTTAATGTAAGTAGGTAATGCCTACCCAGAATTACTTAGCCGGAGTAGTGATGCGATTGTTTCTTGTTATGTGAAAAGCCCACATTGTCATGAAAATTCAGTAATAAGTACCTACATGAATTCTTTCAGTAGAATGTAAAGCATTTAAAAAATAAATATAATTGCTCTCTTCTTTAATGTACATTCGGAATATAAGATCACATATTGAACATGCCATGAAAGATGGGCCGCCTTTGGAATCTAATCTAATCTAATCTAATGCTGTTTAATTGAGGATTTGTCTTCGATCTTTAATGGCATGATCTTGAAAGATATGAAGACTTGGTCTTTACGTCAAATAGTTTCATAGATTAAAATCATAACTTATATTGTATTCATTCAACAAAAATTAAGTTAAGACCCGCATGACCGCAGCAAACCACCAAATTCGGATATTTACCCGGAGGTTTAGAGTATTTGAATTTGGCGCCAATCATCATTATCTTTTCTATATGATATACTTTGTATGACAGAACATAGTTTTAGGATCAGGGATGTAATTTGAACTTACAAACTAACAACACAATAGATTTGTTTTTTTTTGGTGCTCATATAATAATTAAAAACGAAAGAGGGGCGGGGCTTTCGAGAAAAGGGAACTAACTTGTGACCACTCTGTCTAATGGAACAGTGGTTCAAGTTGAAACAAAGTTTAATCTTTCATAAAATTGAAAACCACATGCTTCTCCGGACTGATATTACATGAAAACATGAAGCGTGAACCACTGTTGACTGAGCAGTAATTCTTCTTAGATTTGATTCAAACGAAACTGTGGTTATCAAATTTTACCTTAACTTCCTGCGCGGCCCCTCTTATACTACACAGGCTCATAATATCCAACATAAATTTTGACTAGAATCAATTACGTATACTTTTAACTTCATCATTTTACAACAAGCACTTTGTACAATATAAGTTAATGATTAATAATACCTATTAGAAGATATGATACAGCAGTCCCTGAATAAATTAGAACATATTTATTAGCGCTGTGTGAATATTAACACGTGAAGAATGGATGAGCTTTGAGCTAAACTCCAATCAGTGATTTCAGAAATTAGATTTCTTTGTAGTCTGCACATGTGCTTTCGCTATAAACATAAATTTCAATTAGATTCAGAAATCAGTCAAGCAGCCTTGGGAAATTGATGAGTTTTCAGCCTTTGAGATTGAGAAGAAATGAGATTTCAGCCTCCGAGATTGAGAATAAATGAGATTTCAGCCTCCGAGATTGAGAATAAATGAGATTTTGGCCTCCCTAATTAAAAGTGAGAAAAAATAAGTCTCTAAGAAAGGAAATTAATATGAATTCAGCATCCCAGCTGAAAACTCAAATAGACATTGTCTTCTGTCATAGGAAATGATTGATATTTTAGCATGTAAGAAGAAAAGTCTATGAAAAATTGACAGCAAGAGCGTTAACTAAAACTTTGGAAGAATTAATATTCCACACAGTGTAAACGTTATATGTACATTTTAAAATATGTTATATAATTATATATTTGTATAAATATTTTCTCTTTCCGCCTGCAGATATTCAGAACATAATACTTTACAACTACAAAAATATGATTATATATTTACCATTTAAAAGTTATGCTACTACTTTTTTATGAAAAGCCTTCATTACTCTTTTTCATTTTGCTATTCGAAGCCACTAACAAATTCGTTTATGTGAATTGAAATTTTAGAGAAAAGTTTTGTATTGGGAATTGTATCCTGCATTACTCAAACATTAGATTGTTGATTGAATAATTAGGCAAAATAAAAACTTATGAAAGTATCATCTTGAGATCGATAGTTTTAGTTGAATACATGAACTATGCTCGACATAAAGCAGGATTAGTTGACTATTTAAAATTGATGGAATATGCAATACTTTTTCAATTAGTTATTAAAATCGACAGAGAAAAATGGTTTTGTGATTAAACCTGATCTCACCATCGTGAATTAGAGCATATTATTTGGAGAATATAAAATGATCTTGAGTTATATAACCTAAATTTTGAGAAGAGGAATAAGATATTTGATAAGCATCAAATCACTAACAGATAACTTGCAAATGGTAAATTTTGATAGAATTTGGGTAAATAAAGGATACATATACTTGGTTCTTTAGAGACGTCTATATTAGTCAAATAAAATTGACGCTTCCAAATCTGGTATCCTTTTAAAGTTGCCGCTCTTTTTCCAGGAATATGTTGGAGGACCCTCACTCATACAAAACTTCTTGTCCAAAGGACCTCCATTTTCCACATAATACATCAAGTAAAAATTACACATTTCATGTTTGTTTGTAGGTCTGAAAGAAAAGCGTCAATAGTTAAAGCTAGAACGGACATATTTTGTAAATTTATTCTACATCTAAAAAACTAACAAGAAAATCTGATTCTAGCGACAATATTACGGTTTTCCTTATTTTACTTACAAAGGTAAATAGCATCATCTAAAAACTCTCCTAGCTACAGCCAAAGGTCATGACCTTATAGGTAAACTATCAAGATAACAATAAGAAATATGATTATTATTATCATTATTACATTGATCTGGTGCCGCCACGCTCCCTGGCGCCCAAGTACTCGTAACATTCAATGTAACTTATAGAGTTTATTAATAATCGAGGAAATAAAGCATTCCACATCAGTGGCGGCTCCTCGAAGGAGGCTAAGGAGGCTCAGCCTCCTCACCAATTTATCTTAATGATCATTCTCCATTTTATTTCCTGCTTCTCTGATAATTATTTAAATTTTACAATTAATTCCCCGTTCTCAGTAGTTATTTTTAATCTGGCAACAGTGGCCAGAGGCTAGATTCTCTATATATCTCAAACGCTAAATACGTGTGGTCAACACAGTTGCCGTTTTTCCAACCAGTTCAATTGCCAAACAGGGTAAAACAGCGAATATGGCAACACTCTATGTAGGCTAGCTTCTCGTACGAACTCGATCGTTCGTATGAAATACCTACGATACTTGCTACGACAGCGACACGTGCTCCGTCAGTTATTGTTTTTGTTTCGCCACGCGATGTAAGGTTAAGTTATAATTTATCTGTTCGGTGAGTTATTAACAAAGAGTTCTTTGGTTATTAAACGTTAAAATGAATAGTGATTTAGTTGCTGAGATCTTAGAAAATTCATTTAGTGGATTAACATATGACAGAAAAGTGTTTTTAGAAATAAACGGCCTTTACCGGATTTGAAAGGATCAGTGATGACAGGTATGTTTCAAAATCGATCATTTGATACTGATAATTATAAAAAATATTTATGGTTAACGGGATCTGAGGTACACAATAAATTATACTGCTGGTATTGCTTGCTATTTACATCTGATACAACTTCATGTTGGGGGCACTCGGGTTATGATGATTTGAAAAATTTAGCTCGTGGTATAGACAGACATGAAAAATCGCAGGAACATATTACATCGAGTATTAAGTTTAAATTAACCGGTAAACAGAATATTATTAAAGGAGGAAAACATATAATTTGGTAGACAAGAAACTACATTATAAACAACTTTTTTTATGAAATTTTAGATACTATTAAAGGTCAAATTGAGATTCGATTTTCCGATTTACATGAATTGAAGTTTTTCGACTTGACGAATAGAAGATTTTTCGAATCTTTTTCAAAAGAGTTTCCCAATACACCTTTAGATAACTTAGTTCTAAAATATAAATTTTTTGATAAAATAGCACTGCACAATGAATTATGCGTTGTATACACGGATAAAGATATTTTAGGCCAGTACGACATTCACGCCGATATGATAAAATATATGATAGACAATGATTTGCAACAAGTTTTACCTCAGTTTTATAAACTACTTTGTTTGACAGTCACCATTCCTGTCACGTCGGCATCGGTGGAGAGATCATTTTCTACTCTCAAACGAATTAAAACTTACTTGCGAAATACAATGGGCCAAAATCGTTTATACAATGTTAGTTTGATATCTATTGAAAAAGATTTAGTAAAACACTTAAAACAAAGTGATACATTTTATGATAATATTATTGATCATTTTTCGCAAACTAAAGACCGTAGAATTCTGTTAATATATAAAAAAAGTTAATAAAAAATAATAAATAAAAAAACAAAATATGAAAAATTAAAAAAAAAAAGAAAAAATATCAAAAATACAAAGAAAAAAAAACGAACAAAAAATTTTTTGCCAAGAGAAACTCTACACCTCCACGTTGGTTCTAGCTTGGCAACAATTAATTTTGTCACTGAAGTAGCTGTTGGCGCAGTTGGATGGATTAAGATGCGGTTTTCTGCATTCGATTCAGAAAGTGATTTAGAAAATTTGTCCGGTATTTGATTTTTGCGGAAATTAATTTATTGCATTTCTACAGCCAAAAAAATGCATTTTTCTGAGTGCACTTTTTGAGGTGAATAAAAGAAAAGGACTCGAATTGGTTTCTCGGGGGTTTTTGGGGTCGCTGAACACAAATATGCTATCAAGATTCCCCGGGGTATCTGGACGTCTTGACGCCCTAGATGTCGATGAAATTAATTAAAAATTATTTTTAATGTTTGTTAACTGTTCAAGTGGTGATATAAAGGTTGCTAGTGATGATTACGACGTGAAAAAACTCTTCTGCAATACCTGGTGAACCCTGAGTCCGGGTAACCGCGTCATCTTCTAGCAATTTGTAAATTTTTCTTAGTTAAATGTAACAAATTCTAGCTCTCGGGAGTTTTCAAAGTCGTCGATCACGACTATGACACTCACAATATTCTGCAAATTACCTGGGGTGTTTCCGGGTCCCTGGAGCCCTCTGTATCTATGTCATCTTCTAGGAATTCGCACAACATTATGAGCATCATAATCGTGATCCTAGAAGATGGCGTAGATGAACAGGGCTCCAGAGACCCAAAAACACTCCCAGATAATATGCAGAACATTGCGAATTTAATAGTCGTGATCGGCGACTTTGAAAATCCCCGAGAGCCAGAATTTGTTACCTTTAATGAAGAAAAATTAACAAATTCCTAGAAGATGACGTTGATACAGAGGGCTCCAAGGACCTGGGAACACGCTAAGGTAATTTGCATCACATTGTGAGTGTCATAGTCGTGATCGGCGACTTTGAAAACCCCCGAGCCAGAATTTGTTACCTTTTATGAAGAAAAATTAACAAATTCCTAGAATATGTCGTGGTTACCCGGACTCAGGGTACACCAGGTATTGCAGAAGAGTTTTTTCACGCCATAATCATCACTAGCAACCTTTATATCACCTTTTGAACAGTTAACAAACATTAAAAATGGTTTTTTAAATTAATTTCATCGATATCTAGGGCGTCAGGACGCCCGGATACCCCGGGGGAGGCCTAGGGGACCTCAGGGAATTTTCTCGACCCCAAAAACCCCCGACAAACCAATTCGAGTCTGTTTGACTCATTATTCACCAAGTAATTAATTTTTTTCATAAAGTGCACTCACTCTTTGGCTGTAGAAATGCAATAAATTTTTTCCGCAAAAAAAAAAATACCGGACAAATTTTCTAAATCACTTTCTGAATCGAATGCAGAAAACCGCTTCTCAATCCATCCAACTGCGCCAAGTTTGGAAGGTTTGGCCTATTTTAGTGCTTTATTTCCTCGGCTATAATCCATTAATCAATATTACATTGCCTTAGATATCTTAGTGAGACATTTATTCTCAAGTAGGCCAGATGGCGTTAGATATTGTTGATTTCCCAAGCATTTGCTAGAGGGGTTATTTATACCTCGACAGAGTTATCATTTGGTAACATTGAAACTTACTAGTTTCGCTTGTGAGCTAAACATCTGTCCGGAATTATTAGTTGTAATATTTCTTCTACTGTTCGATCTAAGGACACCTTACCATTGCATTGTTAAGGATCAAGTTTATCAGTTAAACTTGAATTATGAAGAATAAGATGATGTGATAATAACTTACCCCACATAAGTAACATCATTACGGCTTGCACTATCCATAGTACATCTAGCAGCCTAAAACAAATTACTTTGAAATAGTTTGTGATCTTGCTTTCAGCTCGATTGGGTGAAGTTGGGAAATTTACTATTTCATAAATAATAACTGCCAAATCCAGAAGAACTAACTTAATGTTGAAATAGTGAAAGTTTTAATAATTAAGTATTTTTTCTTATGTTAATATGAAACTCATTCATCATTTAGCAAGAAAATCTTCAATACTAAATTTCCAAAATATCTAGTTAATTAATTTGGTTGCAGTTTTCAGTAGCAAAAATATTCCATCGTATTGGAAAAAATATTCTAAGCTAGAACACTTACAATTCTTTGTGGATTTTTAATGGGGTTCTTGTTAAATACAGGGTAAAACATTTGAGGTTGTAACGGATCTCGTTTTCCCAATAATGTCCAATGATCAGCACCGTATTCATCTGTGGTTACACTGTATCCAGATACAACTCGACCTAAAATAATATTGCCATTCACTGAAATCTCCTTACTCAACAACAAAATTATAAACTAGAAGTAAAACAGTTCATCCAAAGAATTATCTTCCCGTACTCAACACTCGCAGGAATTATTAAAATAAGCCACATTTGAGTTATTAAAAAAAGAATTTCTAGACCAGTTTTGGATAACCTTTAAACTTAATAAAATAGTTCATAAAACACAACAATGAAACAAGTTATAGCTTCCATCCAATCAAAATAGTAATATTGACGGTTCAGTACTTACCCAAGCTATGCGTATGAATTCTGTAAGCAAATGGATGTATTGTTTTGCCCTCATTTACCTCACAAGCGGCTTCCATGTGTGTTACTGACTTGGGAGGTATTTCACCACCAGTTCCCAGTAGAAGAACTCCAGCCAGCTTGCTTTGTCTGTAAATAAATAGCTTAATTTTAAAATAATTCAACCAATTAAACTATTACAATATAAATGAATGTAAAATATTTGGGTTGCAAATATTGGAAGTAAGTAATAATACTTTAATTCAGGTAAATACATATTTGTATAATACTCCAATATAAATTGAATAGACAATTCAGAAGATAAATTTCAAGTGGGTAGGTGAGCTACCTAAGCAAGCCTTGAGATGTAGTCATCAGCTTGGGTTGTGTTAAATTTATGTTCATAGCCTATGTTGCATAATAAACCGAAGCTACTTGGTTAATGACCAAAAGGAAAGAATAAAAAAACAAGTAATAAGCAAATTTTCACTGTACTCACGGTTTTTCTGTGTACATCATGAACAAACCAGAATTGTCAGTGGCGCCCTCTGCAAACACAATAAATAGATAAGGTAATTAAGATACTTGTTTCTCAATTGATAGATTTGGCAAGTTTAGTTTTCTCCCAACAAGGAATTAAAGACCAAAGCATATTCGTAATGATAATCTTAGGATAGATGGCTAGTGGAATTTTATCTATACCCTCTATAGTACAAGGCCTATTACGCGTACAAAAAGTACGACTTCATCAACAAGAGGTTTACGAAGCTTACTACAGTATCGTTTAGGCTTTAGCTGGTATTGATTGTGACAGGTGATAAATATTAGAGTTAAGCAGATTTTTCTTGTGGAAAATTATATGCTGCACCTATCCGTAAGGGTCCTCGTATTTTTACCTGTAAATCAGAGTGTTATGACTGAATAAAGTGCGTTGCAAGATGGCTTCGTAATTGAATGATTATGTTGGTTCTTCCTGTATTTTGTGATAACAATACGTTGAAATGGGTATTGAACTTCTTATCTTTATTAATTTCTAGGGATACCAGCAAATTTAATTTATTCTAAATGTGTAAAATCTTTAAATTAGTTAAGGTTTTCCATAATTAAATGTTCTGCAAATATAGAATCAGATTTATTATTTGAAACTACGCCTATGTTCTTTGATCCGTTTTATGAATGCCCTTCCTGTCTGACCAATGCTACCATTTTCATAATAGAAATTATAATTTTCAATTTCATGCATCGTTGCCTACAAACATTTATATTGCATCTCACAAAATTGAAATTTACCTGGAAATTTTTTAGAGTAGTGAATTTGTAAAACTAAATACTTTATTTCAGTTCCTTCTCCTACTTGAAATCCGACATCTTCAGGAAGTTCTAACGTTTTAGCATTACGAGCCCAAGCGTAAATGACCTGAAAATAAAAAATCAGTTACGAAAGTTCAATTTTTCAAGTTTCTTTCTATTGGGAGCAAACTGAAAAGTTCAATGCTACTGGATAAACTTGTATTGATTGAAAACATATTTACACGTTCACACTACATGGAGATTAATATCATGGATCTAGAACATTGTCCTGTAGGACCCCAACGTTAACAATTTAATCTTCCTACTTTGTGTTCTATACTTTTTGCTAATTATATAATGGGCCGATTGTTTCGGCAGTTCCTCAAAATGAAAGATACTGTAATGTAATTATCACCGCATTTGTTTTAAATCTACGCAAAGACAACAGAAACGATGATTCACAATAGCGCTGTTGAAGAAAACTTGATTGCTTTTTAATCTATAACCGGTGATATTTTTAGAATTTATGGTAACGCATTAAAACAAAACGTGTCAGTCAATAGAAGTTTGAATGGAAGCATAATTATGTTAAATTGTTTCCAACAATTTTTTTAGGAATACGAGTATAATATACTTCCGGTTTTACTAAATAATTGCCGATAGCCCATTTGTTCACGAAAAACCAACAACACTATGTTTTTATCGTCAATAATAAGCACATCCGTTTATGCCGGAGATCGTCATCAACTTTGGCATTATAAATCTGGGTATATTGTTAGACCTCTCTCACCCGTTTCTGAAATAATTCCGATTTCATAAGATCCGAGTACATCTTTTAATTATTATTTTGTGAAAATTTGACGATTCCTCGGTTAAATATTCAGATATCATGAAAAGCAAAGAATGGATAATTGCTTTTCAAGAGAAGAAATGAGTGAAAAGCAAAGTATGGATAATTGCAGACATAACCAGGATGTTTGCTGTAATTGGCGTTCTAACTGACACTGAACTGAAAGCTAATAGAGGAACCATTACACCCTAGACGAATATTTCCATCAGAAAGATGTCTTAGGGCGAACAGCTGATTGGAGCTAGATTTTTGCATACTGTTCGTTAGGCAACAACTACTTTTCATCTTACGTTGAATGACAGTCCATAGAATTTCGTCGGAAATGCCTTTTCGGGGTTTTAAATAGAACATGAATAAGACACTCATTACAAACTGAATACACTTGTTGACAGGATAAATATGTTTCGAGCATACATACAAGGAGGGTCGAGTACTCGAGTCCCGTAAGCGTAATGCTATTGCGTTGACCGGCTGTAAGAGAAATTTCGGTGCTCTGTCTTTTTTTAATATATCGAAGAGAGGTCCGATAAGTTAGAAAAGGAAAGAGCACCGAAAATTTTCTTACAGCCGGTCACGAAATTGGCTGCTCGAGTACTCTATTCTTGATCTCTATGGTTGACCTTGACCTGGCGAAACATATTCTACGTGGTAGTAAATTTATTTCATACATTTTTTAAGATCGCTTCTACAAAAGCTTGGCTCGCTAAGGTTTATTTTTTTCGATTTCTCGGGAAAAACAGCTACATTGACTATACATATTTTAAATATGCACTACATAAAAATGTTTCTATTAAGCAATAAATTCCATCTTGTGTTGGAAAAGCGGACGAAACTGACTCTCACATCCTAGTCCGGGCAGTATATTCGCCTTTAGTCGACTAAATGAAGATTATTCACGAATATTTTGATAATAAAAATCAAATGGCATTTTCATATTTTTTGGGTCAGTATCCACCTTTTTTATTCTTGTCATTTATTGGCAGCCTTTTCAACTTAGAGGGCTTTGAAAAAAAGGGCCTCAAAACCCAAGTCGGCCACTAATTAAATAATTGCAAATTTTATGAGTGGCAGTTTATTACAAAAAAATAAAATTTTTTGGTGTTAACTTTTCTCCTGCAACCGATATTTCCCCAGTTATTCCAAAAAACAAAAAAATGGCCTTTTTTCCAAGGGTTGAAAAAGTAGGTAATTTTTCTAAAAACGCATAGTTATCGAGATAGCAACGATTTTTTCGCGGAGATTTGAAATTGGGAAATGTAAATTTGAAAAATGACGATATATTCGCCCGATCATCATGAAATTTATAATTTTTTGTGTTTTTTGGCTACCGGTTACGAATTCGTCAGAAAAATTTAACATTCAAAGTTTTCTAAATTGGGCCCATACGAAAATGACATAATGTCATTTAAATAATTTTGCGATGTATCAATATTTTGTTTCAAAATAAGATTTTTTCCATGTATGGAATTTTTCGAAAAAATAATATCTTTGAAGTTATACGCATTTGAAAATTGTTTTTGTAGTTGCTGTATAAGCAACTTATACCACTCGGCCGATGACATGTTTGAATGGTTTGTTCCCATTTCATCGATATTTCCTTTAATAAAATACTTATTCTTGATTAAAACTTTTATATTTTTATGGAAAATTATTTCACGAAAAATTATTTTTAAGAAAATTGATCCTGCGGTAAAATTTTTGGCGACACTCTGATTGATGGGGACTGAAATTTTGTTTAGAACTACAATATCGTTGTCCATACCAAAATATTGTCTGTTTTCTCCGGATTAGAAGAAAATGCCAATAATCGTGCAATTTTTAGAATCTAATCTCTTTGAAGTTATTATTGGAAGGAAGTAACAACCACAATCTGCTTAAGCTACGTGAGAAAAAAATGATCAATTTTACATCATAAATGAAAAATATTTCAGAAAATCGATGATGGAATTTTTCTCCGGATTAGAAGAAAATGTCAATAATCGTGCAATTTTTAGAATCTAATCTCTTTGAAGTTATTATTGGAAGGAAGTAACAACCACAATTTGCTTAAGCTACGTGAGAAAAAAATGATCAATTTTACATCATAAATGAAAAATATTTCAGAAAATCGATGATGGAATTTTTCTCCGGATTAGAAGAAAATGCCAATAATCGTGCAATTTTTAGAATCTAATCTCTTTGAAGTTATTATTGGAAGGAAGTAACAACCACAATTTGCTCAAGCTACGTGAGAAAAAAATGATCAATTTTACATCATAAATGAAAAATATTTCAGAAAATCGATGATGGAATTTTTCTCCGGATTAGAAGAAAATGTCAATAATCGTGCAATTTTTAGAATCTAATCTCTTTGAAGTTATTATTGGAAGGAAGTAACAACCACAATTTGCTTAAGCTACGTGAGAAAAAAATGATCAATTTTACATCATAAATGAAAAATATTTCAGAAAATCGATGATGGAATCAGTTACTTTATGGTAATTTATCATTTTGATTATATGAAAGAATAACTACTTTGTTTTTATACCACTTTTATTAATAACAACGTGAAGACGTAACTATAGTTTCAACACCGAAGTGCCATTATCAAACAAATAGAAAAAAAAAATAGGTGTTGAAACTATAGTTATGTCTTCACGTTATTATTAATAAAAGTGGTATAAAAACAAAGTAGTTATTCTTTCATATAATCATAATGAAAAATATTTATTGAAAAAGACGCTGAATTAGAAAATATGCCGTACCACTATATACATACATTGTCGGACTTCCAAGATCCAACTAGAACCTTTATAACTTAACATTGGACAGTCAATATTCAGAACAGAAAGTGCATGATTCAAAATGTTATAAAGAATATAATCGATCATTCAATTTGTCACATTTTTGACAACACTCTAAAAACATTGGCCAAATTTTCTAAATTGAACATAGTTAGTTCAATGTAGATCTGGTATTTTCATCAATCTCTTAATATTCCTACGTGTGTGTCGATAATAGTTGCCAAATATCAATACCAAATCTAAATTACGTACTTGAAATATCGATATCTCTTTATCCACAAGCAAACATATGGCGTGATAATACAATAATTTCAGGAAAAAAGTATCCATAATCATCAAATGAGTTAATGAGGATATATACGTTCATTTTACCGCAAGATAATGTTAATCGTTCGAGCTTTGAATGCAATTTTTACAACATTTTTATCTAATTCTTATGTATTTGATTGTGTGTTGGACATATATGGAAATGCTTTGCATATTATATTTTATATAGCAAATTTAAAATAATCCTGAATCTGTTACTTCCTTTTAGATATTCAAAATTAATTATCAAAAATTCTCTATTCTCTAAAAATCTTCAAGTATTTCATGATTTTTCTATGGTCACATGAATACTTCTTTGTATTAGAAACAAAGTATGTATATTTATAGATAAATGTCATGTTAAGGATCAATTTCCATATAGTAAGTATATTTTGAAAAAAATACATTGCGCTATTCGATCTATTCATCATTACTATTTATTATTTAGAGTACTTCCGACATTACTAGAAGTTTGAAAATAAGCACAATCTTAATATTATTGAATGGTAGTACGGATTAAAAAACATCGATTTTCGAGCAAGGGTTCCCGAGATATTGTTGTTTTTTACGAGCCTAGCGCGGCGGCTCCCCCTTCCACGCGCGCCGCACAGCCAAGCGCACGAAATACCATTATTTAAAATAAATGTTTACTTTTACGAAAGATAAGATGTTGGAAATTTGGTAAGTTGTTCATTAACTATTGAAGAAGATGATCCCGTAAAAAAAATAGCGCGTTAAGGCACCACAACTTTTTTAGGGCCATCTTACAAAAGTGCTTCTTTTTGCATTAAGCTGCGGTTTGCAAAAAGTGTACATCCGATCTTGCTGAAATTTTGTGTGGTACTTGGAGGGCACAAAAGTTACAACCTATTAAAATTTCAGCTCTTAATCTTCAAAAGAACAAGAGTTATGAATTTTTGAAATTTCGAGCTAAATCGCTGGACCAATCAGGTTCATCCGCAGCTCGTTTTTTCCGTCTTTTTACGGCGCATAAGATTATCGAAAGCTTTTTTCTTTTTAACTGAATCCGACGATGTCCGACGCGAAAGACCGGTTTTGGCCATTTTTACCATTTTTTTTGAACCACGATCAAAAAGTGTTCGATTTTAGTTCCTTCAATTTGTATCATAATTATCTACTCAAAGCAATTTTTTTCTCCGAACTCCATATTTTCTGCCTCCGCGACTAAATGGTCCAGCTTACCTTCATTTTTTAGAACCAGGCTTAGATGACATGCCTATAGTTAATAGAGCAGCTAGACCGATGTCCTTTACCTTTGATCTGATTTTTGTTGAAATGAGTTTTTTCCTGTTACATGCAGGGAAGCGGTTTTTATTTTTTTCTCAAAAACGCAGCGAGATACGAAAAAAATTGTATTTTTAGTTGCTTGATCTAAAAAAATAAACATACAAAAACAATGATTTTTCCTAATATCAAACAGTTTACCCTCTGGGACGCCACTGGAATTAATAATTTTATTCTAATCACATTAAAAGAAGCATCTTATTACCGTAAATAAGCATGCCACGTTTTATCAAAATCAGCCAAAAGATTTTTGAGTAATTGATTCTTCTAAAAACTTCAACACCCCTGTGTCTCGAAAACGAAGCAAGTTAGGAAGGACACTTGCTTACAAGATGAACAAATTTCATTTTTATCTAAGAAACCCATGCTAAACGTTTGGGGTTTAACGTTGAGTCACCTTGTATATTAGAAATCTCTGATCTATGCTGCCTCTCATTACTTCAATCAATTGCCTCCAAAATTTAAAAAAATTAAATTTTTTTTTTTTATTGTTTATAGCAAAATGCGTGCATTAATAGTGTTTTTTTGTATTAGAATCCGTCGGATATCGGATTTTAATCCAAATGGAATTGTTTCAACCTGTCCCTCAAGGTTTTTCATTAATTGGTTGTAAACAATAAATAGGTCAAACTTTTTCCCTCTTGTTTCCTGTGGTTTTGGAAACTGTATATTTTTGATCATTCAAACAGATTTGCATTTGGGTATAGAATATACCATTTTTTTGTTCAAATAATATACATTTTTCCAGTCATTGATTAGTTAACCTTTTTTAAAGGCTGTTACGAGGTTTCATGGGCAGGTGATACTAAATTTTTCTAAGGTATTTAATACGAATTTTTTGCATTTGTTTATAAATAAATTAATGAACTAATTAAATATTCCGGCGTCATTTAGGTATTTTTTGAAAGGCTTTTAAAATAAGCTCTAAATTCAATTCTTGGTTGTCGAGATATTATGGTTAATGTGTTTTTGGTCATTAATTGTCAAATCTTGGCTTGAATCGAAGAATAAGCATTGTAGATTCAGTGTTAGCTTCATAAAAAATTCTAAATCATTCAACAGCTTATAAATAGCCATTTATTTACTGACAAATAGTTCAGATTTCGGCATTGCTCCAAATACCACAGACAATTCAAATTTTCTGTATGACATTACAAGCCCAGAGTTATTATAAAATGATGAACACAACCCATACATTAGCATTTACAATAACAATGAAATAATGATAATCCTTCAACACTTACATGAGATCCAAATGCACAGGGAATTTCTCTCTTTCGTCTGCTTCTCGATTCAGACATAGCCATTTCACCACAGTCCCTGAGGATAAAACACTCCATTGGTAAAATTACAACAAAACACAATGATGAAGTTATTTAAATACAAATATCAAAATGTCATTCTCTCAGTTTCACTAAGATCATCTTTCCACAATGTTTTGCTTTTACATTTGGTATAATTTATAAAAATTATCCTCACCAGACTGGTTCATCTGTGCCTGGTGTTGTGCATCCAAATAAAATCATATGATGAACTTTATCCATTGTAGCATTTGGCTCAAAACCAACTGCAAAATAATATAAATTTTATCAACTTTCCTTGTTTATTTCTTATGAACATCAATGATTATAAATATTTCAACTCACCAATATAGAAATTTTTCTTAGGAACTATTTTGGCAGGTGTGCAAAGATATAGTTCATCCTGAAAACCTCATATTTTAATAATGTTTCGAATTTATATTTGTTGTAAGCTATTATTTTTTCAAATAAAACAGTTGCAAAACAACTTACACTGTCAGGTTCAACATTTGGCATTTGCAGAGGGAATTTTTTAACTTGTAAACTGCATGTCATGAAAATAAAATGAAAAATTAAATAGAAAACTTGCAACATATGGTGTGCGTGCATTTTCGTTAAGCCATAAATCGATCTAACGGTACAGCTTCGAGCTATGCTGTGTGCTTAACTGACGAACAGGACAGGAACAGGGAACAGGGAAATGTTGCAAGTTACTAGCAATAGCAACTGTCAGACTGAAGCGCACTGCAAGAACGCGACCATTAATACAAGCTGAAAACCCACGTCATATTTAGAGGGGATGATAAATATATCAATTATTGATATATTGAAACAATATCGCTACATGAAGCACCTCGACATAATTACAGCCTTCTTAATTTACTTCTTGGAAATTCAATTTATTTACTATTTTCTATGCGAATCTGTGAACGCTTCAAAAATTGAACATAAATTTAATTCACTCGAATGTTTATTTAGGTTGGAATTTCGTTTATTACCAATATTTGCGTAAAGCGGAGCAAATATTTGAAATGATCAATGATCCGTATATGTATAGTGTATACGGTAGTTTTAAAACCTCCTGCATTCTGTTTAGCATTGGCTACATCAGAATTTACGTTCTTTCTTCTTACAATCGAAATTATTCTGTTAAGAGTCTAACGTTTTTACGCAAGCTGTTTTAAACAGAAAAAAATGATGATTTATGGTAATACAAGATCAAACTATTATTGACACATTTTTTTTTCTTTAATAAATAAGTCTATTGTAATTTACTTGAATTTAATTGCAATTGTGTAATTTTTCTCATGACCATTGATTTTGCAGTGCCCGTCATGAATCCTGTTATGATTCTGAAGTGGTTTCTGCTTTAACTTATGCATCCCAAGACAAAACCTCTCTCCTAAATTTAACTAGGAGGGTATTGTATTGTATTGCATTGAGAATATTTACACAATGCGTCCTAATAGATCTATTGTGTCCTCTTCTGCTACATTGCCATTCAGGATATCTCAGCGACTATAGTGGTTCCTCCAACCCTGTAGCGTTAAGGAAGTTCATGATATTTTATGGCTTCACGTTAGGTAAATCTCTCTCTTCTATCTGGTACGCTCCGGGGTACTTTGCAAGGTATCGCGTTCTGTGGATGGAGGTTTTATCCTCCTCTCCCCAGAAGCTGCATTCTTCTTCTTCCACTAATCCGAGCTTCTTAAGATGTTCGTTAGATCTCTTCTGATTATAGTTTCTCAGTCCTTGTAGTCCTATCCAGTGGTGGGATCTTTTGTTGTCCGTTTCTTTTTTGTGTCCATCCAGTATTGTAATGACGCTTATCCTGCAGAAGCGTTCAGGTCCCTGAAATGGTGTTTCCTCCTTTGTTAGCAAGTTTTGTTTGCTTTTTCGTAGCCCTCCACTCCGGTGTTTCCCGGAATCCATATGATGGTAACTGCATTGTTCTTGTTTAGTTAGTCTAGTTCTTCCAATCATTTCCTGGCCATCTTGAAGCTGATTACGTCGGAGCCCAGCGCGTTGATAGCTGCTTGACTATCCGACATGATGACTTTTTCTTGTCTACGGAAGCCTCTTTCTATGTTGAACTGAACACATTTTCCTATAGCGTGAAAAATGCTCGCGGATTAGCTAAGCTTCCAGAGTATTCGGTTCCAGGCTCATATGCTCCTAGATCTAGGAGGATCTATGACTATGCCCGAAAGAGAACTTCCGTTTTTATAACCAAGTTATACGAGTCAGCAGATTTTCTCTATAGTGTGTGAGCCTATACCGCAAATGGTCCTATTCGCGGCGTTTTAGGTGCCTTGTGTACAATGGCGTTCACCTTTTCATTTCCCTCAATTTCTGTAAGCCTAGAATCCAGTGGAGGGTGATTCTTTTCTGCACCTCTAAGGTTTTTAGTTCGTTTTTGCAGTTGAGAACCATCTTTGAGGTAATGATGTTTGGACTCATCGCTTTTATGGCCCCATGACTATCGATAATGATGGCAATGTTCTTGTTCTTGGTCCTTGGTCCATATTGATTTGTACACATCTCTCAATAGCATGAACTTCCACTTGAAAGGTACCCATGGGTTCCGAGAATTTGGTTCTGGGCGCAAAGACACCTGCTCTTCTGGTTCCATTGGTATACCAACAGCTTTTCGTCATCATTATACATTGACAAAACAGAAACTACGGCGATATTCATTAGTTATGTGCACTTCCTTTGGTTTAATTCACAAGGCGACTGTTTTGCACACGCAGTGGTTACATATAATGAGATAGGTAAGTTCGAAAGAGGCTGGATTATTGGTACGCGAGAGGGTTCCTTACTGATCGTATCAGTTGTAGTGTTCCAACAGATTTATCATGTTCGTCCTGATGGTCTGAAGAAGGGCTTCACTGAAGACCGGCACCTATGAATTGCGATTCTAAAGGACACTCGAGCAATCGGACATGTCTAAGTGAACGGTTCGAAACGTAGATTCTTCACGGCATCTATGGCAGAATAGGGTATTCTGGGATTCGTTTATACAGGCGGTTATTTCTGTGCCTACCATCAACATCGATACATTATGCTCATCGACTCGATTTTATACTCTTTATGAAAATAAACTAACTGCAACATGACCTCTTTTCTTCACAATTGTACCTACAAACATAGCAAAACTGCTCATAATTTTTCCAACAAGTTTACCACAGAATAGTCATCATATTTATTATTTACATTTGAGATTCCCTACTCATGTTAGTTGTGGATAATGATGTTTGATAATACCAGTTTATATTCATGTTCGTTACTGATTTAAATTGTGTTTAACCGTTTTACCGATATCCACATCCACGACGTGAGCGTTTTCTTATTAACTGATAGTGTAGTCTATTTCCTTGATGTTCTCTGGTTAAGATGGAGTGAGCGTTGGCGAACAAAGTCCTCGTCTAGCGATAAATGCAGCCCACTTGATATAATACTGGCAAAAAAATTCAAAGTCGCACTTTGAGCCGTTTTCGCGGTATTGACCAGAGCGGTCCATCTAAATACTCTATGCTATTCGTTGTTTCGCGCGTCGTTTGGTGCGTTAACTATCTGGCCGATTGTAGAGAGAAATATAACAAGTTCGCATCCCCTGGTGCGGCACCCGACAATAAGGGCTAGCGCGTTCCGTCGACGGCACACGATAAAGGGCTATTTTCACTAATTTAATTAAGAAGAACAGCGAACAATAAAATGAACGAATAAAATGAATATAACAATTTGATTTTTACTAATTTAATGAAGACGGAGTGAGTTTAGCGAACGTAGTCGTTCCGCTCTTGGACTCACTCACTTAACCCGTATTGAGCATACACGCAGCGTACTGACGGACCCTATAGTTACATATAAGATTAATTACGCAGTAAACATATAAACATCATGGTACTTATGAAAAGTTAATTTTTACCGGCAAAAATATGTTTAATAACGGTGCGATAAAATTGCAGTAAAATGTTAACTATCGTTTTTTTATTGACTGATTGTATAGTCTATTTGGTATTCCCAGGAAATATCATATAAACTTGGTACTTCTAGTAAAGTTAAATATAATTTTTCCAAACAACGATATTTAATAACAGTGCGATAAAATCGAAGTAAAATGTTGCTACATCTAATACTTCAAAACTTTCCAATTCAGGTATTACTACGAACTGAATATGCTACCACTATACAGGATGTTCTCGAACTGCGTGGCCAAAATAAAGCCGAAGATTCTTTGATTCGAAAAAAAGTTGATGAGCCTTTTTACTTTTGCCTCAAGTGTCTTGTTTACCCGGTAGAGGGCTTCAAAATTGCAAAAATAATTTTGTTTTTTCGGTATAACTTGAGAACGTGATGAAGAACTTTTACAATATTTAGCAGGTGAGTTACTGTCAATAATGGCCATTTTTGAGAGTGGAGCACAGAGCCTTAGAGACCATAGAAATGGCTCAAACTTGAGGATGTAACGGGAAAAGTGTCCAGAACTTTTTTGTGGTCAATGTAATTCACTCGATATTTTTTATGGAGATAGCTTATCTAATTTGAAAACTTTTCTTACTCTTAGAAAATTTTGATAAAATTAACGGATTAGCTTGAAAAAATTAATTTTCGAGTATCTGCAATTTTGGCTTACTAATTTTACTTGATTAAAATACCTTAGTTGCCTTTGCTTTTCTAATGTCATTTTGGCATTTGGAGAATTTATTCTCAAAACTGTCAGTTTTTACTTTGCTTTCCGTAAAAATTTTATAAAATTATGGCTCAAAATTTCACTAACCCTGAAATGGCTGATATGTTATTGATTTATGGACTTTGTCGTTGCAATGGCCGGAGAAGGGAAAGATATCCACATCGCAGAATTCCAAATCTGCAAACCTTCGCGAAACTGGCAAATTTGAAGCAAATCGCAGAGAAACTGGACGCAGACGGACAAGAAGGACGTTAGAGCTCGAAGAAGCGATACTGGAAGCGGTTGAAACTGAACCTGGGATAAGCACACTACGTTTGGGGCTTCGTATTGGAGCCTCAAAATCATTAGTACATAATGTACTGAAAGAAGAACTGTTGTATCCCTATCATATTAAAACAGTTCAAGACTTACTGCCCATGGATCCAGGTCATCGGCTAGATTTCTGTCGGCTTATTGTCCAAAGACAAAACGCAAACCCCAATTTTTGTAGAAGAATTCTGTTCACGGACGAAGATACTTTCACGAGATGTGGTCTTTTTAACCTCCATAATGAACATTTCTATGCTGATGAAAATCCTCATGAAACGGAAGTTACATATTTTCAGAATCAAACTAAAATCAATGTTTGGGTTGGAATTGTGGATAACTTTATTATTGGCCCTACCGTTATACCCGATCGATTGAACGGGGAGAACTACTTGAACTTTTTGGAACAAAGGCTACTTGAACTGTTGGAAGACTTGCCCTTACACATTCGTCGTGGCCTGGTTTATCCATGATGGTGCACCTCCTCATTTCACATTAGCTGTGAGGCGACATTTGAATGCGGAATATCCAGATCGGTATTTTAATCAAGTAAAATTAGTAAGCCAAAATTGCAGAGACTCGAAAATTATTTTTTTCAAGCTAATCCGTTGATTTTATCAAAATTTTCTAAGAGTAAGAAAAGTTTTCAAATTAGATAAGCTATCTACATAAAAAATATAGAGTGGATTACATCGACCACAAAAAGTTCTGGACACTTTTCCCGTTACATCCTCAAGTTTGAGCCATTTCTATGGTCTCTAAGGCTCTATGCTCCGCTCTCAAAAACGGCTATTATTGACAGTAACTCACCTGCTAAATATTGTAAAAGTCCTCCATCACGTTCTCAAGTTATACCGAAAAAACAAAAAGTATTTTTGCAACTTTGAAGCCCTCTACCGGCTAAACAAGACACTTGAGGCAAAAGTAAAAAGGCTCATCAAATTTTTTTCGAATCAAAGAATCTTCGGTTTTATTTTAGCCACGCAGTTCGAGGACACCCTGTATATTTAAAATGTTCCCTTTGTTTTTCATAAAATAATCAGCAAGTTTTAAAAGTGGAGGTTGAAACAACAGGGTTTTTTTGGAATATAATATACAACTAATTTCAATGAAGACAACGGGAATTTCGAGTGAGCAGAACCGCTAAAAAAGAAAGTTCATGTGTTGGCGACATTTCAATTTAATCAATAGATTATGTATCTTATCTTATACGTAGAACGGCTAATATATGTACCTACGCCTCAAATTATCCAGTATCGCTAATAAATTATTTCTGGAGATTAAAGTTAAAAACTAGCCATTACTATATTGATCTTTTTAACTTCTCAAGCGACAATGTAGCTGATATTGTAGGGAACCAACATCCTTCAATACACTATAAGAATATTATGTATGTATACCTTTCAACTAAATTCAATTATTTCAAAACTGAATTATTCAAGTATTTGTTCCAGTGGGACGAATTTTCCACTGATTTACTCTGGAACTTTTGTCCAAAAATTCACATGCCACAGCAAATAGAATTTAATTCAAAACTAAATTTGTCTTTATATAAATCAGCAAGTGAGCCAGCTCATGGTGAACTCTTTTTTGAATTTCTTTCTCTGAAACTTGACCTCATTCAGCAGAACTATCCAGCAGCTGAAATTATTATCATGGGGGATTTCAAAGTTCACAACTCCGCTTGGCTTGGTAGAGATCTATTGAGAAATATGGGGAATCTCTAGTTGAAGCTTTGGATATTTGCCCGGGTCTGGCACCAAAGCCTTCTTGCATGGGGAACTTACCTCATATGGTTTGCCGCCTTAACTTTGCCGTGTACTATCAAGTTTTCTCTCAGATAGATCACTCCATGTGGTGGTTGTCGGAGTATCTTCTAATACAATGGTTATCAATACTGGTGCTCCACAGGGATCTGTTCTGCACCCACTTTGTTTCTGCTCCGTATGAACGATGTTGGAAGTGACCTGTCCCGTGCACAACTTTGCAGATGATGGTACATTTCATACCGCTTTCTCATCTAGAGCCCCCATACCACCCAATGAAGCCAGAGGAGCGAGACAGAGACATGTTTACGCAATTAATGGAGATCTGGCAACGATTTTGAAATGGGGATCCCACAATCTCTAATGTGATGATGTCTATGAAGCCTTCCATATCCATGCTCGGGATCACCACCAATTTCTCATGGAATGATCATGTGAGGTCTATTGCTTCACCAAAACTTGATTTTCTATTCCGTGCCAAGAGCTACTTTACATCCTAGCAGATCCTCATAATCTACAAAGCACAGATTCGAATTCCATTCAGAAAAGAGCTATTCGTCTGATTGATGTCACACTTACGAATTCAATGCCCTCTCTAGAACATCGTGGGCGATCTCTCCCTTTTGTATAGATATTTCCATGGTCGGTGTTTATCAGAAATCTCACCTGTTATTCCAGTTAGGTGGACTAGACTGCGTCAAGCTAGTCGCCCCTTCATTGTCAAGCTCGAGACCTGCCGAATTTCTTCCTACCAGACTTAATTTTTCTGTCTAACGGCGAAGTGGTGGAACTCTTTGCCTTGAGAATCTAAGAAAAATTCGAATGCCCACCACTGGCGCCCACGATGTTCTTCGAAGATTATACGTTTTCCTCTCATGTTCAAAATATATTTAAAAAAATAGATTTATCATGATTGTGAAGGAAATTTTCTCAAGTTCTATAGGGGATATTTCCATTATATCAAGGGCTATAACTTAGCAATGTTAAATTAGGGGTTAGTCTTCATTTTGTTGAGGCGATATCAATGGTGGGTGTCCACAGGTCAGTTATTCGAGTTCTTGTTTGCTAAATGAGAGGAACTTTTTAGCTTTCTATTGCAAATAAGTTTTTCGCTTGTCTTAGTGTAGGTATTTTTTGACTTTTCCGCCTTTTCTATTTCCCATTCTTAAATGTGAGTCGTGTATACATCATTTGGCATCGCTGTCTTTTTATTTCCTCGTGTGGTACACGCCCATCTCAGAGTTGCTTTTTGCCAACCGTCTGTAGGCATGCTCAAATATATTTCGACTCATTTATGAAGTCATATGTTTTCAGAGTCACCTGACTGACCAAAGTATCCGTTAACACATGCCTTAGCTGTTCCTTTTTTCTATCTTTCATTCTTCTTCAACCATGTCAATTCATGTTATAAAGGAACTGCACGCAATATACTGTGGCCTGGCAAGAGCACTTTGAAACAGTTTTGAGATGACTATAAGTATTTCTAACTTGGAAAGGTTTATTCTTTGCTCTAACCTAACAGGTTTTTTTTTGCGGAGGTGAAGAAAACCCTTTATGGGGAGGTTGAGCCTTTGAGTCTCAAGGTCTACTGTAAGTCACCATTCCAGGCATACTCACTAAAAACTTCACCCCCTTTGTAGGCTTGTCTGACTATTGCCTCCGGTGACACTTAGGCCTGCAGGCCCATTGTATCTCGCCTATGTTTCGTTTCTTTACGGTATCCACCCAAGTATTTTTGTACCTTGTACGAGTCTTTTACAGGGTGGGAAGTGTATATATAATTCTGGTTCGCCGTTAGGCTTTCCGAAAATTGACTGTCTTCACTCTTTTGCGATCCAGCGCCTCGCATTTACATAGTATGTGTCACTGTTTCTGTATCCTTACCGCAAAGTCTGCATGTCAGGTCGCCATTGTACAGTCCCATTTTGTTAAGGTGCCCTTTTACTGGCGCATGGCCAGTCATGAGCCCTGCTGCGACTTTTATTTTTTCCCTATTTAGTGTTGTCTGTCGTTCTTTTGTTACACGGGGCTGTGATGTATTTCTTCCCATGTTCGTTTCCTGGGATTTTTTCCCAGTATGCTTTGTGGTTTTCCATGACCCAGTCTTCTACAGACCTTCGTGCTGTACGTTTTGGTACCCCAGTGGTCTGTTCTGGATCTTTCTCCGACCCTTTTTTTTGCAAGTTCGTCGGCTTTTTCGTTGCCTGTCGTTCCCTGATGTCCCGGCACCCAAATCAGCTTAACGCGTTTTCGGTCTGCCAGTATTTCAAGTTCTTTTTTGCATGTCCATACCAGACGGGATGTCACTTCCTGACTTTTCATTGCCTTAAGTGCAGCCTGACTGTCTGTCAATATGTGGATCTGCTCATCGTCGATGGCTCTCCGATTGTTTTCCTTCACACATTGGAGGATTGCATATACCTCTGCTTGGAAGACAGAGTTGTGTTTGCCCAATGAATAGCTCAAGCCAGTCTTTGGGTTTCTTGAATATACTCCTGCACCTGCACCTTTTTCAGTCTTAGACCCGTCTGTATACCAGATCTTTCCCTGTAGAATGTCGCTCAGGTTTGTATGTTTCCATTCAGTCCTTTCTGGTATTGATACCCTGAATGTGTTGTTAAAAGAGTATCGCTTTGGAATGTGATCTGTTCTCATGCCTAACACGTCCCTGGTCACGATGTTTACGATACTCATGTGTCCTGGCCCAATGTGAACATTCTCCATTGTATTTTGTATTCTGAAAGCACCAAGCCTGGCCTCTCCTTGGATTACCAATTGGAGGGGAGGCAATCCCAGTAGTGTTTCCATTGCTGCAGTAGGCGTAGATGTGATCCCAAGACATGCAAGTCTCTGGACCTTGATCAGTCTTGTCATGGTCCCTCTTTGTTGTTTTAGGCCACCATACCAAAGAGGCGTATGTTATTGCGGGTTTAACCACCATGTTGTACAACCAGTAGAGCATGTTCGGTCGTAGCCTCCATTTTTTCCCGAAGGAGCGTCTGGCCAGATATAATGAGGTCTCCGCTTTTTTGATTACTTTTCCCAGATGTTTGTTCCAAGTCAGTTTCGAGTCTACCATCACCCTAACCTAACTGTACTCACCCTTTTCAGTCAAAGCATCTCTAGAATTGCCTCCATTTTTGTGATGACTGAACAAGCAAACTGTTGCACTTTCATCAAGATTTATTAACATGATTAGGAAAAAAAAACGTTTCTTCAATTACTCATTTATATTAACAATGAAATATATAAAAATAAATTAAAATACTTTTTATGACTGTCCAAATATATCGCTAAAATATCTAGTGTACCTTTTCCATTTATCACTATTAAAACCTATTATCACAAGCATTAGAAAATAGAAAACTAATAAAATCCAGGACATATTTGAGAGAATGTATGACCTAACAGAACGTACAGTATCTTTCTTGTAAACTAGGAGATATTTAACACGTACCATATCACTATCAGTAACAACAAAATACTTGTCTGGTATTTCACCTAGACTATCAGCATTGACACTTCGCCTTTTGTGCACTGAATCTGAAAAATAATTAATAATTAGTTAAATCTACTGCAAAGCTCATAAAGGAATTGATGCTGCAATGAAGCTTTCCATATGATGAAACACAATTATTCGTAATACCAGTCATATTCCAATGCCACATACAATGTAATATAGAAAACTGATTTAAATTGTGTTCATTCTCAACTCTTGATACTTCTTGTACTCATTACAGGTCGAATTAATTTCAACATTGATGACAATAATTAGTACCAATTGAATAAACTATTCACATATAAGTAGTATAGTTATAGAACAATTCGAATTCTGTAAACTAATTGAATCAAACAGAAAATACCATAGTCAAAGTATAAAGGTCTGCTAGAGCCTCCCTTCTACTCTTTTTAAAATTTGAGTGCAAGCTGATTGGTCGTTTATTTTGTTTATTTAATGTTATTGACATAATATGAATATGATGTTGTTACGTGCCGGCGATGAGCCGATGAGAGCAAGGCTGTGACTGGAGGAGGTAGGTGACGTCACCTAGCGCGAGAAACGATGGTAGGGAGGCTCCAGCAGACCTTTATACTTTGACTATGGAAAATACTAGGTATATCTTTCAGAAGGGATTGAAACAAAAGCAAAAACAAAGAAAAAGTTTTGAGTTGGTCATCAAACTAACAATTTCTTACTGCATTAAATAATAAGAAAAATGTGTTTACCTTTACATCTTACTTTCTCTAAATCATTTATAATTTCACATACTGCTATAATACTGTGTTTACTATCAAGACTGCAATTCTTCCAAGTCTGTCCAAATGGTGAAAAATGAGCACTAACCATAAATTCGTTGGATAAATAAATACCGTTTCCAAAAAGAACTTCCTTAAACAAGATTGTTTATTTGAATAAAGTATTGCTTAGTAAAATCAAATTTATCTACATAACTCATATACCTTTTCTATACTAAAATGTTGTTGGAGGCCTACTTTCAAAATAGAATAAAAATTATCAACAGTGCTGCCATGATAAGCCAGTATTAAATCCTTGCTACCTTGTCTGGTTTTGAATGCTTCATTAATTTTGTCTTGATAACACACTTCAAAAATATGGTGAGGTCTGAAAGTTTTGGGTATTTTACTAGGTAAACAGTTTTCATCCTAAAAATTCAATGAAATTAATAACATACAGCTAGAACGCGCATATTTCCCATTATTTATAAGACACGTAGCAAAAATTATCATAAAAATGAAAAAACAAACATAATTAGGTTTATTTAAATTGACCAGTAACACTGCAGCTAAGAGTTCAGGACAGCTGTTTCACTCTCTTGAGCTTATCAAAGCAACAAGTAAGCAGTACTACTTGTCAGTATCTTTGTCAAGGACAAGAATGTTAAGGGACCAGAATATCTAACACCAGCAGAGCAAAACAGCTCGTGTTACTGGTCGATCTAGAGAAACCTAATTACCCTTGTGGAAATATCCAACAAGTAATTTGTTCATTTGTTAATCATTAATATACTTGGGGGACAGGAATAATTTACTTACATAATTCACTTTGTGCAAAGTCGGGTAACCCTTTTCTACAAATAACCATATCAACAGTCTTAGAACCTGATCTGAACACGGCGAAACTTGAGCTATTATTTCTTTGAGAGGAGGGATTGAGTCACAAACATATTTCTGAAAAGAAATTTGTCTTTCATTAATGGTTGACAGTAACTATAAATGTAACTCACTAATGCTTGAAAATCTTTTACTTCATCTATAATGAAACCTGGTGGAAATGGTCTCAAACAGCGATCAGATCGATAAGAGTTCAGTGCAGTTACAAATAGATTCAACACCATGTCAGATCCATGGAAATTTTGATGTATCTGACGGAGTAGCACTTCTACTTTTACCTCAGTTTGCCTGCCAGATACATCAATCGATAAAGGTGCCATTAACTTCAGTCTACGCAATTTTTCTTCATGATCTCCCAAAGCTTCATCAATTTTTAGTATTCTTTCACCATCAAATTCCATTTTCAATTAACATATACTAACAACTGCTATTCAATTACAAAATTTAGTTCCAATTCAAAAACTCCATTTCCATATAAGTACAATAGTATAAATCTAATTAGTAATATCCCTAATCGAGAAAAAAATTAGTAATGTAAATGACGATTAGATTAGGTTTTCAGTATTTACATATAGATCATAGATGACTCTATTTTCGGAGTAGTGTTATCTATGTTACAGATTACAAATGAGACTAAAGGCAAGGAATAATTATAATTTTTATTGTCTATGGGTAAATTATATGTATACTCTGTGTATTAACCTTGGATCGAAACGACCTACAAAGTGAAAATCACAGAAAAACTATAAAATTGCGAATACCAATATCAACTTGTGTTTGTATTCGTTGATCGTAACATTCTTTAAAATCGGGTGAAACTGAAGTGTTCCCTCGAGGAGAACTAGACAGGCGCTCACGCTCTTGAACGATTCATGCGAAAGACGGAGAGAATGTAGTGAACGAAGTCTTGCCTACTTTCGGCACATACAGCACGTTATTAGTTTCTACATAGCGGTCGAGCGGTGATTTCGATTTACTGCACCTCAATCCGATTTTGAGTTACAGATTTAAAGCGCATATCCATACCTTTGGCAGTGCTAAGCAATCGAGCTCGCGCAACTAGATGAAATGCGGCTTGTGCTCTTCATCAGCTTATGCAAAAGACGAAATGAACGTAGCTAACGAAGTCTTTCCTTCTTTCGGCTAAGTCACTCACTCCGTCTTAACCCTTTGGGCATATGGGCAACGAACTGACCGACCTCCTAGTAGTGCATCCACAGTGTGAAGAACTCATTTATTGTTTGTTATATAAATATTTGTTTCTCTATGTAAATACGAAAGATCGGTGGTCCCTCTGGTGGTTATTATAAGTAATTAAATCTATATTGACAGTAGCCTTGCCTGGATTCTTACGTTCGTCATTCGTTTAATTCGTTATATGTTCGTAAACAGTTCTTATTCCAGCTTACCGTAAATAACTTAGTTTTGATTATTCTTAAATAAGAAATGATGAACTCCACACGTAAGGTGTTGTCTACTACTTACAAGTAAGTAAATCAGTGCGTAGTGTCATTGATTCATTACGTATGTCACATTCTTTTACACTATGAGAGCGGTCTTTTATTTTCAGACAATTTCGTTGTATGTCTCAACTTGGGGATCTTGGTAGTGGGGCCGGAAAGGGAGGTGGTGGAGGTGGTTCAATTCGAGAAGCCGGTGGTGCTTTTGGAAAAAGTGAAGCTGCAAAAGAAGAAGAATATTTTTACAAGAAGGTAAGGCGTATATTACATAACCAATTGAAACAAATATACCAAGGTACTTGTATGTAATTACCGATTCATCATTCTTACTATTTTTTAAGTAGGGAGCATATAGTTGTAGGGAATATATGATCTACCTAGATAATTGTATGTAATTACCGATTCATCATTCTTACTATCTTTTAAGTAGGAACTATACATATAGCTGTAGGAGAGTGCAACCATCATTTAATATATATTACCTTGTTATGTTTTCACTGCAACAATTGATGTTTTTCATGAATAATTCAAACAATCATCGGTTTTGTCATATTGGGAGTGCAGAGTTAAATCATGTTCAACAAACTTAAAAAGTTTGTATTTTTAGATTTGCAGATGAATATTGATTGTTAGATTACTGGAGAGCTATTGCATTTGCCTATTGTGATTATTGTCAATCAAATGACCACTCTAAAACATGTTAAGAACTTTATTTTAATCCTCTTTATATTTCAGAAATTAGAACAACTGAAAAGTTTGAAAGATGGTTTACATGATGAAATTAGTTTCCATGAAGAACAAATTAGAAGACACCAAGATGCCATAAGTCGTCATAAGGATAGAGTGAATAAGCTAGATAACCAGTAAAAAAAAATTGTAAATTGTAGTGTTGCAATATTATTTGGATGTTAGAGTTGATTATACCATTCTGAATACTTAATTTAAGATATAATAAACTTTGGTTTTTACCACGACCTGATATTTTTACCACGACCTGATATTTTTTACTTCTCATCAATATTTGTATTTGCATATTCATAGAGAAAATATTTCGTTTCTTCTAAAAATGAACAGTAACAATGATTTGAAAAAACAATTGTTTTTTGTTATCCAAATATATTACGATCTATGAAGATGGCGGACAAAGAAACATATATAGGTACTCAATACTACCCAGATATAACCTAAAACATATGAACCGTATAAGATAATTAAGGTAAGGATATTGTTGGACTCTTTTATATTTTGGCTACATGAGAAGAAAACAATGTTGGGAGAGGAGATAGGCATTGGAATTTTTCTTGAAACTTTGGAGGTTATAGATAGGTATAAGGAAAGACTTCACTAGGCACAGTTTCACAACTTCGCTATTCAGTAGAAACATGAAGTTTGGCAGGTCTTGAGTTTGACAATGCAGGTGACCCGCTTCTTGTATAGTGCGTCTATCAGGAATTCTCGTGATGGAATAAATAACGAGATTTCTGATGAACCCCGACCATGGAAATATCTATAGTAAAAAGAGAGACAAGTGTGACATCACCAATCGGACAAAATGCTTTTCTGAATAATGTAAAAGAGCTTCAGCGTATGAATGGGAGCTGAATAGTTGTATCGTAAAAGGGATTGTAGGATCCGCCTTCCTGGAGAAAATACAAGTTTGAGTTTTGGTTACAATAAACTACTAGAGTATTAGATCCTCTTTTAAAATCGTTGGCAAATTAACTCTGTCTGGCTACTCAAATAAAATTATCAAGTGTTTTATGTTTTATTGTATTTCTTGGTATTTTGGTTCTATATTATGACTGAATGAAATAAGACTTGTTTTTGACGTTTCGACAGTATTTCTTGCGAAGAATGGTTCGAGAATATAAATCAGAAAATCTATATATACATATATATCAAGAGACAAAGAACTAATTTTTCTTTGTTATACTATAGGTGGGATTCGAACCCACATCTCGAAGTGTAGCCAGTTTGTTCACCAATTGCACTTCTTTGGTCCCGTCAGTGTCATACTTTTGTGAATATAAATCTCTGAAAGGATAGATCATTGATAAATTCAATGCGTTTCGATGGCCTCGCCATAGATCAATCATACAAGCACATTACTATGGTTAGCAATTACTCTGACACTACTCATCATTCAATAATAATTGGTCTATGGCGAGTCACAGACTGCATTTACCTACATTAATTATTGAACAGTTATCAACAATCCCGATATCGATTGCGAATACTTAAATAAAAACAAAATTCAGCTGAGTAAAATGTAACTGATTGCTCATTGACATACTCACACTCCTATTTTTCTGTTCTATAGCAGTATTTTGTGTCATCCCCGCAATACCTACATTGTCACTCGAAAATAATTCGTATCGAATTGTCAATGAGTCGCATATCAATACAATTCAGAATGCATTATGTTAAAAAAGTACCTGCTTATATTAACGTAACATTGCAATAAATTATAAGTTACATTCAAAAGAGTATACATAAACATAAGTATGTCAGGAGAGAGAATTTCAATAAAAACAAAAACGCAGAATAGACTTGCCTAGTATCTACCGCATTTCTTCAAGTTCATCAATATCAGGAGATCTCATTGCACTTTGAAAAGGGTTATTATTTGAAGAAACTGTTGATACTGGATAGATAATAGCTGCACAGGTTGAGAGTACTATATTTCAATCAATATAGAAATTGTTTCCTTGTTTACCGATTACCTGAACAAGAAATCAAATAATATAAAGGAATTGTTGCAGAGTAAATAATGGCTCTAAAACGTTCAGTCCATATTATTAATTGAATCACAACAGTCGCTTTCGGGTAAATAGAACAGAATTAAATTATTAAATTTCAATTTCCATTTAAAACCCGCTATAAACACGTTTGAAATAGACTATATGATATGAATGTCAGTTAGGTACCATTTAGTAGATAATGATATGTCGACTATTAAATCGTTTTAACTGATGTCGTGTTACCCGTCATCCTACAAGTTTTTTAATTCGATGAAATAATTAACGCGCCATGCAACTATTCTATTGCATGCATCATTACCTAACTACATAGAGCCCCATCTAATTAAGATATTTATAATTCAACTTACACCATTTTCATTACCCGTCTGTCGGTCGAATAAATATTTTTAACTTCTAACTTGGCTTATCTATGATCTGTGTATTATGAATAGGTAGCTGCTGCACTGGGGAGATGAACTTGGTTCGATCAATGGGCGCTACATTTCCATAACTATAAAGGTGTTTCTATATTCTCAAAATAAATCAAAATGACACATAGTGTGGTTAAAGCTGCCAGTCTACTATTATTTCTGAGTTCTAATATCAATCAATCAATCAATCAAAACGGGAGTGGACAAGTCCGGCGCACTTAGATCGCTTGATTGGGTCCATTGTGCGCCCCTTAATACAAGATTCAGTCCAGCAGGCCTAAGGCAGTGCCGAAAGCTAAGATTTTGCATGGACTGATATCTCTTATGGCTTCAAGCGGCATATTTGTGTTGTAGCCTAACAGAAGCCAGTGCTGGACATTCTGCTAGGACATGAGAGGCAGTTTCATCCGCCTCTCCTCATCTACTACAAGCGTGTGTGTATGTTTATTCAGATGACAGTGTCCTCTGGTGAGTCCTGTCACCATTTTAGGTCTCTCCTGCTCATAGAAAGTTGGGGTTTAGGGAGTTTGGGCGAGAACTCCGTAATGTGGAGCTTCGTTTGTCTCATGCTGATAGCACCACGCCAGACCGAGAGCCACTGTCTATCCAGTAGCTCCTTGAGGGCGTGGAGCCCGGTGGTCGATGAAATTCCGATCGTTGAATCGGGGCCAGGGGCGCTAAAGGAACCCCGTTTGGCCAGTTCATCGGCCACTTCGTTTCCCTTCACGCCAGAGTGGGCGGGTACCCCCACTAGCTGGAGTTTGTTCCTTCTGGATAATTCAGCCAGAGTTTCCATGCACTCCAAGACAAGCCTAGAAGTCATTCTGTGGGCGCGAAGTGCGCCCAGGACCGCTCGGCTGTCAATGCGGATGTATATCCGCCTACCTCGGTAGTTTAATCTCAGGGCACATGTCTGTATTGCACAGACCTCAGTCTGGAAAACGGTTGCGTGGGCACTTAGGGGGAACACGAGTAGACTCCAACTCCACTAGACTCGCTTATCTTAGACCCGTCCGTGAACCACACGAGTATTTTTCTGTAAAATCAATACTTATTGAGTTATTAAGGATATGTGCAATTTTTGAGAGATAATAGCAAGTGTGGGTGTGCAAATGGGGTTGAGGATGGTAAATATCGGTAAAAATAACTTTTGATCAATATATTTAAATTTGATGGATATTACAAAATATATCACATTATAAAAGTTATATATGACTCTTTTTAACAATGACGAAATAATTTATTATTATTAATTAAGGGTAAAAATAAAGGAGAGAGGGTGGTGAGAATTAAAAAAAGTCAGCAAAGCCGAATATAAGTTATATACAGACTAACAAACATTTTAGGAACAAAAAGTCAATTTTCGTTGCAAGGCACCAAACTTACAGAGCTCTTAAAATACGCTTTAAAACACCCGAATTTTTAGTCTTCCTTCACTTGCGGATTTTGGCTACAAATCTAATATCAGCAAAGGTGTTTATCACTTATTAATAGATAATTCTACACAAGTTTGAACCCGTTAGATGTTGTGAAATGCAATTTTTCAAAATTTGTAAAATAACAAGCAAAGTGGACTTTTCGGAGTCCGAGTTTTCCATGTTCATGGATTGCATGGTTGGTGGGATCATTCTTTATCATAATTGCTGACCAAAATCGTGACAAGACATTTATCGAAATTCCTCTGAAGATGGCAACCTAACTGCTAAAATATGTATTTAGATTTCTGCATGTCAATGTGGTGATTGGGTACATTTATTTGATGCTTCGACTAGAATAGCAATTTTTGAGAACAAAGGACGCCAAATATTTTTGCTCAACCTTTGATTCTATGTTTATCTATGGAATGGTAATGTTTGACCAAATTTTGGTGATAATATTAGGCGTCTTCGTTGTACGATACATATTTATGAATTTTTTTTATAGAATCAGCCATTACGTGATAAAAATCCTAAACTCAAATAAAATAACTATTGAATTAGTGAATTGTTATTTTATTAAAATAAATATTTATCTACAAATATTTGCGTTTGATGTTTGATGTGAAATACGAATTCCAGGAAAAAACAGATAAAGTATTCTAGGTTAGTCAAATTAGAGCTCATGTTCTTGTTGCAGTACTTCATAAATATTCAATATTTAATAGAGTGCGAATAAAATCTCTGAAGCAATTTTCTAATAACATTTGTATTTAACTGCTTCGTTGTTTCAAAGTTCCCGCTATAAGCATACGCTGGCATTAGAAGAGAGAGTTAGGTAGTCTGGTTGGTAGTTGTTTTATGCTATTTCTCTCATTGATCAGTTTGACGAGAGTCCCGAGTGCAGACTGTGTTGACTGTGTTCGTTCCCTGTTGTGTTGTGGGTTATCAGTGCCATATTAAGTTTAGGGTATAAAAACAACACGTCGAGTAATTTCGACTTTTATAAACTGTTTTTAGTGATGTATTTAAGGATATATACAGTACTATGTTGTGCAATCCTGGCTGGATTTGCTACAGCAGCTCAGGTAAGTTACAAATGTTCTTGTTTCCTCTGCATTCTTTTGGGCTTAACCTTTGCTTACTCTATGAATTCATTATTTACAATAATCTTCAATTGATGTCAATTTATTTTAAATCAGAAATGCGCTCATAATTTCACAAGTTTTGTTACTAATTGGTTAGAACATGTGAAAGCCATTTCGACAAATAAGATCTTCATTTTATAAACAGTGTTTGTTTTTGTAGATGTCAACATTGCATTAAAACTGATTGAAAATGAACAAGTACAAGTTGATTGTTTGTAGAGATTTAAAAAAAGGACCTAGCTATGTTGATTTTAGTTAATTACATCGTTGTTTTACATGAGGGAAATATTTCTTAAAACCTCGTCAAAACCGGTTTAATTTTTTTTCATATAGTTTGACAATGATTCAGTTTTAGTTACACCCTAAAGGGGAAATTGTGTTTTAAATTACGGATGTAATTCTTTTGTGTGGCAGGTATATTTTATATTAGTCACCTACCTTGCTTCAGCAGTCATGCAAGAAAGGTGGATAACACACAACCCTCTTCACTCATTATTACATTCTATTTATTATTTGGAAGAAAACAAAAGGATGGTTGCACATTCACGTATTTTTGCGGGGGTAGTATTTATTGAAGGGAACAATTTTACTGAGATTAGTTGCTGTATATTTGATTTTAAAGATGTAATTACTTTCGGAAACGGTAGTTTAATCATTCATTGAAATATATTTGGATGAATAAAGGTACTTACTTGATTTAGTATTTGTCTATTTGTGTCAGTAAAGGTCTCCGTAAAACTGATCATATCATGGCTAATTTGGACTCACGTTCTTATATTTTCAATGGGATAAGCACTAACAATCTATATCTTTAGTTCTACTGTTCAGTTTTCAAACTCCATTGGTACGTTTTTAGGTTCTTCGGCAATAAAATCGATCGAATTTTCCAGGAAGTAAAATATAAACAAAAAATGAATAACTCCTTTGTTAAATATCACCATGTCTAATGTTTGTATAATGATAAGTAAATTATATTTGGACAAATAATGGTGTACTTGCTGTATTGTCACATGTTCCTAACATGACCAATTAATTTAGGTGCATTCCCAAAAAATATTTTTTCTTCCTAAGTATGAACGATTTTGAGAAATGTTTCTGAATAACGCAATGAATAATTAACATCAGAAGCTCTTATAGAAAATGAACACTTGAAAAAAACCATGAAGAATCGAACATACTATACATTCTGTATCAACTTGCCATCATATATCCAGGAAAATAGAAGAGCCATATTTCTCTTGCAGTAAGACTCCAAGGCTCACATGTATTTGTATGACTGGGCCGCTGTGGTTTTGTCCTGCGGCTAGCATGTAGAAAATACATAAACTAACCCTCTCCTCTATTAAGCAATAGACTGCTTAATATAAACAAAAATGACTTTCGACGGAACATCCATTACTCGTGGAGGAAACGTTCGTGTTTATACAGAACTACCAAACTCACCTTGGAAACAGAAAAGTGGAGACCACCCTGTTAGGAAGGGAGCAATCTGGTATACCAATAGATGCAGAACAGCAGAAGGTATGGGAGCGGGAGTCTTTGGGTCCAAAAACAAATACTCGGAACCCATGGGTAAATATACCAGTATCTTTTAAACGGAAGTTGATTGAGAGATGTGTGGATGAAGGATATAAAAAGGACATATCCATAATGTCTGATCAAGCAACCATAAAATGTCCTCAAACGCCATTAGCAAAAGCATGGTTCATATCTGCAGAACCAAACTAAGGATCTTAGGATTGTACAACAGAATCACCCTCCACTGGGTCCCAGGACATAAAGGATTCGAGGGCAATGAACAGGCGGACGCCTTTGCACGCAATAGAGCTGAAACATCGCTCATAGGGCCGCAAAGAACTCAGTACTAACCACTAGTCTTGGAAAATATAAGGAGAAGCATGAATAACCGAAAAATCATAACCGAATTAATGACGGGACACTGCAAGCAAACTCAATGGCCATAAAAGAAAAACTGGCCCAGTGAATCTGACTGGTAGATTACGCATTCTGTAGATATATTTGCCCACTGACTGCGGAGCAACACTCTGCAGAAGCAAATACTTCGGAACATACAACACCATAGAAGAAATTATATGATTGAAGCCGGGAAACATCTTAAATCTTTTCAAAAGATCTTATATAAAACAGTACCTAGAGGGGTGGATACAATAGTACTTTAACCAGACAGTACACCCGTGTCGGTTGATAGGACCGAGCATTGATAAAATCAGTATTGACTCTATCCTCTGGAGTAATTGATGAAGCCTGTGAAGCAAAATCAATTCTAGATGCTTGGAAATTGTATTTTTCCGATTTTGTCATCCACGAAAGCTTGTATTGTTGTACATATCCCTGTTTATAAATTCTGAGTGCTTGTTCACAGAGATTACCAAATACGTAATGAGTGAACATGAGTTGCCTTTGGTTGAATATCTATTATATTGAGCTGCATCAAGTTTCTAGATGAGTTCAGCTAGATTATTTCGATCATTGTTAATCTAGAGTATTCAGTTTAACTTACCTAAGTTGGATTTACACAAAACTTGCAAAATTTAAATTAGAAATAATGCTCGCAAATTGTTTCACCACACTGGCATTCTCAAAGCTAGGAGTTATCAACTAGAGCTAAATCTAAAATTATGTCCTTAAATATTAGAAATCAGTCTGAATGTGATACAAATTGAGGGATGTGGTAGGCCATGGTTTGCTCATTTAATATAATGTTTTTTTAATGTTTTAATACTTGCAAAATTTAAATTAGAAATAATGCTCGCAAATTGTTTCACCACACTGGCATTCTCAAAGCTAGGAGTTATCAACTAGAGCTAAATCTAAAATTATGTCCTTAAATATTAGAAATCAGTCTGAATGTGATACAAATTGAGGGATGTGGTAGGCCATGGTTTGCTCATTTAATATAATGTTTTTTTAATGTTTTAATACTTGCAAAATTTAAATTAGAAATAATGCTCGCAAATTGTTTCACCACACTGGCATTCTCAAAGCTAGGAGTTATCAACTAGAGCTAAATCTAAAATTATGTCCTTAAATATTAGAAATCAGTCTGAATGTGATACAAATTGAGGGATGTGGTAGGCCATGGTTTGGTCATTTAATATAATGTTTTTTTAATGTTTTAATACTTGCAAAATTTAAATTAGAAATAATGCTCGCAAATTGTTTCACCACACTGGCATTCTCAAAGCTAGGAGTTATCAACTAGAGCTAAATCTAAAATTATGTCCTTAAATATTAGAAATCAGTCTGAATGTGATACAAATTGAGGGATGTGGTAGGCCATGGTTTGGTCATTTAATATAATGTTTTTTTAATGTTTTAATACTTGCAAAATTTAAATTAGAAATAATGCTCGCAAATTGTTTCACCACACTGGCATTCTCAAAGCTAGGAGTTATCAACTAGAGCTAAATCTAAAATTATGTCCTTAAATATTAGAAATCAGTCTGAATGTGATACAAATTGAGGGATGTGGTAGGCCATGGTTTGGTCATTTAATATTATGTTTTTTTAATGTTTTAATATAAATTTGAGTTTAAAAGAAAGTTAAAATCATCTCACACTGCGTAAACGCCGAAAGCATAGACTTATTCCGTTTAAAATGGGTATTACTCGAGGTATTACTATTTCCAAATGCTAGTCTAAAGAAATAGCGAAATTTGATTAAATGTTTGAGCCAAAGTATACAGTGAGTGTTTGAATAATTGGAACCTAACAAAACTATGTATTTCAACTTACTCTATATCACATTTCATACTACAATAATGAATATGTCAACAATATAAGCTATGCTTGTGATTAATTGTAAACAATATGGTACATTGAACTAACCGCGTACATTATCGGCCTAAGAAATTAATTTATTCGTTTTTGAAATTACTATTCTTTGGTACGTATTTCGCGTGTTTCAGATATGATCATGAATTATGAAAGTTGAATTCGTATGTCAATATCATATTATCCTTCTTTTAGGTTTTCACTTCATGAATTAAGCGAACTGTTGAATAATTCTGAAAATTTTGCGCAATTCGTCATAATTCAATTGTATTCCTCAGCTTCGATGTTGTGTTCCAATTCAATTATTGGGAGGGGCTAATAGCTAATTATGTCAGTATACCTTGAACCGGCATGAAATAGTTTTGCCATGTCACCACTTGGCGAAATTGAGTGATTACAAAATTATTGTGCACATTATCCATATAACGACATCAAATTTTCGCATGACCCATATATCAATTTTGATTATTCACATATCTACTAAGGTGGAAATTAGCTCCATTGAAAGTTGTTGGAATCGTTCGGAAATCTCAACCTGTCCTTCCAAATCCTGTGGTAATAATTGATGAATAATTTGAATACTGTGTAGATGAAACTTTAAATTATGCAAAAACGGAATGGACATTTATATAATAGGTTAAATGCTTTTGACTGTTATTTAGGACTTTCAGCGTTACATATATGTCTAAAAAAGCCTTATCATTAACGGAAAAGCGAACAGTGACAGAAAATCGATACAGGAGCGAAAAGTACGATTTAATTGTCGGCAGGACTATCTACTGTAAAATTGAAAGTCACGAATATAATAGTTAAAAACCAAAAGTTAATTATAAATTTTTGTTATCATAAATAAATAGTCACGTAAACTAGAATACACCAAGCCATTCCACATCCCTTATCATCTCGACCAAATATACAAAATCATTCCCTTATAAAGAACATCTCATATGTAGTTCCATAGAAAAAAAATCAAATCTGGTAATGACGTTCGTCCTGATCTACTGATTACTCAAAGTGTCATTCCATATTCCCCCAACATTTCGCGAAAATTTGCACATCTTGTTCTAAATTTTTGGAGGAAAGTTAGGTAAATTATTTATTAAACAAACAAATGAAGAAATTTTTGCTTTTTTAAATATTTTCACTGCACGAGAGAAAAACATCTTAATGATCCAACGATGGCATGTTAGGAGAAGAGATACACATTAGAATTTTTCTTTGGTCTTGTTAAAAGTTCGACAGGTCTCGAGCTTGACGATGGAGGGGTGACAGTCTGAGGTCGTCTAGTCTGACTACCTGGAATAACAGACGATGTTTCCGATGAGCATCAATCATAGAAATGTCTTTAGAAAAAGGAGAGATTGACCACGTTTCTACTATGTTCTAGAAAGATCAAAGAATTCGTAAATGTGACATTACCAACCAGACGAATAGATTCTAGGGGCTTTAGGGTTTATTTGGGAGCTGAACATGTGAACAACACTCCAGGGCAGGTCTAATATGTGCTTTGTAGATCATGAGTAGCTGCTGGGTTGAAAAGTAGCTCTTGGTACGGAATATAAAACCAAGTTTTGGTGAAGCAGTTTCCTCCTCACAAGATCGTTCCACGAGAGGGTGCTGTTGCGAGCATAGATATTGAGTCTACTGGTAGTAGGTAGTAGTAGATATGGCTATGTCTCGAATGATTATTTCTAGATCATACAGATCACCCGAATAGAATCAACTCTTTTTTCTTGAAATGTTCCCCATCCTTGGATTGAGCATTCATGTTTGCTGTTGTAGTCTTGCCCTCGACTAGTTTCTGATAATATTCTTTACCAAGAGCCAGATGCAATTAAACTAGAAGGCATGAAAAAATTTTGCAACAGAATTCGTTGCATTAGAAAATTCAGATTCTCTGTTTTTGAATGCTACAGCAATTGGAAATGCATGAGTTAATTAGCCCCATGTTATACTCAAGGTGGAATTGCATTGATAAGGAGCTGTTATTTACATGCATGAAACCTTGCACAGAATACTTGATTATAACAATGGAAAGATGAATGCAAATAATTGAGATGAGTGGAAATATAACATACTCATTTATTCTATGAAATGAATCTGCATGAGTACAATTACTGAAAACGACATTAAATGTAAAAATAGAGCTTCTCCCACGGAGCGCTGAATATTACGCCAGTAATTTAGTGTACGTGTGTATACATTGTATAGTGTAAATCCAATGAAACATTCATGGTTCTAGGAAATATTGCAAACATATAGTTAGACATTACGTGTTCACAAAAGGATGGTCTGAATGTAAGAAATTCGTCTAATGTCATTTAAGGAGTAGAGCGATTATAATAATAGTTATTTCGCATCACTCGAATTATAAGCGTTTCCAAATATCTGTTCTGGTGGATATTATAGTACATTCAGTATTGTTTTTCCTTCTTTGAAAATAAGACGCAGTTTGCGTTTTAAACTATGCGATGAAGGTAAAATTCACGCGAAACTATGCTTGAAGCAACACCAGCTTGTATTACTTTCAACAATCTTCAAATGAGGAACAACTAACAGGAGGTTATTCAAGTGATTTCTCGAGGTTTCTTTATTATTTTGATTTCCAGCTCACAATTTGTCGACGTTTTCATTATTTTAGTTATAACTTTTTCATTATAACCTAGAAATGGAAATGTACAGTTCGTTGAATACATTTTGTTTTTATCCAACCGTAAATTTCATTAAAATATAAATCAGTAAAGATTTCGCTTATACGTACATACCGGTTGAGTTTAAGAGACTGGTTTATTCAGGTCCAATAAATGCGATAAGGATTCACAAAAATGGGGATAGAGTGGGTGTGATTTATTAACGCGCCTGTCGTCAGTACCTTTTCTAGCCATAACTAGAAAATTCATTCGATTGTTTCAGTTTATTTGAAGCGTTTGTGGTAAGCATAAATAATTTTCTAAAATTACTGTACGATTACATAGCCGTGATGTGTGCGCATCTCACATCAAACAGTTAATACCGTTTTACTTTTCTTGTAAAGCAATACAATGCGTCTGCCTCACTCCAACTCACACGACTCTTGTATGTATCTGTAAAACTCAAACTGTGTAACAACATAATATTCCGATACACTTTCTTTGTTAATTTTATGATGTTTGTCTCATTTTTGTCCAATGCATTATTTAGACAACTCTAGATCACTGTTGCATTTCAATGGATTCTATATCATAAGTTATATAACAATGAATATAAATTGATGATTGTTAAAACGTTTAACTGAAACCGGAATATTGTCATTGACAATCTTGTTAACCGCAGATCTAGATATTGTCGGTAATTCATTGTTTGAAAGGACACACCAAATCTTTTATTTCCTATTTCCGGTTATATATATATTTCATCCATGTTTCTATAAGTCTATAAGTATTCAATTTAGTAGTTGGCTTTTTAAAGAAACAATTGCCATTTCTACTTGGACAATTCATAAACATCACATTCCTTTCCTGTAAACATGTATCGAAGTTTTATACTTTAACTATGAAATTGTTGTGGTTTCGTCGTTTAAGTTGCACATAATGTAGAGCGATGGGATTTAAGATTATCTAATTGAGTTTACTACTTACTATAAATGAACAGAACGCTAGCAAATTAGTGATTTGCGTAGAATCCATTAATTTTTCGCACGCTGTCAATTACCAACTATATATACGATGTGGGCGTTGTAAGATTTGTTCGTGATATTCTAGATCCACGTGTTATATCATGTCATAACGAATTGTGTTTCAGGATGAATACTGTGTAAGGATTTTACTACGAATGTTCTTACAGAAAATCTACTGTATCTGAAGATTCACCCCAAATTTGATCTTATCAACTATGTTCACAACATTAATTTCTATACTCGTCGTATTTGTTATTATTAGTATCGTCCTTGAATTTGTCATGATCAATTACTCATGATAAGTTTTACAGGAAATCTAACGATGTTATGAGAATTCCCACAAGATGTTTGATGATGTGTCATGTTTAGTTGCTGATATAGAGTTTTGCGTACTATATCTAAGAAAAATATAACTTTGACTTGGTGTTCATAAATGTTAGTGAACAAACAAAATTCTTCCATTCCATTGGCGGTATTTAATTTCCGATTAGAGAAGTTCTTTTAAAGATGCATAGACAATTTTGCGAGTTTTTGGGATAGTATATTTATGTCTAAACTGAACAGTTATAAATTTTCTGTGAAACATCATTGTCTTTGATACGGTCTTATTTATCTGGTAGAACGCAAGTTGTCTATATGCATTCTACCATTACCTTAGGGGTACCCCAAGGCTCAATACTTGGACCTGTACTCTTTTTAATATACATTAATGATTTACCGTTACGAGTTCCTGAAGGCAAAGTAATCTTATATGCAGATGATACAACCGCATCAAGGGTTTATACAGACTTAGTTGACTCATGGAGAGTCGAAGTGATTTGCTTATCTGTCAAATAATTTTCGAGAAGATAATCAGAAAATTGTTCAAGTCTTCATCTGCTGGCTTAACTTCGTAGAGCTCAAATAAATAAAAATCGTCAACGTCCTTTGGTTCCAAAAATAAAAGACCAAAACAATAATGGAGCCACTTTTTAATCTCAGAATTTTTCTCTTGGTATTCTTTTGATAAACCTAGATTGTGAATTTTTCTTTACCTTGCTTGAGTTAAGTGGAATCAACACCCAGTAATGTTAGCGTTTGGATAAATTTCTAACACTGCATTATGAATAGATATCTCAAAATCTACTACTATTTCTTCTGGTACAAATTTGATTTTAATATGATCACTATACTCTTCAATTGATATGCAAAACCTATATGTTTTTCCGATTTTGTTTTTTAATAAACAAAAAACTAATGGTATATAATGGCCGTTAAATAAATCATGTATCGTAAACATTTGTGTGAAATATTTTGTGCAGTAAGAAAATGTACCGTCCATATAATAAATTTTTGATTCACCTAAAAACTTTAAATTACTTTTACAGCTAAATATCACTAAATTTTCGGATAAATCATTAACAATTAGGAAGTCTTCATTTCTGTTGTTTTTGGTTGAAGTTCATTCAAAGCTTCATGAACCTCCGATAGTGATTTTGGCAAAGCAGACAACAATTTTCGACGTGCAGTGTAAATGTTTCTTCTAGCACATTGTAGATCACTTATTGTCAAATTGTTTAAAGACATATCATTTATAGCTAGCTCCATTCTAATCATTTTGGAAGATTTTTCTGTTATATCACTTTCGGCTTTTCTCTTCAAACAATGACTTGAAACTTTTCAACACATTTGTTAGTTCAGGTTCATGATTATGATTTACACTCAGGTTTGTTATAACTCGACTTTTTGACTCACCTAAAGTATGAAAATTTGCTTTACATTTATCTTTGATGCACCTTCACTTACTTTCACCGGAAGCTAATTTTTTGTTGTGTTCTTTAAACTTATAGTTCTCGTAAACTAAGAGTTTTCCTCTTTGACTGAACATTTCACTTAAATCCGAAAAATTACTATGATTTATTTTCGCCATTTTTACACTTTTTCATAATTATGAGTATATAGACCATCAACTTTACACTAGAAATTTATGAAAACTGATATACCTACAAAACAAAATATAGTTAGTTAGGTACCTGTTACAGGGGTTAGGTACCTGTTACAACTTTATGCCGAGTTTGTAGTTGTAAGAATGTAATTTAAAATGCATTAGGATTAAAAGATTAGGATGTGCCGAGTTTGATGCTGCCCATCTAGAAGGTTAGGCAAAATGATGTATCCATTGTTAAAGTTAATACATTTCATAATATAATGAGATATACATTTAAATCAAGTCGCCATGTTCTCGCGATAAATTGAGATTAAAGACATTTCTCAAAGCGTTTACGAGAAATGTCAGTTCAATTGATAAAATGTTCAACGTTCTTTTGCGGTTAAAGACACGTGATAAATCACGCCTAACCTATCCCCATCTTTGTCGAATCTTTATCTCACTTGTTAAATCTCAATACACGGGTCCCTTTAACTCAACCTGTATATAGTATAGAATGTATGTTTTCTTGTATGTATACGTATGTATTACGTGCTTTCTCGATTTGCCCGATCTGAATAAAATTTTGCATAGATACTTTGCAAATGTGCCAACTTAGGTTCATGCCACGGTCAACATTTTTTCATGCTTGCTTCACAGTTGAGGGATTAATCAATTATCGGATGCGATATGCATATGCGATCTTATCGTACAACAGTTTCATGAAACATACCTTCATCACGTTCAAGGTAATATTTAAATAATAAAAGAATTGGTTGTGTTCAATGCATTGATTAAGTAAATGAAAGGGCGAAAGAGAAATGGTATTGTGCCTACTCTATCAAAACCAAGATCGTTCTCAATGACCCCACTGGTTATTAGGATATTATTATGCCCTTAACTATTGCTCATTTTACGCTACGGACAATTTAAAAATCATGAAAATGTTTGTTATTCAAATGTATTCTATTATATGCAATGGAGTCAGCAGGTACGGATAAACATGTTGTTGAAATTATGAATATTGATATTATTCATTAATAAAGGTGCAAACTAAGCACGTACGACGGTACGTTTTAAAATACTTATTTGTAATGGAAGTATGGGTAATTTTTCAATATATCATGAATTTTATTGTCTGACATAACAACTATTTCATCGCCAGCATTGGATAGAAGTGAAGCGTGCACATAAAATTCAAATCAAATATTAATGTTGCAATCAATTACGGAAATCCTACTAATCCGAGCTCTGCGGATCGCTTCGATGTTAGCCTCATACCGTATGGTCGATTCATTATTATACGTGTAGGTCAGTCACCCTGCACGAAAGAATATTAGTTTCAGGACAGCAACGTCTTGAACTTATTGACTGGTTTCAAATTTCGAATATAAATTTCCTGTTACACTCCAAACTGAGTATGTTTTGTTCATAAGTCCCAATCGTCTAGAATCTAGATTATAAGAGAATTATAATAATTCTAGTCTTACGGCGCTTATTGTATGAAGGAATGAATCAATACCAAATCATATAGGTTTAGCGTATTATATAGGTCAATCATCAGAAAATATTTCTAAACATATTTTCATGTAAAATTTAGATTAGAAACGAAGTGATCAAAGCTGCTAGTTGTTGACACCTGCTTAGACCTACCGATTTCAACAATCCATGTGTGGCAAAGACAGTTAGCTAACAAATCTGGTTTATATCATAGTATCCGTGAAAACATAATATACTCCCCTTTCTCGAATTTCCTAAACTTTCGACATGACATATCTTCTGATGTTACGCTGAATAGGAGAGGACCAATTAATTCATGTATTTTACTGGGTACCTCAAGTTATTGAAGTCACAAACTCACTTCTACTCCCTTTTCTCGAATTTCCTAAACTTTCGACATGACATATCTTCAGATGTTACGCTGATTACGAGAGGACCAATTAAATAATGTATTTTACTGACCAATTGTTGAATTCACCCACTCCCTTTTACTCCCCTTTCTCGAATTTCCAAAACTTTAGACATGACATATCTTCAGATGTTACGCTGAATAAGAGAGGACCAATTAAATCATGTATTTTACTGACCAGTTGTTGAATTCACCCACTCCCTTTTACTCCCCTTTCTCGAATTTCCAAAACTTTAGACATGACATATCTTCAGATGTTACGCTGAATAACTCCCCTTTCTAGAATTTCCTAAACTTTCGACATGACATATCTTCATATGTTACGCTGAATAAGAGAGGACCAATTAAATAATGTATTTTACTGACCAATTGTTGAATTCACCCACTCCCTTTTACTCCCCTTTCTCGAATTTCCAAAACTTTAGACATGACATATCTTCAGATGTTACGCTGAATAAGAGAGGACCAATTAAATCATGTATTTTACTGACCAGTTGTTGAATTCACCCACTCCCTTTTACTCCCCTTTCTCGAATTTCCAAAACTTTAGACATGACATATCTTCAGATGTTACGCTGAATAACTCCCCTTTCTAGAATTTCCTAAACTTTCGACATGACATATCTTCAGATGTTACGCTGAATAAGAGAGGACCAATTAAATAATGTATTTTACTGACCAATTGTTGAATTCACCCACTCCCTTTTACTCCCCTTTCTCGAATTTCCAAAACTTTAGACATGACATATCTTCAGATGTTACGCTGAATAAGAGAGGACCAATTAAATCATGTATTTTACTGACCAGTTGTTGAATTCACCCACTCCCTTTTACTCCCCTTTCTCGAATTTCCAAAACTTTAGACATGACATATCTTCAGATGTTACGCTGAATAACTCCCCTTTCTTGAATTTCCTAAACTTTAGACATGACATATCTTCAGATGTTACGCTGAATAACTCGCCTTACTCGAATCTCCTAAACTTTAGACATGACATATCTTCTGATGTTACGCTTAATAAGAGAGGACCAATTAAATCATGTATTTTACTGATCAGTTATTGAATTCACCCACTCCCTTTTACTCTCGTTTCTCGAATTTCCAAAACTTTAGACATGACATATCTTCAGATGTTACGCCGAATAAGAGAGGACCAATTAAATCATGTATTTTACTGATCAGTTATTGAATTCACCCACTCCCTTTTACTCCCGTTTCTCGAATTTCCAAAACTTTAGACGTGACATATCTTCAGATGTTACGCTGAATGAGAGAGGACCAATTAAATCATGTATTTTACTGATCAGTTATTGAATTCACCCACTCCCTTTTACTCCCGTTTCTCGAATTTCCAAAACTTTAGACGTGACATATCTTCAGATGTTACGCTGAATAAGAGAGGACCAATTAAATCATGTATTTTACTGATCAGTTATTGAATTCACCCACTCCCTTTTACTCTCGTTTCTCGAATTTCCAAAACTTTAGACATGACATATCTTCAGATGTTACGCTGAATAAGAGAGGACCAATTAAATCATGTATTTTACTGATCAGTTATTGAATTCACCCACTCCCTTTTACTCCCGTTTCTCGAATTTCCAAAACTTTAGACGTGACATATCTTCAGATGTTACGCTGAATAAGAGAGGACCAATTAAATCATGTATTTTACTGATCAGTTATTGAATTCACCCACTCCCTTTTACTCTCGTTTCTCGAATTTCCAAAACTTTAGACATGACATATCTTCAGATGTTACGCTGAATAAGAGAGGACCAATTAAATCATGTATTTTACTGATCAGTTATTGAATTCACCCACTCCCTTTTACTCCCGTTTCTCGAATTTCCAAAAGTTTAGACGTGACATGTCTTCAGATGTTACGCTGAATGAGAGAGGACCAATTAAATCATGTATTTTACTGATCAGTTATTGAATTCACCCACTCCCTTTTACTCCCGTTTCTCGAATTTCCAAAACTTTAGACATGACATATCTTCAGATGTTACGCTGAATAAGAGAGGACCAATTAAATCATGTATTTTACTGATCAGTTATTGAATTCACCCACTCCCTTTTACTCCCGTTTCTCGAATTTCCAAAACTTTAGACGTGACATATCTTCAGATGTTACGCTGAATGAGAGAGGACCAATTAAATCATATATTTTACTGACCAGTTATTAAATTCACCCACTTCCTTTTAAATCGGAGAGTTTGTGGGGAGGCTCGATAGTGAACATTTTTTGATACATTTTAATACTAGGAAGAAGAAGATTATAGGTTTCATGAATGATATAATTTCCATTCACCCCTGAACGGTTTAAGATTATAATTATCAACATCGAATTTTTTTCCGGATAAAGCTATTATTAAAGATTTCGTATCTTATATGTGGGTTTAACAATCGCGATCTTGTTACTTGTTCTTATCAAAAAGCATTACAAATCCTTAAAAAAAATTTTTTCGCGGAAATACCTGTTTTGAATCTTTCTGAATTAAACTTAAGTTTTTATTTAATTTGCTTTAGGACTGAAAAAATATCAAAGACAAGCTTTTATTTTGAAGTTTACAAAAAAATAATTGTGTTGTTTGATATGAGACGTAAGTTATTAGTTATTCTGTTCTAAATCAGGAAATAACAGATTCAAAAGCTTGTCGTACATGAATCCTCAAAATAGGGATAAAATACATACGTCGCCATTTCAAATAAACTTTCAATGTCATGAGATAGAATATAATTTGTAGTTATTCCACACCTTCAGATGTTTTTAATTATATGCAATATATTAGTTAACTATTCCGACGCAACGGGGGAACCAATTCCGCCGACAAAAGCTAGTGCATATATACTAAGTACAATTATACATTGAACCCGCACAAACTTCCGTAAGCGAAAAATTGTGTTCACAAAAAGAGAGTGTGGGAAGCAAGTTATCCACGGATAATTTTTAAATAAATATCACCACCTGGCTCGTTGCCCCTGTACAATACCTACCCGTGTCCATGATAATGGAGTCGAAAATTGTTTTTTTTTTTGTTTTAACATTTATAATGACCAATCTAATGGAGAAAACCGCTTTTAAAAATACTCTCCAGCTGCTGACGTAATTGAATTTGTGTATAAATAAAAAATTCTGGATGTAAAAGAACCATTAACTATCACGTTATTACACAAGCTCGTTTTAGTATTCAGTCAATGAATCTTTGAATGTCGGAAGTTGAAACATTTCCTGATTATCACAGAACGATTTTTTTAATAGTTTTTAATAGGATATTCCGGTCAATTTGCACTTTATATGGGAATAAAACACACAATTTGCATCTATGAGTTTCTAGTTGATACGTACTCGTGATGACGACACATAGCGTCACTGAAGGAATTCCTACAAACAGATGTCATCGTCTTGTGATTCAATTTGAAATTCACCAGTGAACATAATGCCGTGAAAAGGCTACCGTTACTACTTTCATTGTCTGATTTTTGTGTTTATTATTAGATTTATTATAACTAAGCATTCCAGTAAAAGAAATACGAACATTATGCTCCGTTATACAGGGGTGGACTGGTCATCAAACCATTGGGCCAAATGCTAGTGGGACATTTCCTGAATTATACAGGGTGTCCTCGAACTGCGTGGCTAAAATAAAACCGAAGATTCTTTGATTCGAAAAAAATTTGATGAGCCTTTTTACTTTTGCCTCAAGTGTCTTGTTTAGCTGGTAGAGGGCTTCAAAGTTGCAAAAATAATTTTGTTTTTTCGGTATAACTTGAGAACGTGATGGAGGACTTTTACAATATTTGGCAGGTGAGTTACTGTCAATATAAAGCCGTTTTTGAGAGCGGAGCATAGAGCCTTAGAGACCATAGAAATGGCTCAAACTTGAGGATGTAACGGGAGAAGTGTCCAGAACTTTTTTGTGGTCGATGTAATTCACTCTATATTTTTTATGTAGATAGCTTATCTAATTTGAAAACTTTTTTTACTCTTAAAAAATTTTGATAAAATCAACGGATTAGCTTGAAAAAAATAATTTTCGAGTCGCTGCAATTTTGGCTTACTAATTTTACTTGATTAAAATACCTTAGTTGCCTTTGCTTTTCTAACGTCATTTTGGCATTTGGAGAATTTATTCTCAAAACTGTCAGTTTTTACTTTGCTTTCCGTGAAAATTTTATAAAATTATTGCTCAAAATTTCACTAACACTGGTTAATATCTCGGTAAAACACGAATAATAAAAACAATAGAAATGGGGAAACGATGTGATTATTCAGGAAAAACAAATGCTAAATTAAAAGAAACAACATAACTTTTTGGGAAATCGCTAAGGCATCAATTGTTCGAAATGTTGCCCATTTTCCTGAATCCACAAATTAATTCGTTTCAAGAAATTGGATTGAACTCTGGCTAGTACTTCAGGATCATTCTTCAATAAATCCGCTTCATGATTAATTCGTTGCAACAATTCCTCTCGTGTGTTTACTGGAGCTGCATAAACTTTCGACTTCAAAGCGCCCCATAGAAAGAAGTCGCAGGCCGTCAAATCAGGGGAGCGGGCCGGCCAGTTCACTGGTGCATCGTGTCCTCTACCTATCCAGCGATCTGGATATTCCGCATTCAAATGTCGCCTCACAGCTAATGTGAAACGAGGAGGTGCACCATCATGGATAAACCAGGCCACGACGAATGTGTAAGGGCAAGTCTTCCAACAGTTCAAGTAGCCTTTGTTCCAAAAAGTTCAAGTAGTTCTCCCCGTTAAATCGATCGGGTATAACGGTAGGGCCAATAATAAAGTTATCCACAATTCCAACCCAAACATTGATTTTAGTTTGATTCTGAAAATATGTAACTTCCGTTTCATGAGGATTTTCATCAGCATAGAAATGTTCATTATGGAGGTTAAAAAGACCACATCTCGTGAAAGTATCTTCGTTCGTGAACAGAATTCTTCTACAAAAATTGGGGTTTGCGTTTTGTCTTTGGACAATAAGCCGACAGAAATCTAGCCGATGACCTGGATCCATGGGCAATAAGTCTTGAACTGTTTTAATATGATAGGGATACAACAGTTCTTCTTTCAGTACATTATGAACTAATGATTTTGAGGCTCCAATACGAAGTCCCAAACGTAGTGTGCTTATCCCAGGTTCAGTTTCAACCGCTTCCAGTATCGCTTCTTCGAGCTCTAACGTCCTTCTTGTCCGTCTGCGTCCAGTTTCTCTGCGATTTGCTTCAAATTTGCCAGTTTCGCGAAGGTTTGCCGATTTGGAATTCTGCGATGCGGATATCTTTCCCTTCTCCGGCCATTGCAACGACAAAGTCCATAAATCAATAACATATCAACCATTTCAGTGTTAGTGAAATTTTGAGCCATAATTTTATAAAATTTTTACGGAAAGCAAAGTAAAAACTGACAGTTTTGAGAATAAATTCATCAAATGCCAAAATGACATCAGAAAAGCAAAGGCAACTAAGGTATTTTAATCAAGTAAAATTAGTAAGCCAAAATTGCAGAGACTCGAAAATTAATTTTTTCAAGCTAATCCGTTGATTTTATCAAAATTTTCTAGGAGTAAGAAAAGTTTTCAAATTAGATAAGCTATCTACATAAAAAATATCGAGTGAATTACATTGACCAGAAAAAAGTTCTGGACACTTTTCCCGTTACATCCTCAAGTTTGAGCCATTTCTATGGTCTCTAAGGCTCTGTGCTCCACTCTCAAAAATGGCCATTATTGACAGTAACTCACCTGCTAAATATTGTAAAAGTTCTTCATCACGTTCTCAAGTTATATCGAAAAAACAAAATTATTTTTGCAATTTTGAAGCCCTCTACCGGGTAAACAAGACACTTGAGGCAAAAGTAAAAAGGCTCATCAATTTTTTTTCGAATCAAAGAATCTTCGGTTTTATTTTGGCCACGCAGTTCGAGGACACCCTGTAATTATTCTATTTAAAACTGTATTTTTAAATAAAAAAATGTAAGTTATATCTGATAAAAAATAATAGGTATCGTATAAACGTATTTCCTTTTTTTTTACTTTCTACTTTCTTTTCAATACTGTGCACTAAATTTTCTGTTTTCGTTTCCGGTGCTTTTGTTGTATCTGAGATCTGCATTACATCATTACTACAAGGGCCACTCATACCCATATGACCGTTGGGCCAGACTGTTCTCAGTCCGCCCCTGTCGGTCAATAAAATTTAGCATGTATTTGGGGCATCCGAGGTTCGAAACAAGTTGGAAATTAGCCGTTTTATACCCTTCAACCATCAGAAGTTTACAACAAAATTTGAATAGGGAATGTGCTTGTTGGGGATTGTCTTCTAACGAGAAATACATGGTATGTCGCTACCTAGTTCAGAAATGGCACAAACGCAAAGCCCTTCGGCTAGCCACAAGCACGCATCTACAATGGGTAGCAAATTCAACTGCTCATACCTTCATATACCAGAACAACACATATAAGGTTCGGGAGAATAAATATTCTGACTGCACGTTTTCATTTCAAGTAATAATAGTTAACCAAGAATCTCTTTTGTATCATGTGAATAGGATGATTACATATTGCAGATATTTGATAAAAATCAATCATCAATTTCAACGTTCGGATTCATGTTTAAAATTGGAAAGGATGAATAACGTAGACTAGCATCTTTATCTCAACGAATTCAACAAGAAAAAGTAATTATCGAGAAATTAATTTGTAAGGGAATTCGAAAAGTTAGTGGATGGAGAGTAGGACTGGATAAGTTTTCTTCAAGTTCTTAACGTTTTCATTTAAATACTCTTCAAGCGAGTTTTGCACGATAAACGAACAAAAGTAATTTTTGTATGTTTTTAATCTTCTTCTAATTGCTCCTCTGCTTTGCGCTTATTTATGTAATGAGAATGAATGATTATTGCTTTGGTAAGTTGAAATAACGCGAATTAGGAAATTGCGGAATTCAAAAGTTTCAAAGTTCTGCGCAATTTTAACCAGACAGTTCAGATTGACATACATCCAAGCATGGAGGGTGCCTTCAGTTTTATAATTGGTATTACAATTTTTGAATAATGCAAAAGTATAACTACATCTAGTGATGCAAGGAATGCATCACATAATTGTCCCATTCCGCGATCTGAAATAATTTAGATTTTTCGTGTCGACAATAAAAGTAATGGTATAAATAATATACAGGGTGTCCCATTTTAATCCGCCAGTAGCGATAATTCTGAAACATTGCATTGAATCAAAAAGTGTTCCAAATGAAAAGTTAATGGTTCTGAGGGGGACATCTGATGCCGTAGACTTTGCCCCCCCAGCCCCCCAAGGGGGGCGGGAACAGGGGGCAACTTTAAAATCTTAAATGGAAACCCCTATTTTTCATTGCAGATTCTGATAGAGGGTTAAAAAGTATGTAAGTTTTATCCGAAACATTTTTTTTATTGGTCGAGAGATGGCGCTGCAAATGTAAAAATTAGGTTTTTTGTCAATTAAATTGCGAAAATCGTCACGTAATTAACTGCCAAACGCCAAACGAATACGATTGTGTCGAGACCATCAGGGACACAATTTCGAGCAGTTCTTGTGAATTGCAACGGCGATGAACTCACACACACGCACACACATGAACACGCACACTCAAATGCCCATGTAACATACGACAACCAAACAGACAAACACACAGACAAACACACAAACAAACACACAGCCAAACACACAGCCAAACACACAGTCAAACACACAGCCACACACAGAGTCACACACACAAACAAACACGGACAGGAACACTGACGCACACACACACGAGACGTAAATCCGACCGAGCAACCTCCTCGTGGTACGTCTTGGGTAACGCTAATGTCGGCGGTTTTAATTGAGTTATTTCAATTTAATTATGCCATGAAAAATACTGTTGCCGTTTTCAAAAATAGTAATCTTCTAAATAAGAAATTCGTTTACTGTGTGATAGAGAAATGCTTTTAATTTTTTCTCAAGTTTGCAGCGCCATCTATCAACAACTTTAAAAAATACCCCGACTAAAATTGACCTACATTTTAAAACTCTATCCGCTATGTGGGGGGCCGGTCAAACACTGTTTGAAAAAAAAATGACATTCTTTTTTGAATTATTTTACCATTATTTAATTTGAAAAATAAGTACTCAATCGCTATTTTTGAGTACTTTACGTCTTTGTAGGGGGGGCGGGGGTAGTATTTGGGCAGGCTGAGAAAAAAACAACCTTGTAAGGTTGTGAGTAAGTCTTAAGTAATAATAACAGTTAATTACGTGACGATTTTCGCAATTTAATTGACAAAAAACCTAATTTTTACATTTGCAGCGCCATCTCTCGACCAATAAAAAAAATGTTTCGGATAAAACTTACATACTTTTTAACCCTCTATCAGAATCTGCAATAAAAAATAGGGGTTTCCATTTAAGATTTTAAAGTTGCCCCCTGTTCCCGCCCCCCTTGGGGGGCAAAGTCTACGGCATCAGATGTCCCCCTCAGAACCATTAACTTTTCATTTGGAACACTTTTTGATTCAATGCAATGTTTCAGAATTATCGCTACTGGCGGATTAAAATGGGACACCCTGTATTAGTTTTGAACGCGAATAAATTAAATAAAACCTTCATAATGCATAGAAATGACTACGAAAACAAAATAGGAAATCTATGATGAAACAACTTAAAATCTGACCCTACATTATCAGTACAATGACAAGAATAAATTAATTAATAAATGGTACAAAAATCGGAAAAATAAATAAATTTGCCATAATGGACATGCACCGCTTATCTATGGGCTTCCGAAACTACTAAAAGTGATGTACCTTTAAAACCCATTGTTAGTAATATTGGAGCGCCTACCTACAATTTATCAAAATATTTATGAAAACCTATCAACAATATAATAGGAAAAAATTAATCTTATGTGAACGACTCATGGCATTTTAATGAATTTATAAAAAATCAAGCGGTACCTGTAGATCATCAATTAATTTCCTTGGACGTTGTTTCTTTATTTACAAATATACCAGTCGTTTTTGATTAGCATCAAAAAACGTTGGGCATAGATTAAAAACCACACAACTCTAGATCAATCTAAATTTATAATAGTCCAGTCATCCTGGCAAAAATTTGGGTCCAATAAATTCCAATGAACTTTTTCAACGTATTAGGGGGTATTTTGGTGCTCTAAACACGATGGTATGGTCCAAATTGAGCTACCGGATACGGAACATGCCGCAAATCGCCGATTTATGGGCATTTTTTTGCCATTTTCGGGTTTTTCGAAGATATAACAAAATCTATGCATTTTTATGAAAATAGTCAAGAGAGCAAAGTTGTAGTGCTTATCAACACCCATCATCTGGTTCAAACTAGATGGCGCCAGCGGTCATGAAAATATGGCCGTTTTAGCGTCAAAAAATAAAAACTTTTGGGTTTTTCGACAATAGGACAGAATCTATGCATGTTTATAAAAATAGTAGAAATAACAAAGTTATAGTAGGCGGAAATACTCATAATCTGGTTCAAACTAGATAGCGCTAGTGGTCATAGAACTCAAAATATTGCCGTTTTAGTGTGATAGAAATGATAATTTCAAAAAATAAATACAAAGTGTGCACTTGTAAAAATGTTTCGGAAATTTATTTAACAAGTGTCTACGAAAATATTTTTAGTAATTATTCATAGAAGTTGTTTTTATTGAAAAATACCATAGAAAAAATTTTGATCTTATTTTTTATCTGAACAATTCTTCAGAAAAGTAAACACTACTAATAATCAGGAAGTGAAAATAAAAACCAAGGTGACAGCTAGCGGCATCTAGCTTAGACCAGATTACGGGTATTTTTGACTACTATAACTTTGCTCCCTTGACTATTTTTATGAAAATGCATAGATTCGGCCCTATCTTCGAAAAACGCAAAAATGGTCATTTTCGCCACATTAAAATAATCAGATGATGAGTGTTGATAAGCACTACAACTTTGCTCTCTTGACTATTTTCATAAAAATACATAGATTTTGTTATATCTTCGAAAAACCCGAAAATTTCCAAAAAATGGCAATAAATCGGCGATTTGCGGCATGTTCCGTATCCGGTAGCTCAATTTGGACCATAATATCGTGTTTAGCGCACCTAAATACCCCCTTATACGTTGAAAAAGTCCATTGGAATTTTTTGGATTTTTTTGCTGTAGAAAATTTCCCAGGATGACTGGACTATAAATGCAGTACAGTTTTGTTTAGAATGCTATTTTCAATACGGTAAACAATAGTTTGGACAAATATTCGGCACAGCAATGGGATCTCCTATTTCAGCTACTATTGCTAACCTAGTTATGGAATGCTTAGAGGAATCTGTAATAAATTCATTAGATTTTCAATCTATTTATTTCAGTTGTAAAACAATAATGAACTACAAATTAAAAATTATCTTGGTCAAGGGTGGTTGTGGAATGTAAAACGTGTGTCTTATTTTAAATTTTTGAATATATTTTGTTGTGTCAGAATCTGTTAAGTCATTGTGCTGAAATTTTCTAATCCAGTTTTTGAATCGTGCCTCTTACCACACAGTACAAAATTTTCATGATTGAAGCCTATTTTCGAACGGGTGCGCTAGTTAATGGAAATCGGCAATACAGTCAACGTTTGTGTTTGGACAATTTTCGAGAGCACTTCCCAAACGTGGCAATATTACCGGACAATTTTTATGCGTGCCTTATAAATTGTGTTGAAGTGTTTCGCGAAACTGGTTGTGTGACTCATAAAAAAGGTGCTGGTAGACCAAGAGTTCGTACAGAAGAAGTTGTCAATGATGTTCGTCAACATATGGAAGAGGAGGCTGCAAAACCTTTGAACTTCAACAAAGAATAGTTCAGCAATGTGCAACCATAACGCCAGAAATGCTGCAAAACGGTTTTCACAGCATGAGGATGCGCGTCAACTTGTGCATCGAACAAAACGGGGGACATTTCCAACAATTACTGTAATTTAGTTTTTCTTGTTACTAAAGCCGTTATTTCATAATTTGTAGTTCATTATTGTTTTACAACTGAAATAAATAGGTATGAAATTTGTAGGTTATTGATGATGTCAGTGTGACAGTGACATAATTATTTCAAACGTAAAGTAAGACACACGTTTTAGATTCCACAACCACCCTTGACCAAGATCATTTTTGATATCCCGGTACTATATAATATATAGGATTCTCTGCGAGTTCCAATTAGAGGTTATTTGAGAACCTGAATGTAAAATCTGTAAATTTGTAGTATTAAGTTTTCGGCTCAACAGTGAGCAAATGCTGTATCCATCTGGCAGATAGCTTTCTCATATTCAAAAATTTATGCAAAATGTTCCGTACTCGTTCGGTTGAAATGACCATCCCATAACCTCAGCAACTTCGTGCACTTTAACTCTCCGATAGTCCAATGTAATACCATGGATTTTATCGACGATTTCTGACGTTGTAACCTCACTTGGACGACCTGAACTTTCGTGCTTTGTAGTTATGCTACCACAACGAATATCAGTAAACCACTTGTGAATCGCTCCAATCGACGGTGAAGAGTCCCCCATAATGTTTAACAAGCAATGCTTTGGTTTGCGTAATGTTTTTTCCAAGCAACAAATAATGTTTAATCAAGATGCGAAATTCACTTTGTTCCATGTTTACAAAAGTCTTCAAGGTGGTTGGTAGTGGCATGATTTCGGCAGTATTCGTGCATATTCTTGAATTTTGTGAATGACCTGATCACAAATGATCCTAAAACTCTTCTAACAGGGCCAGTGACGGGAGGAAACAGTACACAGTGCTTGCAAAAAGCACCTTTTAGTCAGCAGCCCGCCCTGCCCCTCGCTGGGTACGCCCTTTTCAAGGTTGCTGGCTTTCGATTTTTCGATTGTGGCGCCATCTGTTTTATTTTTCAGGGACTTTTCGCATTGCCCTCGTATATTATAAGTTATGACATATTTCGATAAAGCTGCCCTGATTCAAAACAAATTTCAAATGGATCATCCTGTATATTATAACGAAGTTAGAAAGGTACTACTGTCAATCTGATTTGAGCTTTGACTATTAGTTTTGCACTCTACAACAAATATAATACAAATTAACAATCCGTACGTTGAAAGCTGAAAAAATAAAAACCCGTTCGGTATAAGCAATGGTTAATAAAACATGAAGAAAAGTAAAAGATCTTTCTAACTTCGTTATAATATACTGTATCCATTTGAAAAAGTCGAGAGTAATCTTTTGATATACAGGGTGTCCCAGGTTTTAGTAGCAGAACTTCAACAGTCGATAGAAAATTTGATTTTGAGAAAAAAAGTTCCTATTAATATATATGCACAGACGCTTAGTTTTAGAGATGCAGGGTGTTGAAATTGAAAAAAGAATTTCGTTTTTTGCGAATATCTCCGGAACCGTTCATCGTACAGAAAACAGCTTTTGCAAGCACTTTTTACTCATAGCAAGCTATGTTCTGTGCGATGAAAACTTTTTAGTCATAATTGGTGAAGATTTCGAAGGGGTAGTGGGTGTTTTTCTCACCAACTTCTACGCCACTGGAAAAAGTACAGTTTTGAGACAACCATTTCAACCGCTAATGTTTTTTACACAAAAAAGGTGCTCTTGTGCATAAGCTCTAAAGTTGACAGTTTTCGAGAAAAATCAACTTTTATGTTGAAAAACATGGTCAATTCTTACTAATTAAACAAAATTTATTCAAACGTTAGAACAAGTAACAAAACCAAAAAATTTACCATGTTTTTTAACATAAAAGTTGATTTTTCTCAAAAACGGTCAGATTTAGAGCTTATAACCATGAGTACCTTTTATGTGTAGAAAACATTGACGGTTTGAATGGTTGTCTCAAAACCGTATTTTTTTCAGTGGCGTAGAAGTTGGGGAAAAAAAAATCCACTACCCCTTCAAAATCTTCACCAATTATGACTAAAAAAATTTTTTTATCGCACAGAACATAGCTTGCTATGAGTAGAAAATGTTCGCAAAAGATATTTTCTGTACAATAAACGGTTCCGGAGATATTTGCAAAAAACGAAATTTTTTTTTCAATTTCAACACCCGTATCTCGAAAACTAAGCGTCTGTGCATATATGTTGATGGGAACTTTTTTTCTCAAAATCAAATTTTCTATCGACTGTTGAAGTTCTGCTACTAAAACCTGGGACAGCCTGTATACGTTCTGAATCACCCTGCATCTAAATAACCATTTTATTCAAGAAATGTGTAAATTTGATTAAAATACACAGTAAAAAAAGTTGTAATGTCAAAAAAAAAATTGGTCTCTCTCTGTGATAATAATGGCATGTTTCATAAGACGCTCAGTATAAGGTAGAAAAACCCTATATTGAAAGAAATATGTCATAATGTACAGTTAGTTTCATATTACTTGTCTTATAGGTACTTTTAATATAGACGGATCAAAACGTTTCAGCGAAAGAAGTTGTACATTAGATGGAAACTAATTATTACTATGTCGTTTCAAATGCTTTTCTTTAATCGTTGTATTCTAGCATCGTAAATTTCCATTAATTGCTACATTAGCATGATCTGAAGGTCATGCAACGAAAAGAAACTGTAAATATTATTCTGAGAAACTAATTATTTGATTTCCATGTTACTCAGATATTTAAGAGTGTAATGTCTAACATGCTAGTTCTGACAACATTGCTTATTGTGTTTCTTACAAAGTCCAAAGTTTGAATCAACATTTCTTGTAAATTTTCGAATCGATAGCTATGTTTACTGCCCATAAAATATTATCGCCAATATTTGAAGATATAAAATGTTAGTCATTGAAAAGTTGTTAAAAATAATGATGAAATCACTGCACAAAAGTGTGATACAATGTAGGGCGTGATTTCGTTCATACTGTGTTTCATATAAAAACACTTAAACTTTTATGGGTTTAGTTAATGTAATAATTATCTGAAATCTATTACAATCACATATTTCCAGTATTGTGTAAACCTAGAAAACAATAGAGTTATAAAAATGGGAATGTACACGAGGCCAATAGAACTGATTTTTCATCTAAATCAGTTAATCTGCATTTGCAACTTATAAGTCGTTATCCAAAAATAAATACTCTATAAAAAATTGACATTGCTAAATATGTACGTTTAATCTGACGCAATCGCTCACTCTATATTAGCTATTAATGAACTATTGCGAAAAATCAAGTTTTACATATTCATATAAATTCAAATACTCGATTATTGATTTCGCTCGCAAGAAATAGACTAATGTAATATTAAAACAAAATTTATTAATTTAAAATATACATAATACCTACATATAGGTACATAGGAAGAACATATTCGAATTATATTTACACTGTACTATTTTAATTAATTGCATAATAATGCGATATTATTCTAACATATTGCAGTTTGGACAACTTACTATTTTTATATTCTATAATTTTAGAATTAACAAAATTATGACGTTTCATAGTGGCTATATTTTTAAATTTATGAGTTTCGTTAACACTGTTGCATTTAATTTAGATTTCAGTTTGTACTTTGAGAAGTGCGTGTACAAAAATCAATAAAGAAGGATGCATTTGGTACATGGATGCATTAAAATGGGAATGAAACGATTCGCAAGCATTGGTTGTTTTATTTAATGCAGCAGAGGCTTCAGCCCATATATGTAGTGGAAATTTCGAATTAGCTGTCAAATAAATTTCGAGAAGGTATTCAGAAAATTTTTCAAGTCTTTCATCTACTGTCTTAATTTCGTAGAGCTCAAAAAAATAAAAATCGTCAACGTCCTTTGGTTCCTAAAATAAAAGACCAAAACAATAATGGAGCCACTTTCCAATCTCAGAATTATTGTCTTGGTATTCTTTTGATAAACCTAGATTTTGAATTTGAGTTAAGTGGAATCGACACCCACTAATTTTAGCATTTGGATAAATTTCTAACACTGCATTGTGAATAGATATCTCAAAATCTACTACTATTTCTTCTGGTACAAATTTGATTTTTATATAATCACAATACTCTTTAATTGTTGATATGCAAAACCTATATGTTTTTTCACTTTTGTCTTTTAATGAATACAAAACTAATGGTATATAATGGCCGTTAAAAAAACCATGTATCGTAAACATTTGTGTACCGTCCATATAAATAATTTTTGATTCACATAAAAAGTTTGAATTACTTTTACAGCTAAATATCACTAAATTTCCGGGTAAATCATTAAGAATTAGGAAGTCTTCATTTCTGTTGGTTTTTAGTTGAAGTTCATTCAAAGCTTCATTAACCTCCGATAGTGATTTTGGCAAAGCTGGCAACAATTTCCGACGTGCAGTGTAAATGTTTCTTCTAGCACATTGTAGATCACTTATTGTCAAAATATTCAAAGACACATCAATTTTAGCTAGCTCCATTCTAATCATTTTGGAAAGTTTTTCTATTATATCACTCTCGGCTTTTCTCTTAAAACTTGTCTTTGCACCACATTTGTTAGTTCTGGTTCATGATTATGATTCACACTCAGGTTTGTTATAGCTCGACTTTTTGACTCACGTAAAGTATGAAAATTTGCTTTACATTTATCTTTGAGGCACCTTCACTTAGTTTCTCCGGAAGCTAATTTTCTGTTGTGTTCTTTAAACTTATAGTTCTCGTAAACTAAGAGAAAAGTTTTCCTCTTTGACTGAACATTTCACTTAAATCCGAAAAATTACTATGATTTAGGTACCCGCAACAAATTTATGCCGAGTTTGTTTGCAAACATACAACGAAGTTGTATTTCCAACTGTTTCGATTCTTGGAATCGCGAGATCTGTTTTATCAATGTGTGGCATTGTGACTAACATTCCCAGTGGGACATCTGCTTTCCGGCAGATGGTTCGCCAAACATTTTCGAAGGTGTTTTATTATATCAGATGGTTTATCAGTGACTTCACGTCTGCCTCATCCCAAGGACGAACTTATGAGAGGAGCGAAACAAATGGCTGGAATTAATATACTTGCATTCATCGTTAAACTTGGATTACCAAAACTTCGTCTATAGACAATGACAATATGAAAGGATATACAACATTAAAACATAACAAACAAAAAGCTTAACAATTTAAATCCGGAACCAATAGTAAAAACAATATTCTTTTCAAATTTGATTTTGGAAATATCCGCCATTTGCCTCAATGCATTTCGACATCTCTTCAGGAAGATCGAAGAATGCCTTATATCATTTAACGCTGCCACTAGTTACTGCCACAATTAATTTTTGGAATTAGCAATAGGGTCAGAATTGACTATAGATTCAATATATCCTCATAAATAGAAATCGAGAGGATTCATATCAGGATTTCATGGAGGCCATGAATGTTCACTTCCTCGTCTGATACATCGATGGGGTATCTATATGCTATTCAAATCATTCCGTACTGCTTCGGGATAATGAGCAGGGGTGCCATCTTATAAGTACCACATATGAGCCAATATTTCAATTAATATCATCTAACAGATCGAATAAATTGTGCTGGAGAAACTTTAAGTCTCGATTCAGTTTTGCTGGGAATTCAACATTGGCAGACATACGGCACGGGAACTAACTTGTCGTTAGTCTGTTTTATTAGTGTTGGACATAACTACTTAATAATACATACTTGATATCTGCAAAGCTTGCTATTGATTAGTTGAAAGGACTTCAGATGGTCAGATCAGAATTAACAATCAAACGCGGCAAATTCTTCTCTCAATGCTCAGTACTGCCTTGCTTACAATTATTATTAAGGTCACTTGGCAGTTTATACCTGAAAGTTGGTACCTGACCATACATTGAATGTGCCCAAAATATTAACAGCTTATGATGCTGTTGAGCCATGACCTGGTTAAAAAAGTAATTTCTTTGATGTCTTTTTAGTGCTTATTCCGCATTCTAAACTAGCAATTATATTGTCAACAGGTAATTTTTTGGTACCAGGCAAAGCAAATTTGGGACCTAACCTTAACATATGTTTTGTTTTTCGCTAGCTACCCATTTCCCAAGGATAAAATTCAATATGTAATTAATAAATTTAACAATTTCCACTGAAAACTTCAATTTACCTGTGAAATAAAAGTGAACAAAAACATGAACTTCCTAGATATGAACATAAGACATGATTTAGACGGTAAAATAAACACATCATAGTTTACAAAAGATGTTTGGTATCTTCACTGTAATTCAGTTAGTTGCACCTACAATTTATAAAAAAAATGTGTTATAAACAGCGTTACAGGTCGCGCTGTAAAATTGTCACAACCAGAAAACTGTCCCAGAAATTTGAAAAAGTTCGTAATACACAGGAAATGAATGGCTAACCAAAAACATTTTTTAACACAATCATTAAAGAAAGAATAAACAAAGTGTATAATAGTACATCATATATAAATAATATAAACAGTAATAAATATAACATTACCATATGTGCCGGAGAACTCAGAAAAAATTAAGAATGTTAAAAAAAGTATGACATATGTTGCGCATGAACCTACTTACTTTGCTGGTAAATATATATATATATATATATATATATATATATATATATATATATATATATATATATATATATATTTGTATGTTTTCTTGGTATATTGGTTCGTATATATACTGATAATGAAATAAAAATTCTGTATATATATATATATATATATATATATATATATATATATAGATATACAGGAATCTCTAAAAAAATATTTACACAAATAATGTACGCCCTTGCTAAACATTGTTTTGATTATATAACCATCAGTTCGATTCTAAAAATATTTATATTTCAGCTAAAGAAACTAATTATTATAAAAGATCTATCCTGGAGATGATTCAAATAAAACGCCATTCTAAGTCTGTTAATCACAGAACCAATGTACAGTCATTAAGTAAAATTTATATAAATTTAATTAATTAAATACTTGCAAATTTCTACGTATTTCTTTATAATGTTGAAATAGTGTGGTAGGTAGAAAACCGATAAAATAAATCAAGAATTAGTACAGCTAAGACCTTTGCTATTGTACTCATAAATAGTATCTGTTTAACTTGATACCTACTTGACGCAAAGGGAGTTCAGATATCTTTGTTTTTTTTCTCTAGTAATGACGCATTCACATATAGAAACATTGCTTTGTAGTGGGTTTCTAATACATATATATTTTACACATCAATGTGTTACAATTTCAATTTTTTATGTTTCGTTCGTTGTTGCGACGTGGACAATTTCAATTGAAATTAGTGCGATAAAGACGCGCAGGGCTTAGCGCAATTTGTTTAAGGAATGCTGCGCTTTAGTTAGTTCAAACTTCTTCTGATGATGGTCGTGAGTCCTGAACGTTCGTAAAGACGAAAAACTATTGTAATCATATGTGTTAATGTGACCTATTTCCCGAGAATTTACATGTAATGAAGATTTAACACAAATTTCTAACTTTGATTTCAAGGGGTTTGCTATTTAACTCCCTAAAAATTTCTTCCTGTGGGGCGATGATTCTCCACAGCTCTAGCCCGCATAGCTGCTTGGCCATCACTCCAAGTACCCAAGGCAATTTTGAATTTTCAGCAGCTCTGAAGGGGGTCCGGGATTAAGATGAATTTGTGAAACACTGTAATAGAGGAATACTATGTTGTCTAGATGAAATTCTACTGAAAAATTTATATGTGATTATGACCGACTGATCTAGAAAACGCGTCTTTTCTCGTTCCAAGTAGAAAATGTGTGAAGTAATACCCCTTCAAAATGAATATAATTTTTGAGAATGTCTCATCATAAAGGGTAGTAGTAAGTAATAGGTAACTAGCAACAACAAAAAATCGCTGTATTTCCTAAAGGAATTGTAACTCATCTCATTTTGCCGCGTATGTATTTATAGGACTGCTGCATTTCATTTAAAATGTGCGGGTGGGATACTCGTTTCAAATCCATTAAGATGGTTTATTCAAGTCTTGTTGACTCTAATCCTTTGTATGGTCGCATTTATGCTTTTCTTAACAGAACATGAAATAATGTGAAAGATTGACTTGTGTACGTTGTAATTTAGCAAAATTACAGACCTACTGCTGCCCACTATTTCATTTCCATTCTTTCATCTTTTAATGTGGAAAATGCAGAAAACGTTGAATGAGAAAAGTGGGCTAAGTCTTTGTTCTTCTTCTCGACAATTATTCTTAGCAAAAATCCTAGCTTATATTTGGCGACTTTCCTCTTAACAATTATTCTTGGAATCGAGATAATTTCAAAGAACTAATTAGTGAATGTGATATTCATTCACGTCATTTTTTAGGAAAAAATATAGTGTTACTAGGTTTCGCCGGAACTATAAACTATACTGAACGACTTTATTGATTCCATTAGTTTTGTTATGAATAAGAAAATTGGCCAAGAAATTTCGAATTCTTCCTTCATGTCGTCGCAAGTCGACGAAAGTATGGACATTGGTTGAACATCGAATTGCCCGGCGTTATGATATTTGAAACATCCTCGAAAACATCATTTAAGATTGGAAAAATTAGGATTAGATTCCTTTGAATTTCCTATTAATATTACAGGTTAAAAATGTTGCTTCACCATATTTTAAAGTCATCAGCCGCCACTGCTAAAGTGTTGTTTTGTATTCCTTCCGTATACGAAAACATACGTAGATCTCCAGATTCAATGGATTAATTTGAGTTTTGAAAATATTGACCGTAGTTTTAACTGCAAATGTTTCTAGATAAGCAGATACTAACAATACATATCTTTGGTACCATGTGTGTATCCAGCTTGAATGTGTTCCCATTAATCTCGTTCATTAGTGATTTACAGAGGGGCCAACATACGTTATATTCATTCATATAGATAATAGTAACATAATATAATAATGCATCGTTGCACTATGTCAAAGATACTTTGGACGACCCCCAGATTGGACTAGATTAAAACTTCAAAGGGCTAATGCAGTGCGACTCTTTTCCTCTTGTTTTTTTTCTATACTTTGACTACACAAGAGGGAAATTATAATGTTCGAAGAACATCGAGTGAGCCAGAGGTGGAATGTTGGCAGAGGAGATAGGCATTCGAATTTTTCTTGAAGGTTTGGAGGTTATAGGCATAGGGAAATCCCTTATTTTTGTAACGTAACATTAAAGTTTCTGCAAGTTCACTAAATAATCTAAAACTGAATAGCGACAGCTATATTATTTACGTAAAGCACAACACACTCCCTCAAAACAATCGACCTGTTAATAGCATTACATCAAATGTAATCTGTAGGAGTTTTATGATTTGTTTTCTATTCTAAGGCTCCTCCAATCGATATCACTCGAAGATTCTAAAATGAATGGTGAACTGTCAGTAAATTCAGAATATTGGGATAAGCAAGAATCGATTGGTTTTAAATGAAATGTCAACCTTATGAATCTCTTCGGGAGAGCAAATGCTCCCTGAATGTTATAGAAATATGATGTGCGCCTTGTTGAACTCACGTGAGCTGTTTTACGAAAATCTAACTATGTTCATATTCAATTCAATGGAGTAGAAACGAATTCTTCAAACTTATATCTTCAGTATAATTAGGTTCTGGCCTATTTACAAAAACACTTTGAACCTATTAAGAATAACTATCTCATGTAACAATTTTTTTCTTTCTGAACTCTTCAAAAACAAATTTGTTAATTTGAATTTTACGCCAGATAGGACCGCTGTGACGTCACGATTCTACTCTTCATTGTTGGACAATATACTATAAATAGTCAAAACAAAAACATGAACGTAATTTACGTGATATAATAGTAGTGCAAAGGAAATGTGTGCTAATGTTGTTTTACCAGAATTAATTAAAAAAAGTCGGAACTATACTTTTATTCATGTATAAACTTTAACCCTACCTTATTCGCGCGGCGTCTACTGAATTTCTTTTCTTGCGAAGCGGGATAGCTAGGGACTTCCCCGCCCATGTAACTTTCGCATGTTGGCAAATGATTACTCAGCGCGATCTAAGATCTAAGTCAGTTGATGTTTACGGATTTGAGGAATATGAATTGTATGACTCGATACAAATTTATGGAGTATAATAATTCCATTTACTTGGTGGATGAAAATTTGTAGCATTTGCGTTATAAAAAAAATCAATAATTCCGTAGGTTTCATTCTATTTAACTGAGCTTGCAAATTTATTTTATATACTTTCATTTGTGGTTGTTTTTAATACATAATCTTTCAAATCAATAGTATTTGTGTTCTGATTAAGACAAACCACAATAACCTATCAAAAAAGTAATTTACTTGCACCTAACTCTGACAGACGCCACGGGAATAACGAGTCTGGCGCGCGCAACGGAAGGTTAAAAGAGTTCACAGTATAAATAAGAAATAATCACCCTTGTCCACTAAATATTCTGTTGAAATATTGGAGACCCAGAAAAAGTGGCTCGAATGGAGGCAACGGAAAGGTATGAATTCAAATTCGATATATTTTTGTTGCGAAGATTATTTTAATGGAGTATTGATCATTACTATACCTTTTTTGTACCTTTGATGTCTATAGTCGGAAGTACGTTAATATTGTGAAAGAATCATAATATCAAAATTCTAAAATTGCAGAAAGGGACCTAGAAAATTATGTTAGATTTTCTTTAATCGAAGGACCCATTAAGATTGAGACACCAAATACCAAGGTGTTTCACTTGCCAACTAGACCGTGTAATTCTGCAAAATATAATTTATAAATCTTTTATCTGCCTTTTTTAATATTTTCTCTGGAGGCCGAACTTTATCAGACGTCAGATATGTCAGAACCTATTTGTGCTCATACATTATTTCGTACCAGTTTTGACCCCCAGCAATCTGATGTTTTGATCAGTTAATCACTGTTGAGAATGACCTGTAGTTTGGAGATACTTTATAGAGACTTGAAATACGAATGATGAAAATAATTTTTAATCTCCAAGCATGTCACAATACCATGAACGCTGTTCTAAATAATTCCCCAATAATGTTTGTTATACTTGTTATTTCCTTGATCCTACGGTAATTGACTTGTATCTAAATGCATTCCAAATGCATGGTGTTATGTTACTGATACGAATTTGGTGCTCAAAAATAAAATTCATATAGGTAAGGGCAGATGTTTTTCATGGCCCTCCAAGAATATGAATTCGGACTGTTATACTTCTAAATAATTTATTAAATTGTAAAAGAGGTTAACAGAAATATTTATTCTAGAAATGAACTTGTATCAACAGGATCAAACATCAGATATTTATTGGAGGAAGGCAGTCTAATCTATTTCATGATCTCTTACGGTATTATACAGATAATCCCAATATTCATATTGGGGCAAAAGTAAGGATCCTTGGGGCATTCGAAAATATTGAATTCGACCGTATTCGAAGCATAAATTAATTCCATTCTGAAAAGAAAGAAATGAATTGACTGGCGAACGCAGGATTCAAAAAATTAGTTTGCTGAATGTTCAAAATAAGTCATCTCATAAAATACCTGAGCAAGATAGATAGATAATCTTAGCTGAAACCCAAAACAACGGATCAGGTCTGATAGGATTTTAAATTGTTTCCAGTCCTATCTTTTGTCCTGAAAAATTACATTCTGGATATGTCCATTGCAAATTCCCTGGTCACATTTTCTATTAACTTTGGCAAAGTAGGAATCAATCACAAGTACAACAATTTAGTAAAAATTTCCTTCATACGAGGACAAGGTGAATAGTCCCTGAAAAATGAATTATTTGGTCAAAACTTAATTTATTTCTCAACATTCGGCAATCCTTCAAAATAGGCGTTTGTTTCAGCGATGACCTCATCGTTGGAGCCAAATCTCTTTCCGTTGAGCCATTTCTTCAAGTTTGGAAATAGATAAAATCGCATGGGTCCAAATCTGGAGAATATGGTGAATCACGAATCAATTCGTAGCGCAATTCATGCAATTTTGCCATTGCGACTGCAGACCTGTGCGCCGGTGTGTTGTCCTGGTGGAAGGGCACTTTTATCTTTGGCAAATGCGACCGCTTCAAATCGGCGTCGAATCGATCCAACAGCTCTGCATAATATACACCGGTGATCGTTTTGCCCTTATCAAGGTAATCGATATGGACTATACCGTGTGCATCTCAAAAAACTGTCGCCATGACTTTGTTGGCCGATAAACCCACTTTGGCCTTTTTCGGCTTCGATTCGCCAGGACAAGTCCACTGTTTTGACTGTTCTTTGCTCTCTGGTGTGTTGTAATGAACCCATGTCGTCCACGGTTTCGAAACGGCCCAAAAAGTCCGAACTTGAACATCGCCAAACACTCCTTTGAAGTTGTCGCGCTTGTTGTCAACAGAGAGCAATTGCGGCCTCCATCTGGCAGATGCTTCCTCATATCCAAAAATGTATGCAAAATATTCCGTACCCGTTCGGTTGAGATGCCCATAGTCTCAGCAATCTTGTGCACTTTAACTCGCCGATCGCCACATATCATACCATGGATTTTATCGACGATTTCTGGCGTTCTAACCTGCTTTGGTTTGCATGATGTTTTTTCCACGCAAGAATATTTAAGCAATGCACGAAATTCACTTTTTTCCATGTTTACAAAAATCTTCAAGGCTGCTAGCTTTCGATGGGTGTCGAAACAGAACTGAATGACATATCAGTCTGAAAATTTTAATGCGTTCTAGTTAAAGATGGCACATCACAAATGTACATGGGATTGTGGCGACATAAGTTTCATTTTTCAGGGACTTTTCACCTTGGCCTCGTACTTCATTATAAAAATAAAAATACTGTAGCGTGTCACTGTATGAAATAATTAACAGTAGATATTTTCCCAAATATATTTTCTCTTCGACAATTGCCTCATGGTTCCCATTCTCTAAGGTTTAAGGCCATTGTGCCGCTCTGCAAAGCTGTTCTGAATATGGATATTGTGAAGGGTTATTTATTATTCATAATCCAGCTATTTGTAAATATATAGCTTCTACGCCAACATTCGATATTATTGTGTGTGATGTTTGGTTTAAGTTCTTATCCAGAAATATACGTTTTATAGATACATTAGAGAACAATGACGTCATAAATCACCATTCAGCCGTTGAATAAAACAATAGATCAACTAAAATGAATCTGGGCAGTTCAGTCGCTCAAAGAGGGATGAAGCTACTACAGTTGAATGGATACTCTTCTCGTCATGGAATTGAGTTGAATTCAATATTCATATTCGCACACTTCATTTGCTATAGATTAGGGAATCATTGGATGATTGTGCGCAAGTGGAATAGCAATTCAGTTTATATTCCATATGATACAGAAAAAGAAATAAAATTTATGTAACTTCCAATTTTGGTTTTAGCTGACGTTCCATATTTGTGTGGAAATGAACAGATTCGATTGGGGTATTCACAAATCTGTATCATCGTACGGTGGTGAGGCTCCCCCAAGTCAGCAATAATATTGCATTATTACAATTGTGCATTGAAATCTGCTTTCTCCATATTTTACTACACCTAAATGATAGCGGTTGCAAGTGAATGTCATCATAAGATTGATTAGTAATACGACATCATCCTCTCTTATTCCTGTTCCTCTTATTAATTAGCTAGAGGATAATATATCTATTTATAGCTTGAACTTAGTCAATTAACGACCATACACAATATGGCGATAAATTCAATTGTGGCAGTAAGAACATTTTCTCTTAACCCAACCCTAGTCGTTCCAACGATAAGGTTAACAAAATGTGTATTATTGTATTATTATGCGTTTGATTTGAGCTCATGGTGTTATTTTCTTATATCTAGTTACAATTTATATTAAGTCAACGGAAACGAATAATGAATACAATATGGGAAAGTTCGATTATTGAATATAAAGTATAAATATAGGTACATCACGTTACGATGAAACAAGCTTGAACCAGAAATTATTGGATATTGACTTCCGATTTGGTCTGCGCTACTGTAATAAGAATGGTTGGTCGTTGGTAGCGTGACCCCTGTGCTTTTGATTCAATTGAACTAACTATATCCTCATACATTTTATTAGTGCATGTTTAATCCGTTAGCCTCAGCGAATAGGAAAACGATAACATCAAATCCTCATTGATTTTGTTGTCCCATTCCAAATGACATGGTTTGGTTCATTCGAATCGGAAATTTGATACAGCGTTTTCACACAACAATAGGTCGAAATAATTGTGAAAGCAGTTCCTTAATGTAGTCTGGTTGTTTGTGGAGTTCTAGTATAGACCAACCAAAAATGTATAGGTACTCCTCTGCAATTCAATCACTTATTCTTATTGTCGTTCAAAATATGTCGCATTATGTCTTACAGCTTATTATATGTCTTGATATAATCGTCTCGTAAGTATCTAAGCAATACCCAATTCAATGCAACTATTAAATTATTTCGCGTCTCCAAATTATTTTTATGTGGCATTTTACAGTTTGGTAAGTTACATTCTGTCGTGATAAGATACTAGGAGTGGTGTATTAGATAAATAACTCTTTCGACTCGAGAACATATGCGTTTCTAATATCAGCAATATAGAAAATGATTCCCTAATATCAATGACATCATTTCATGATCTTGGCAAAATAGTACGTAGAAAGGAGAGTACATTGTTATTCGTTGTGAATGTGTGATTTGTTCTTATCTCTATTTCGAACATTGATATCTTGTGTTCTTTGATTAATCAGAGTTTCATTACGTAATATGTTTTCCAGCTTGTTTATTTCGAAAATAATAATATTGAAGTTGATTATAATGCGATTATCCCATATTAATGACGGACAGTTCAGATTTCCTATAGAAGATCATATTGCAGTAATGCCTTATCTATGTCCAGTAGTAATAATTATGTATTTTCATTGTGAAATTCTATAAGGTTAGTTTGGAAATGTATGAGTTTCTGAAATTGAATACATTTCAACAACTTCTATATTTTGACTTTTATTTTCATTTGAGATTTATTATGCATTTTAACTGTCTATAACAATCATTCTTTGAAAGCATGTCATCTAATGATTTTGTTCCATTTCTTGAAAATTCAGCATGGGCGTATTATTTACTAGATTTCACATTTTAGAGTTCTACAGATTCAAGCGGTTATAGCCATATTATTAAAACCATTGCAAATTTGATCGTGGATAAACTATAAAAGAGTTCACACTGTGGATGCATTATTATAAATAAGAAGTAATCACACCTGATGGCTTCTTGGTAGCGGAAACGTCCTCATTACTAATAGTATTTTTAGTGGATAAGGGTGATTATTTCTATTAATAGTGTTGATTATGGATGCCTATAGATAACTCGCCGGTGTGGAATTTCAGTATTATTGGTAGCTCTGTCAAAACCTATTACTTTGATGCGATATTCTCGACAAGTAATTAACAACCAGGATCCAAAATTGAAATCTCTCTCCTTCACTTTCATCAAACTAGAGCTGTTGATTTGAAAATCATTCGCCTATGACTAATAAACAAGTAAATGTAACAGTTTATACATAAATACTTACTATTTCATGCTACATGATGCATATCGATACATAATTTATGTCTATTTAGAATAAAACTGGTTATAGAGTGCATATAATCCATTCCATCAATGAGATTATTTTGAGCCCACGCTTTGGGAGATTTATTACGACACGATTATGTCTATAATTCTATTCAATTTAAAGGATTTTGAATATTCGAATATGTGGTTCTAATTTGTATGAATCAGTAATATGTTTAAAACAGATGCAAGATCAGCCACTAAAGCCAATTTCACAAGTGAAAAAGTCTCGCAACAACACATTGAATTTTTCCGTTGCTAGTTTTTATAACTTTTTCCCAAGAAACTTTTCCAAGTCTAGCAAGAATGTGTAATCACACGAAATTATTTCGAGGCCATTACGTGGATACAAAGTACGTGCAAGACGGGTGCAGCCTGCAGCGTTACGTATGACGCTGCGGGATTATGTTTTCCTAGACAAGAGTAGTAATAGGCGACGCCACAGGCATACAGTTGTGCGGAAAACAACAACATGCCAGCTACACGTTCAAAAAACAGCGTTTCGTGGCACTCTTGCACCCTGAAGAACTACAAAAATATCGAAGCAGAAGATAACCATGTTATGTTATAAAACTCCTTCACGGACTTCCTCCCAAAACTAGTTGCAGATGTTTCTGCAGCGAGGTACAGGAGTTTTTTACAAACCATTTAGTCGACGACGGATTGAAATACAAATATGTTTTCTCACAATAATTTTAAATTCGATGTCAGCCATATTCCACAGATGTTAATGACCGAACACCAATTCAATGAACAAATGAGAAGCGATTCGCCGGCATTATTCAGGGGGGAAATGCGCATTGGCGAGGAAATCCAATGCTTCTTGCTATATAAACATTTTTTTACCAAAATAATAATTCCTATTTCAGTGTATGTTAAATTCGGTTTCAAATAATCTACAAATACGCTTTCTTTCATCCTAAGAAATAGCTTTATTGTTGTTAAACAATTGAAAAGTATGTTTGCTAACAGGGTAACACGATATCAATGCAAAATAATACAATTACTTCATTCCGTTTAAAAAATAACGTTTCTCTTGTTGTACTATCATCATTAGGTCAGTTTGTGTAGATAGATGTATTATCATATACTGCAAGAAAATATGACGCCTCTATTCTGAAGTGACGGTACTTTCTCTCTTTACACCATTTTTCCTGTGTAGATGCATACCATTTTACTACTGTTTGTAATGTGTTAATTGTCCCTTGAATAAAGTTATATACGTACTACGTATATGTAATGCATTACACATAGTTTTATGCTATATTTAAAATATGTTTAGAGTGTCATGCGCATATTGACCTCTAGCAGTAGCCTATCCTGTAGGTAGCTGACATTATTTTTAATATAAAGAATAGTCCTTGTTGTTTCACCAACGTAACATCTAGATCAAGTACGGCAGGTTTTTCCTTGAAGATATTTTAATTTGTTACTGCTTTGGAGACTGCAGATAGACACATTTTCTATTCAGAACGTTTATCTATTCCATTTTATAGATTTAGTTTCTGTTTCTGAATCAATCGAAATTAGTCTCGGTGGTTTTGCTGGTGTTCCATCTCAGACGAGTCACCCCGTATATTTCTTATCCCATAGTGAGTGGAAACATCTCCCGAAACACGTCGAATAATTTTGTTTGGGGGACATCTTTTGACGTATATTTGAGGCTTGAACGAGCAACCCCCTAATACGGGGCGCTTCAACCCCTCAAAATTGAATAGGGGAGAGGGGTTGAGTGATACGTCATTTGAAAGGTCTTGGAAGCCTCTTTACAACGGTGTATGAAAAACGTAAATTTGATGAACCGTTTTCGCCAAAAATTAATTTTGTTGCTCGAATGCGCCACCTTGAATATTTTGGTTATTTGTACAATGTACAAGCTCATTTTTATTAAGCCTTTTTTACAAACTTAAACAATCTTCAAAAAATCACATTCGTTAAAAAATTAAATTGTGTTGTCATGCTTACGATGAAAAAAATTAAATCTGCGTATTTAAATCAAATGTTCAAATTGTCCTCCATTGACTTCCATACAATAATACATTCTCTCAAACTAATAAATAGAAAAACAGCAAAATATTTCCTTATGTTGCCTTCATTTTTTGTTCTTAGAAGGTGATTATCTGGTTGTAACGTTTCTTCGATCATTTCATGATTTTAATCAATCTGTTGAGTTACTACTTTGCTGATTTGTTTAAAATTTCAAAAAATATGGTGTACACATTGCAAGAACGTGTTGAGCTGGTTAGCCTTTATTACCAAAATCAAAATTATGCCCGAGCGGCTGCAAGGATATTTAACGAAAACCATCCTGAACGTAGCGTTCGCCATAAGTACGTAATGGAATTGATTTCAAAATTTGTGGAGACGGGTTCAGTAATGGATAAAAAAAGGGCACCCAACTTATGCCAAACACGCAATCTGTACAAAAACTTTCTGCAGCTTCCGGTATCAGCCAATCTAACGTTTTCAGAATTTCACATAAACACAAGTTCCATCCGTACAAAATTAAATTAATTCAGGAATTAAATGATGATGATTGGGATCGCAGGCAAGAGTTTTGCGAAATTATGGTCGAGCGTATCAACAATAACCCAAATTTCTTGTACAACGTTTGCTTTTCTAACGAATGCACTTTTTTACTTAATGGAGAGGTTAAACGGCATAACTGTAGAATTTGGAGCGATACAAATCCTCATGTATTTCGAGAAGCTCACACTCAATATCGGGAAAAGCTAAACGTTTGGGTAGGAATTTTGGGAGACCACCTAATTGGACCTCTGTTTATTCCTGGTAATTTAAATGGCGAAATTTATCTTGAAATGTTGGAAAATGCGATTGATCCGTTAATAACTGAACAATTAGAAAACGATCCTCTACTACTTGAACAACAATTGCATTTCCAACAAGACGGAGCTCCTCCTCACTACGCCGCACCAGTTCGCCAATACCTCAATTTGCAATACCCCGGTCGTTGGATTGGAAGAAGAGGTCCTATGGAGTGGCCTGCCCGATCTCCTGACCTGAACCCTCTGGACTTCTTCTTGCGGGGACATCTCAAGTCCAAGATTTTTGTGACTCAGCCTGAAAATTTGGACGAACTACGCCAACGAATTGTAAATGAGTGTCGTCAAATAACTCCAATTATGCTGAACCATGTTAGAGACGGTTTTCGGTCAAGATTGTATTATTGTATGGAAGTCAATGGAGGACAATTTGAACATTTGATTTAAACACGCAGGTTTAATTTTTTTCATTGTAAGCATGACAACACAATTCAATTTTTTTACGAATGTGATTTTTTGAAGATTGTTTAAGTTTGTAAAAAAGGCTTAATAAAAATGAGCTTGTACATTGTACAAATAACCAAAATATTCAAGGTGGCGCATTCGAGCAACAAAATTAAGTTTTGGCGAAAACGGTTCATCAAATTTACGTTTTTCATACACCGTTGTAAAGAGGCTTCCAAGACCTTTCAAATGACGTATCACTCAACCCCTCTCCCCTATTCAATTTTGAGGGGTTGAAGCGCCCCCTATTAGGGGGTTGCTCGTTCAAGCCTCAAATATACGTCAAAAGATGTCCCCCAAACAAAATCATTCAACGTGTTTCCACTCACTATGGGATAAGAAATATACGGGGTGGCTCGTCTGAGATGGAACACCCTGTATATTGAATTCCAAGAAACTACAATTTCTTATTATTATGAGCCAAATTGGGGAATCACGACAAATTGTAGAAACAATTCCCTATAATTGTGAATTTCACAGCAGTAGTCCAAGTTCAATATGAATCATCCTGTATAAGAAACATCTGATTTGAGTATATTTATAGTGAAAGGAAATCATTATATAAATTTTCATGACTAATTTTACTGCTTCCTTATTTTATATTCAAATTCTAATGTTACAACTGTACTGTAATAACTCTTGAGAATGAAACGTATTCTCGGTACAAAATTGTTTGTTGTGAAACGAGTGGTGATATTCGAAATTTGCAAATCATTTTACGATCTCTTGTTTGTAAAACATGCTTGACAGTTTTGTTTCATTGAAATCAACACATCAACAGCAGATGTGTTAAGACTTTATGGCTGATTGTGTGCACTCGTGACTGAGTCCACGTATCGAATCTATCTGCTGAAATTAATTCGCGATATTTGATCAAACTATTCCATCCAATGATATTCTTAATGTATGCTTTTTCCATTGTGTATCATGATGATCATGCCTGTTAGTAAACGTACTTCTAGGGATGGATCAGTAGACAGTAGTGATTTGAAGGCCTGTCACTAATATAACAGCCATATGTCATCCGTCTTTGAGGATTAAAAATTGATTTTTTCCTGCTTGCTTTCGGTTTTTCGCAGATTTTCCTCCAGATTAGGTAATATTATACAATTTTATATTAAAGAGATAACATTTGGTTCTGCTGCGAATTATTTAAAGTTATAATGGATTTTCATCCATTCATTTAAATTATACTTGATATTGTTTTTCAGCTTTTTTTTTAACCGACTTCATTTGGTGTTTTCTCCTTCTACACTTAATTTCTATTAGTATAAATATATGATTTGGGCCTGATATAGAAATCGCTGGATTATTTCTCGACAGATAAATTATCGTTATTATTCTGATTTGCCAATATTTGTAAAAATAATTATTGCGTCTACCTTGTTACATCTTTGCGTCACATAATGTTTGTTCATTCATATCACACGTATCTTTATAATCGATAGCTAATATCGAAATAGCACTTGAAAATGTATGATGATAGAAGGACAGATTAAGATCTTTTTGATTTGAGTATATGCGTAAAGAGATTGATTGGGAGTAGCTATTTCAACTAAATTGAAGGTTAAAGAGTACTCAGATTATATCTTTCTATGACTTGCGGATAACTAAATATGCAATTCCAAAAAGATTTTGTTTTTGTTGACTGCATAGTAAACAGAACAAACCTCGCTTGAATATTAAACACTCACTAGAAGCCATGTCAATAGGTTCAATAGGCAGAAAATGGAACTAAAGACCACTGAGTCAGGGCAAATATGTTAATTTCCAGATTATCAAACAGCTTGAAAAACATAATATATGTTCTATCTTCCGATACGTTGACATTTCTTGATCGATTGTCCATTGGAGGCATACCCAATTTAAAATTATGTGTAATTTAGAGAGACATAACAGAGCTATCATTTGTGTTTCAGATTCCAAAACGTTGATCACCAAATAGACTATTTCTCTGTCAAGTTCATGAATCGATCTCGTATCAAATTTATTTTTCACAAATTTATTGCTAAAATGTTATTTTGGCTTTGATCTGGACGCAATTTTGATAGTAATGTTAAACACCATTTATTTAGCTAGAACTTGTGAAATTTGTGAAAAAAATATTCTCTGCATAACTTGCAGTCTAACTGAGATTGTGGAAACAACATTTATGAAAGTGCATGATTTCATCGTGCACGTCGCGTTAGATGTTGATCTACTGGTTGTAAGGTGAAGATCTTGAAGAAACTATCAATGCCAGATGCATTATCAAACAGAAAAGATATTCAATTAAAATGTACCGGAATTTGCTGCTTCTTCGTCAGCTCCGTTGCTTTGATTCGATCCAATTGTTTGAGTACCATGTTCCCTTTGACTGTGTACATCATGTTTTGTGTCGAATCATCTTGAAGATGGGTATATCACATAACTTTCTAACCCAATTTATTTTTCCAGTACGAATATCCTACAGGTAGCAATTCGAATCATTCCAATCCGCTTCAGATGTTTGTTCTTATTACCGTGACTTTTATACTTATTAGAACTATTCATATACTTTGCACATCTTCTAATGCATTTTTGGATATCCAGCCGGTAGACGGACCTAGAGACTTGAATCATTTCTGAATTTTCCATAGGAACGAAAATTCGTAGATTTCGTATCAATCTAGAATTAGTATTTGGTTGTCGTATATTTTGACATTATATACCACTTATTTCGCTTTATATCTGTCGAGAGCACGCACTAGCGTGTTCTGACAAAATAAACTGTCAAACTTAATGCATTTCACAAATCCACCCACAATACCGTTTAGTTGGTTTATTTATTCTATTGTGTGACACACCACATGATTTTCGGAATCAGGTCGGGAAGTTACTTTATATGGGAATCCTGCCATTATTCGCTTCCCTAATAACTTGTACAATTGATACCTGTATTGATGAGATATGTTGGCCCTGGTACGAAATACGAAAGTTTATTCCTAGAAAGATTTGAACCATAAGTGAATAAAACCAATGGGGGTACTGCCCAGAATCTGAATTCCTAATTTTTGCGATTAAGGGAGTTGGGACCACAATTCAGTATCGTTGTAATCATCATCCAAAATTAACTATTATTAGATTTATGTTTTATGATGCCATTCAGAGCACGTAATGATTTCCTGATAACTCATACAATACCATTCACATTACTCACAATTCACCAATTAGCATTGTAATGGTTATAAGACGGTAATATAAGCATACGCTAAAATGAATAATAAAATGCGGTAATTAAAATATTTGTTGTTGCCATTATTGTTGAGCACCCTATTGTTCTACAAACATATTTTCAAAATAACATCATCCCCTTGAATAATACATATGATTACTTTTCTTGTTATGAATTTATTCAACTCAACATATTGACTTGTTTGGTACTTTCAGAACTGTGAGCAATACTCGCCATTCACATATACAGTTAACACGTAGTTTCTGGTAAACTGAAAATTAGTCTAAATTTCGACTGTAGTTGAAAAACGAAAGTTCTAACAACACGACCGTAAGTAAGCTCTAGTAATTATTATCGACACCTAGTAGCTAAACTCCGACTTATATGAACCAAGGTTACTCACAAGCTATCTATATTTTAAACCTGAATTGCTTCCTTTACTATTTCCGTTGAATGTTTGTGCTGCCCAACCATAAGTTTCATAAACTCACGTCTGGAGTCTTATTTGATCCTTTATCCGACACATGTCACCCGATATCAGTTTTACATCGATGCACTTACTTGAAAACATTTTCTTTTTATTGTTGCATTAGGAATATAATATTCATAGTATTGTGAAGGTTTGTGAAATCGAAGCTACACCCAATCAAATATGTCGTGAGTGTGCTACATAAAACAACCAAAATCGTTGTAACTTATCAGTCATCATAGCAGATGTTTTCGTTTTGAACAAATACATAGTGCGAAGTTATCTTAAATATTCGCTGTTTCAACTATGATGAAAATAATTCAATTGGATGGATTGTTTATTCGAAGAATATTGAAAACAAGTTACACAACTATCATTAAGGTCACCTGAATGTATTTGCTAGAGATCTTGGACTTTTTCCTTAATATTAGACTGATATCTCACTGTCACTATTCTATTTTTAATAAACATCAGTGTGATGCTGATCAAAGGTGGTAAACAGAATATTGGATGTGCCTCTCATTTCATTAAATACTAATGTTATCAAATTTTCATGTTTCAAAGCACCTCGAATGTTATTGATTTCGTTTATGCTTTACGAAATCATCATTTTAGTACATTTTGGTTGAATATGAAACTTCAACTAGTCTTGATTATCATTTGGCCGTTGTAGATTGATATTTGTTTGCATATTATAATCTATGTCAAGTGTTCATTCAGAGTTCACTCAATTTTCCTTCACAAAAGGGCGAATAATCGATATTTTCCATCTAGAAATTCAACCCCAGAAGTCGGAGAAAAACCTGGAAAAGTCGGGGTAACTACTGTTTCAACTATTCTGTAATCATCTGATTTATGATCCACTTATTAACGTTATCAGTCTGATAGAAGTTTATATTATCTAGTTAGTTATCATAATTTTTTTTTTTAATACCTCTATTTTGTAATCAAGATTTTACTATTATACTGGGTTCCCCATAGTAGATTACCCATTTTAATATTTGAATTAAAATTTTTTTAGTTAACAAAACAAACTTTTTATTTTACTAAATTACAGCTAAACTCTTTGGGATTTATGATAACTTATAAATATTTGGCTAATTTAATTCTAACTTTTAAAAATCACGTCTTCTAAATGACCTCCACCAACTTCAACACATTTTTCAATATTAGATAAAAAGTGGTTCATTTCACGGCGTAGCAAACCTTCGTCTATTCCTTCAACTTCTTCACGAATTTTGACTTTCAGTTCCTCGATTGTACCTGGACGACTCGCAAACACTTTGGCTTTTGAATATCCCCACAGGAAAAAATCGGGTGCCGTTAAGTCGGGGAACCTCGAAGGCCAAGGTAAATCTCCGAATCGAGAAATGAGTCGGCCATTAAACATTTCTCGCAGGACCCTCATTGAGTTTCTGGCAGTATGAGCTGTTGCCCCATCTTGTTGGAATAGTAAGGCATTGTTTAGTAATCCTCGTCTATTTAATTCTGGAATGAGAAATGTCTCTAGCATATTAACGTAGCGCTCGGATGTTACTGTTACATCCTCAAAAAAATAAGGGCCAATAATACCAAAAGATCCTACTCCACACCACACAACAACTTTTGGATTATGTGGAGGTTCTGTGTAAAGATTTCACGAGGATTTTCATTTGACCAGTATCTAAAATTCTGTTTATTGACCATGCCGTTCAAATAAAAATTTGCTTCGTCGGTCATTAGGAGTGAATTGCTCCTTGATGTAAATCCAAAAGTTCTTGACAAAATGCTAACCTTGTTTCTTTATCTTGATTGCTAAGGTGCTGTGCCATTTGGTATTTATAGGGATGAAATTTTAAATCCCTTTGAAGAATTCGATGTAAGCTTCCCTTCGATATTCCTAGGATAAGGGTTTGTCGATTAGCAGACCTTTTAGGACTTCTCGTAAACGCAATTCTAACTCGTTCAATATTTTCTGGTGTACGAACTGTTCTTCGACGTCCAGGCTTCTTCAAATTTTGTACAGAATCATTTTCACGCCAATGACGAACCCATAACTTAACAGTTTTACGATTTGGCGCGTGACTTCTTCTATCGAATTGCTTCTCATGTAAGTTTCTACACAAAACACACGTTGTTGAACTGAGTAATCCATGAAAGTTCGAACGGATGTTGAAATAATGTCTCAAAGCAAAAAAATTAAATAATTATTGATGAAAACTAACAAACTGCTCGTAGAAAAATGGCGTTCCACGAAATTATTAATTTAAAATTTATTTGTGACAGGCGCCTACTTGATTAATAATTTATTTAAATCCCAAAGACTACAGAAGATAATCCCACAGAGAACAACCTATTTAGTTATCTCGTAGGGAATTTATTAATAATATAAAATGGGTAGTCTATTATGGGGAACCCAGTATAATCGGTGTTTAATCTAAATATTTCTCGGCTCAAAAATAGCAACCTAGATTCCTTGAATTGTTACATGTAACGAAACTCTTGTCATATGTTAGAAACCACTTGGAATACCTTAATTGGATTATTACGAGGTAGCAAAATATTATGGGGACGCTCTGTCACTAATAAATTTATGAAATTACTGATTCTCAATTTATCTGTTTATCTTTTGATGGAACAGCGGCCTAAGAACTAATCCTATCCTTGGTTTAGATCAACGTGATGCATCTAAATTTGTAACATGAGAGAATGTAAACCACTCACTGTACTATGAAAATTACTATTTCTGTTATGGAAAGAAAAAGAATCACATGGTTTTGGTTTTAATTTTTTTGAAGGAATATATGAAGAACAAATTCAAAGCATGGTGTAATTTTAGAAAAAAATGGTAAAAACCCTCAAAAATTGAAGTAAACTACTTCGAAATCTATAAATTGAACTGGTAAAATGAAATATATGGCGTCCACAAAACCACTCCATTTATTAAGCCATTATTTTTATTTTTATTTGTATTAGTGATAATTCGTATTATTTGAATGCTTTCAATCGTTAACTGAAAGTATATTAATTGGCTTTATGCCGTCTAGATAACTGCATATGTTGTTCCTTCAATTGTTATACGAGCATCATACAAGGGAGATCATAGGGTGCCATTATGCCTGTATAAACAATCAACTCTTGTATTTGGAAATGTTCGCAAGTACATACATATATCAATTTAAAAAATAGTTTTGAAGATTATGATTATTTTAGTTTATTTCAAATAGTTATTGAATGTAGATAAGGAAAGAAAAATTATGCTCTTGTTTCTCTGAAATGTTGGTATTCTCTGCGGAGAATTTTCGATAATCCTAATGTTATTTGTACTAATTTTGATTTTGTTTCAGGTAAGACTTAATCATTCATATGACGCATTTATGTAAGTAATTTAATTTTCGGTATTTTGACATGTTTTATTAGAATGCTAGTAAATATTTTCAATATACAATTGCTAAAATTGGAATAGCATATTTTTTAACATGTGGGAGTATGCTGATTATATAAAACATACGTTTACTGCTTAGCGTTGCTTTTCACTACTGTATCTACAAAGGATTTGACTTTGTTCAAACCGAACTCACAAACCCGCGCTTGATTTTAGAGCATTGTATGTTCAATTTACTATTTCTTTCGCGTACTTTGGAGTGAATCCAAATTTATTTCATCTTCCTAATATAATAACTATATTTTCATTGGATCATACCACCATCTATGTTCCTATTGGACCAACATCAGCATAATTCCTAATCTTCTTACTCACTTGGTGTATCACTTAATTAACTTCCATCTGCATTTCAATTGCTGTGTTGGCATAAATTTGTAAACTATTCATTCGTTAATTAATATTTCATTTTCAATATAGGATCGCTAGATCCTGTATCTAATTATAGCTTGAATAATAATATGCATAGCGTTCTATAATTTTTGCATTCACCCATATAAATTATGATTAATGATAGTTATTATTATAATAATCATGGTATTAATTCATATTTATTTTAAATATATTAAAAGTAGATCTACGAATCAGTCAACCACAATTTATTGACGACAAACGTACTAATACAAGTTGTACAAAAAATATAAAATGTTAGATAATATATATATATATATATATATATATATATATATATATATATATATATATATATATATATATATATATATATATATATATCGAATAGTACTAACTAATCTATCGGGATTTCTGAGCTTAGTTTTTACAAGCAAAATATCTAAAAAATGCAATTGCTTAAATTTATCTGTAATAAAACCTTTAGGTTTTGAAGCATATTTCACTATAGGACTATAACGTCGAACAAGTTTTTATTATTCCATTTGCTTGATTCAGTAAAGTTTCATTCAAAATCTTTAAGCATTTGAAAATTTTGTAGTTGAAGAAATGAAAAAAATTAATTCAACCCCTCTGGAGTAAACCGCTTGTATAATGATAATGATTTCACTATTTTCGACTGTTGGATTCCTGGACTAATCATTCAACATTGAAACAATAAAAAGAAACACTAACCTAAAGTGAATACATCATTCACTAAAATCCTTCTTCAAACGGGCTTTTTGACCTTTCATAAATTCTTATTTCGAAAGCAGTTTTCATTTAGATTGTTTGGCCATAATCGTTCATCGTGATTAACAAAGGATAATTTTTATCTAAATAAAAGTTCTATAAGGTGAGAAGGTAATTATTATTTTACAGATAATATCAAAATCTGGGAAGCCAATAATTGTGCAAATAGGTTAAATTATTTCCAGAGTTGATGGTTTGTGGAGAATAATTTTCCCCTTCCAATAAATTCCATCCATAAAATCCATTCACCATTCCAGTTTTTTAAGTTACAGAGCAAAATATTAATTTTATTTTCGTTTTTTTTTGTAGTAGCACATAGTAGTATTCGTACTGCAGACTCAGAATCTAAGACTCATTAGCTGTTGATCAAAATAATATTATACATTATTTTAATGAAAATGCTTGCATTGCTAATATTACCAACATTATTACAAATTTATTCGAATATGAATCACAATTCCAGCTAATTTGATTTATGCGTCGATATTCCGAATAATCTCTACTACATACTAGACATTAATATTGCCATGATTTTATTGGAAATATGGGACTGTTAATTATTCATTACGGGAAATGCCACAATTTTGGAAATATGCTGTTTTACTATTAATTGTCCAACTGGTTCATTTAGCATATGTTATTCAGTAAATGTATATCTCAATCGTGGTGTAAATATGTGCCATGTTGGACCAGAACCCACGGAATGCAACAACTTACTGTAATTTATGCTGTGAAACCTTAATGCATAGTTAGAAATAAAAGGAAAGGTTATTGAAAAAATTGAAAACTAGATTACACTTATAACTTGATGTATTAACTTGACATGTTTCGATTGAACAGCAACATCGTCAGAGGGATTTGAAGTTGCTATGCAATCGAAACATGTCAATTTCATATAGCAACGTTGAAAGTTTAATCTCATTTTTAATTATTCTAAAATCTTTCCTTAGTGATATTATTGGTTTACAAGTTTACATAAAATCGAAGCCAACTTTATCAAATAGTTAGAAATTAACTTTCCGAGAGCTAACTGTTTTTGCTGTGAGAAACTAATATCAGTGTGAGATGTGCGTTTTAAATCAGCTCATATAGGATTCTGAATACTTAGCTTTTAATCATTTGTCGCATAACCAACTTCGTATGAACTTTTGTTATTGAAGAATATTCTTCAACGATATAGTAATTCTCCTCCTATAATTCCCCATTGCTATGAATGTAACAAACAACAAGGTCAGTTTAACTTTATTATCTGTTGTTCCTTGCCCTTTAAAATTTATATTATTACGGAATGATAATTTATTATTTGATAAGTAATATTTGAGTATATAATTTAACGAATCTCTTAACTCTACTGAATGGCAATCAATATAACTTGTACGATTAGATTTTCAACATTGTATACAGAAAATAATAAATATACTTGTTATTGAATAAAGTTCATGTTCGCAGAAAATTACTTAGTTGTCCATGTTTTTCTAACGATTTTGATTTCTTGGTTGCACCGTTGTGGAAGTGTAATGTTTCTTGAATGCACATACGTGACCGGAGCAAACACGGACTACTTCAATAAGGTTTCCAACATGACTCTTTTGTGAAGCCGTATTTGGTTTTGTTGCCAAGTTACGAAAGAATGGAATGAACATTTTGCTTCAGGTCAGGGGGAAATTATATTTTATGTCATTATATAACCTCAGGATTAAAATGCATTTTTGAACCATTATTACGAGCCGTGCCTGTCCAACAAGTAGATAATTCCGAATATAAATATCGAAATATCACAAAAGTAAAATAAAGAAAGCAGATCAAATGAAGCGTTGCAATAATTTAATATTCAATGTTTTATTAGATTTAATTGCCGACACACTTCTCTTTTGATTAACAGAGTCGCGTGTAGTGGCACATTAAAATCATTGTCATGATTCTCATGTGTGTGTTTATAATTTCTATTTAAAGAGTATAAGCAATTGTTTGAATTAATGAGAGTAAAGAGGGCACCATATGGAACTATTTTAGAGGAACTGTACCTATATATGCCATAGATTTGTGATGGTACTCTTCTGCAATATTGAGAACTCAAAAATCGCTTATCAAAATAGAATAAGTGTTTTATAGGACAAGTAATTAAGTTTCGGTGTTGAGCTTATTCAATTTCAAGAACTATTTTTCCAGCACCTGATATTGGGTCATGTGTTTTCTTGACTCCCCCTACCAAATCGATTTGAATGTAAACAATTTTTCTTGTGTACACAAATTTGTTATTTGGTTATATGTATTTCGTGTTCTATACTTAGACCTTTATTTGTATAGAAGATACGATACTATTCGAAATAAAACACTGATTTTTCAATGCTGAGCTGTAATAAGACTTTCTTTGAGAATATTAGGACACAAGCGGTATAAACTATCAGTAAAACGTTCTATAAAATTTGAGCTAATTTCCAGAATAAAGCATGAAACAATCAAGTTATCAAGTGTCCAATTGTTTTTGTTCAGAAGCGTGAAGAAAGGGGTTGATGTACGTGAATTTTAGGAAAAGGAAGATGTCAGCAATTGTTTGAATCAAACTTCACTTGAGAAGTATGGGAGTTGGGGGAACTGCGCTCACTTAACGAAATAAATTAATTTTAGGAAATAGTACTTACTGTGTTTTATTTAGTTACGACAACCATCGCGCAACTTAATTTTTCTTTTTTTAGAACAAAAATCTATGATGACGTTGAAACAATAGCGTGGGGCTCTATATTTAGTTGTTTGTAGTAAAAAAATAGCAAAATGCTTCTACCACTTAATTTTATTGAAGAAATCAAATGTTCTAGCGGATTATTCAAGGCCTTAAAAAATCAATGAGCATAGTAACATTACTTGATAACTTTAAAATATGAGTCGGAATCATTTCTTCTTCCCTTGAAAATGTAGGGATCCTTCCTAGACTAGGCTCATATTAATTTTTTTAGCCTATCCCGAAGATAACTATGAAGCATATTCAAGGCACGTGCAAATTTGCGAATTCTTTTCCGGATTTCACTGCTTCTATATCAGCTACCAGCTACCATAGATTCTGAAACCATTTAGCTTTAGCTGTTGTTCTTTATTATCACGAACCATCTTCAACAAAAACAATAATAAATAAATATTACAAGATAAAATACCAAAATACTACTCAGATATTAGTTGAAGCACTGCGGCTATGTTAAACAAAAATGGTCACACACTTATTTTGGGTATTAACGTAAGTTCAGTTTGCACTAAAATATGCTCAATAAAAGGTCTTCATAAGATCAAATATGATCAGAACTCGCCTTTGAATACAATGATTGCGCTTTCAAATTTCATTAAATAGTACCGACATAAATTATAACATACACTATTTAGGCTATTTACGATTAGTTCGGGAAACTGACGACTTGCGACTACGTTGACTGGCGCATAACAAACTGGAGTGGGTCGTAGAATTGACCCCGGTAGTGATGTCGTCACACCCACCACTTACTGTCATTAGAATTTCTGTAAAATTGAAAGCTCTAATATTGACCTTCATCGCACTAGGTCACTAGGAAATAATAATTATAAAGCAAAACTCAACAAGTTGTATGTCAAATTAAGAAAAAATTATTCAGATCTAAGAAAACATTAATAGAATTTCTGTAAAATTGAAAGCTCTAATATTGACCTTCATCGCGCACTAGGAAATAATAATTATAAAGCAAAACTCAACAAGTTGTATGTCAAATTAAGAAAAAATTATTCAGATCTAAGAAAACATTAATAGAATTTCTGTAAAATTGAAAGCTCTAATATTGACCTTCATCGCACTAGGTCACTAGGAAATAATAATTATAAAGCAAAACTCAACAAGTTGTATGTCAAATTAAGAAAAAATTATTCAGATCTAAGAAAACATTAATAGAATTTCTGTAAAATTGAAAGCTCTTATATTGACCTTCATCGCGCACTAGGAAATAATAATTATAAAGCAAAACTCAACAAGTTGTATGTCAAATTAAGAAAAAATTATTCAGATCTAAGAAAACATTAATAGAATTTCTGTAAAATTGAAAGCTCTAATATTGACCTTCATCGCACTAGGTCACTAGGAAATAATAATTATAAAGCAAAACTCAACAAGTTGTATGTCAAATTAAGAAAAAATTATTCAGATCTAAGAAAACATTAATAGAATTTCTGTAAAATTGAAAGCTCTAATATTGACCTTCACCGCACTAGGAAATAATAATTATAAAGCAAAACTCAACAATTTGTATGTCAAATTAAGAAAAAATTATTCAGATCTAAGAAAACATTAATATAATTTCTGTAAAATTGAAAGCTCTAATATTGACCTTCATCGCGCACTAGGAAATAATAATTATAAAGCAAAACTCAACAAGTTGTATGTCAAATTAAGAAAAAATTATTCAGATCTAAGAAAACATTAATAGAATTTCTGTAAAATTGAAAGCTCTAATATTGACCTTCATCGCACTAGGAAATAATAATTATAAAGCAAAACTCAACAATTTGTATGTCAAATTAAGAAAAAATTATTCAGATCTAAGAAAACATTAATAGAATTTCTGTAAAATTGAAAGCTCTAATATTGACCTTCATCGCGCACTAGGAAATAATAATTATAAAGCAAAACTCAACAAGTTGTATGTCAAATTAAGAAAAAATTATTCAGATCTAAGAAAACATTAATAGAATTTCTGTAAAATTGAAAGCTCTAATATTGACCTTCATCGCACTAGGTCACTAGGAAATAATAATTATAAAGCAAAACTCAACAATTTGTATGTCAAATTAAGAAAAAATTATTCAGATCTAAGAAAACATTAATAGAATTTCTGTAAAATTGAAAGCTCTTATATTGACCTTCATCGCACTAGGTCACTAGGAAATAATAATTATAAAGCAAAACTCAACAATTTGTATGTCAAATTAAGAAAAAATTATTCAGATTTAAGAAAACATTAATAGAATTTCTGTAAAATTGAAAGCTCTAATATTGACCTTCATCGCACTAGGAAATAATAATTATAAAGCAAAACTCAACAATTTGTATGTCAAATTTAGAAAAAATTATTCAGATCTAAGAAAACATTAATAGAATTTCTGTAAAATTGAAAGCTCTAATATTGACCTTCATCGCACTAGGAAATAATAATTATAAAGCAAAACTCTACTATTTTCATGTCAAATTAAGAGAAAATTATTCAGATCTAAGAAAGCATTAATCAAAGTATTAATATCTACCTAGAGTTACGTACGAATCAAAATATCTATATTTATTGTATTATATTATGATCCTTATGTACATAGACATAAAGACCAATTTGATAAAGGTTTAAAATACCAATTTTAATCTAAGACTAGCGAATGCTGGGGTTGTGCTTCACTCTATCCGTATTAATTATGATTGAGGCCGCCATTCTCTCCACCCCTGCACATATTTTGAGTTTCATTCTTTGAGAAGAGAGTACAACTGTGGATCTTCACTACCCATACATATTTGTTATATTGTTTTAAAAAATCCTTGGCATATCTACTACTATTTCTAACTCCAGCTTTTGATATTAAACGTATCTTGTTGTTGAAATAGATGTTGCCACATAGTCTCTGATTTTTAACTTGTCCTATAAGATATCTCGCTGGACATGCCTGGTCTTATCGGTGAACCGATACCAAATTATTTAATGTATCCATTTGTTCAGTTTGGATTTATAGGAAATTTTCCATATACGTCATGATTAAACATTATTTGAATGAAATTGTAGAATAATATCTGGCACAGTTTCATATAAATAATATTTAAATGTTGTGATTACAAGAGATTTTTATAAATGGGAATTGTACTAGAAATGAAATTATTATATCAACAGCGTTGCGAACGTAATATTTCATAAATACAAGTGAAACCAGCAAAGCGAATCAAGTCTGCATTACCGTAAACTTTAAATACAGTTGCCAGCCAGTTTATCTTTTTTCATTCTTTGTGTGTTAGAGCTAGAGAGCATTGTGTGTACAATATGAAATAAAAGTTGAATCCGTAAAGCCCTTATATAATAGGGATTATTTTTGTAAAACTTCTGGGTGCATATTTCTGCAGTATTAACGTTACATCGCTGAAGATACAGTCTTTTTGATAATCTGCCTATAATGTGGTTGTAAGTTCTTAATTTGTTAGCATGCTTCTTTCGGTTATATTTTCGGCCATAAAATCTATCGAATTTGTTACTGCTTGTAACAATTAATCGTTTATGATCCTAGTTTGGAATAACTAATATTCTCGAACGAGATCATGTATCCAACCTAATTTTTCTCAGACCAACTGGATATTTCAGGTAATTCAAAATTAATGTACGCAACTAGTTATTTTTACTATACTATGTTTTATAAAAAAACATATTGCCTCGAGATTATCAGAATACATTATTTAGGTTTCTAAAATATAATGAATCAACGATTCAATAGTTGAATATACTACACTTTACCCTTGACGAAAATCCATGCCATAAACTTAGTACGCTAACACAAACCCGAGGTTCAAAGAATTGCAGAGGTTGTCGTAATTATAACCTTCCTAAATATTGACCTTAAGAAAAAAAGTTGAATATTGAAGAGAAAATGTTTATACTCACTCTTTCGAATTTACAGTTAACTCGTTTTTTCATTAGAACGCTCAATTTAGCATTATGCGATTTTCATAACTATTCCTATAATTCAGAAGTGAGCGGGTCAGTTGACTCGTTTTTTCATTAGAAAGATCAATTTAGCATTATGCGATTTTTATAACTAATCCTATAATTCAGAACTGAGCGGCTAGCGGGTGTAAATAAATGGACGCTTGCAAAAGGAAGATCGGAACACATGATGATCATTTAAAAATCTAATAATTTGTCAGTGATTTTTTGAAAGCAGTATGAAAAAATTAGGTTTTGATTCGAATTCAAAAAGAGTTCACTACTATTTTCTTCAATTACCAAACTGTATGATTTTGATTAATTTCAATCAGAAAAAGTTTAATTTCCGTAACTTTGAAGATTGTCAAAAACGATGTCTCCCTCACAATAATGTTACGACTGAAAACTCTGTTTTTATATAAGTACATGTCAACGCTCTTTAGTTGAATGCCATGAAGTCCTTTCATGGATTCAACCAATCCTTGTATTCAAGAGATTTTCTCAACTGAACATAAAAATGAAATTTATGTCTAGGCTGACACATCAATAACTTAATATCTATCTGTATGACAATAATTGAAATAAATAACAACACGTTCAAGAAGATGAAGTGGAATTGTTGTTATATAAGGTTATCTATAATGTATACGGTTAGTAGGTCATCGTAAATGTAAGATAAGGATGGTCTACCTACGCACGTTCAAGTAGCACAGCTTGCTGACGGATAAGCTACGCTTGGATCAGACAGGTAGAACTAAAGACATGTTTTTCCATCTTTGTATTTGCCATAATATCTCCCACCAGATATTCATTTCTCTCTTGATAAATAGGAATTGGTAGTAGGAAGCGCACACTTATTAACTCACTAATTCATTTTTGGTGTCATTTCTTATACTATTGTAGCTTATTTGATTGGGAAACATTAACAAAGTTCGAAATATGTTTCTGGCTGTAAAAAGTACAGGTAGATAATAACGGAAAAAATGGCCAAATTACTTGTAGAGCCTACCGCTTAACTGAAACACATGCCGGATTTTAATAATTAAACTCATTTTAACTTAGGATTCGTGTATTAACATTTGAAACATATTTATTATTGACAGCATGTCATAACATCTATTGCAGTTGAAACAAATTGTCATTGTGATATCAAATGTTGTCAGAGCAAAGCCAATGCAACATTTCTCAACGAAAGTAGAAGCGTCAGTAACCTGTTCCGAAGATTTTCGAAAACTATTAATTTAAATTCTCAAACAAAATCAGAGTTTTCATGAAACCGACGAATTTTTTTGTCTAATTCACCTCAATTCGAAACTTTTCAAACAAATATATAACCTGCATTTTGAATATCATGTCGAGTATTATTTATTCTTAGTACCAATTCGTGTTTGCATAGACACTATAAAATCATATAGCTCTATTCCTCCGATGAAGCGAAATTTCTTCAACGGGAAAGTAACTATTCAGGAACTTCCATTGTTAACAGGTCAACAAAGGGTCTAACAAGACATGAAGCTTACGCATAGTTTCATGAAAGACTTCATACTAGATTGAAGTTTTAAGGGTGGATGAATCTTTAAAATAAGGCTAATTAGCGAACGAATAAATTCCAGGACTTGCTGGAGCAGAGCAATTTCTCCTGATCACAATACCTTTATTGAACTCTTGATTATTAAAATCAACTTTGCTTTACGAATCGTAATTTTTCAATTTTAAATTATGTGTTTAATTTGTCTTCAATGTTCGACTAAGGCCGCTGCCTGAAGGGTCGGTACAGCGTCGGTTTGGCAGTGGTGCAACATAATACCGATGCTGAATTGTATTTCTTAACGGCTCTTAATATTTTCGGTATTTCAATTTGCATTTGGAATCAGTGATGGTGATGTAGTAGTGACATCATAAAATATCATCCAGCGATGATGCAAATATTGTTTTTTTTTTGTATTTAAGTTGAAAGAATATTGGATGTATCCATACATTGTAAGAATTTTTGGCCAATTTATAATTGTTGTATAAAGAATCATTGTTTTTCTGTTTTCATCATTGACTTTCATCTACCAATAATATAGATATTGTTTTCAACATGCATGTGAGATGAAAGAAAGGATTTTGGATTCTATACATTGAAAGAAACATAAACTTTAGGTTGTTCCTTTAGCTATTAATGTCCGACACATTGGCCAGGCCTTCGAGGCCAACTGGACAAACAGAGGCTCTGTATCGTAGAGCCTGCGCCAAGGCTCTCAAGGAAAGAAACTACGTTCCTTTAACAGGTGGTACCTTAGGGAGATTATTGGAATCCTTACGGGTCACAGTCGACTTAACACCTGCATATTATGGGCATCGTATTCGACACTATATGTAGGAAATATCGAGAGGTGGAGGAAACTTCCTCTCACATCCTGTTGGTAGCCCAGGTTTGGCATTCCTCAGACATCGTTTCTTCGCAGAAGTAGAGCTGCATCCGGAGGGACTTGAGCCATCGTCAGTGAACGGGCCATCTAGCTGCTAGAATATAATGGGCTACTGATCATGGGGTGCACGCTTTCGACGGCCTAGATGCCTCCAGGGATTAGACCCGAGCGCTCACCGTATCAATGCCGTACCTACCCGTCAGGACAGCGGCCTTATAGTCTAGGAGCCAGAGCGATATTGATGGTCTGAACATTAACCCGATGGCACTATGGTTTATCGTCAGAGGGAGGACGGTTCAATTACCAATTCATCTCACAGATCGAATTTTCGCCGGCTGCTAGATCTCGAGATACAGCCTCCCCAAATTGTTTATTTTTCTACTGGACGTTAACCCTCTTCAAGTTGCGGTTACTTGAAAAGCATACCATTCTTATAGACTCCCACCAATTGCCATCATTTTTAATCGTGTCCGTTTATCAGACTGACCAGTTAAAATTGGACCGAAAATGAACTGCAAGTTAACCCTCCCAAACCTGGTGGAAAATGTTCATTGGTGTTGGCAATTGTTAAGATACATGCCATCAAAAGTTATCGGTCCATTTCCGAGTAATTGGCTGTTATTTGGACTAACAATGGTTTTTTGTCTCATTTTGTGGCTAAACCTTGCGGATTACAAGGTAGCATGATGACACCATGTTAAATAACTTTATTGGAGGTCAAATAAAGATTTAAAATCATTGCCATCACTCACTGGCTGGGTTTAAAATCGAAACGACCGTTTTTTGTTTTTGTTTTGGGGGTGGTTTTAGGGGGTATTGGGGGGTTGAAATAGGCAAGGAGTGATGGCAATAATTTTAAATCTTTATTTGACCTCCAATAAAGTTATTTAACATGGTGTCATCATGTTACCTTGTAAAACGCAAGGTTTAGGCATAAAATGGGAAAAAAAAATGTTCTGCCCCAAATAATGGCCAATTACTCTGCATTGGCCCGATAACTTTTGATGGCATAGGGTATCTTAACAATTGCCAACACCAATGAACATCTTCCACCAGGTTTGGGAGGGTTAACTTGCAGTCCATTTTCGGTCCAATTTTAATTGGACAGCCTGATAAACGGACACGATAAAAAATGATGGCACATGGTGGAAGTATATAAGAATGGCATACTTTTCAAGTAACAGCAATTTGAAAAGGGTTAACCTCCAGTCAAAAAATAAGCAATTTGCGGAGGCTGTAACTCGAGATCTAGCAGTCGGCGAAAATTCGGTCTATGAGATGAATTGGTCATTGAACCGTCCTCTAACGATGAACCATAGTGCCATCGGGTTAATGTTCAGACCATCAATATCGCTCTGGCTCCTAGTATTACGTTGAAATGATGTTTTGATATAAATAAGTACATTAAACAAGTTCTCTCAAACGAATAACAAAACAACTTATGCAATACATACTTCACAAAACCAACCAAGGAATGTTGATTAATTTTGTGAAGTATGTGTTATCAAAGCTTTTGAGTGTCACTGTAATCGTTTAGAATTTGTGTTTCAAGAGGACTGCGTTCGTCAATGAGTTTATGAAAATAAATTTACTGATGAGCTCCTTTAATGTTCGTATAGTCTCATGTTTTTTTAGAAAAGTAACCTATAAATTTTGCTTCTGGTAGAATAATTGAGGAGGTGCATTCTATTATGAACAGAAATCTGGGGTCGTGCAAGCGGGTATAAAGTAAATATTGAATACTCTTAGCATCCGTCGTAATTACTAACATGTGAAGAGGGATGGTTCGGAAAGAATAATCCTGCAATTACTATTATAATAAATACAAAATCATACGCCCGTGTAAAATTGAAATCAGGCTAACAGAATGACTGTTGTATGAATTTGATTATGAAACTGTATTAGCTATGAATGCGTCCTGGTTTGATAAACTTTGATTGTAGTGGCAGCGCTAGGTAGGCGGCATTCGCAGAAAATTTGCTTTGTTGTAACTTGAGCTACTCTCGTTAATAATTTCTACTTAAGGTGTACAGCGCTCTTAATGGTATAATTCGATGCGATATGATATTTTATTGCCTGGTTTTAGTTTCCATTAATTTGATCATAAACAATACCCACATGACGGTAAGAATTCAAGCTCAAACTGGGTAATAATCGCTTAGTCATAAATCATTTAGCTCGTGTTTTTCCATTAACTTCTTCTCTGGAAACAGTGCAACGAATAATTCTTTAGTTCAAAACATGAGCTTTGATAATGTTGCAACTAGAAGCACAACATCCATTCCATTAATTATAATCATCTGAATACATTTCTTATGAAAATTAATTTATTTTGGCTTATTCCGTAGGTTCTGACTAAAACTACAATCGCTATTATTGTAATGTATTGTAGTGAATTCCGTTTTCGACGGAGGCTATATATATACTACACACCCGATTCACTTTCATATCTTCCGTTATGTATAGAAAACTATTATTATTAACGAAGAAGAAGGTAAATGAATTTTCGGAACCAGCTATTCGTTTTTGACATTAAGGATGTTTCTATGACCATAGTTGTAATTTCACACTAGGATTCTCGATTAAAATTTTTTGATATATTATTTAATAGCAATTGTACGAAACAAATTGTGTTAGGAGAAAACTATGTACATCTCTATACCTATTTAATATTTGGAAAGTTCGGTTTCCGTTCAACTAATTATATACTTTTCGAGGAAGATGTTGTGAATTCAATTATGAAGATCAGAATTATTACGGTCATGTTCTCTCGCAAATTCGAAGATTTGATTAAATTTTGAAGTCATCAGAGATTAGTTGTCGATCTGCCTTACTTTAATTATAAAGTTTCAACGAACTTTTCATCTCCTCTGAGTTTTCGTGCTACAGCCGTCTTAATTCCTCTGAAAGTTGAGGCATGGTATTTCCCACTAATCTTAAATGAACGTTACGTTACGCACGTGTTGGATGTGAACCATTCGACTGATTTGAATTTAATCGTATTTAACGTCTATGGATCGTTTTCAGCTTTCAGCAATTTTGATAAAATAATCCCGAATTTTGATACTGCTTAGCTCCCGCAAAGTTTCAAAACTAAACCGAACAAATAGAGCTAATTACAAATATGAACAACAGTAACTTGCATATAAGTTTAAACCTTAATGTTCAGTTGTCCTTCATAAAAGTAGAATTAATGATTTTTAAGTGCAATATTAGACGTACCCTTGAACGTAAAGTCATCCTTTTTATCTCATCAATCGGTATGCCAACATAGAGCGAGTGCTCTCTCTAACCATTCAGGCATTTCACATAATGACTTATACAATTATCACGATGCACATATAAATAGTTACCTTCCCAATCAAGCTTTGTCGTCGAAATTTGCATCGAGATCATAACATTGTAGAGGCTCTACTCTTGATCATTTGTACATGTGTATTTTGTGTTCCTAACCTCCTATTGAATTGCTGTAGAGGATGTTTCAAATTTTTACCTATATAAGACTTGTTAGAAGCTTCAGAAGAAAGTCGGTAGTTGTGGGTGACAATATTTTGAGACATATAATGAATTAAGTTCCGTACTGTTCATTTTAGTCGGTAATATAGAATTGAAAAGAATTTGGTGACAAATCAGTAAAAAAAATTAAAACAGGTTTCACTTCAAACCACCGTTCCTGATTGATCTATCTGAATTAAATATTATATGCAATAAAAATATATGTTTAAAATCCAATACTGCTGAATATATATAATTTATCTTTCTTTGGAAGTCGTTCGGGGCAGAATTCGGAATGACAACCAATCGGCACAAACACTATTAATATAAAAGATAGTATCTCGGCGCATCATTAGAAGTTAGAAGTTTCAAATATAACTCCACCAATGACATGATAGATATGATCATTATGTTAACACTATGTCCTTCAGGACATCATTTTAGTTAAGTTGATACAAATTTCCTCTAAATATTTTTGCGAACCCTATTCATTTCTTCTTGATTCGCATATAAACACTTCTTTTCAATACCACATCTGAAAATAAAAATCAGTTATATTTGAGGTGTTGCAAATGCTTCCTATTATAAATCAAATCATTATCGAAAAAATATATTTCTAATTTCATTATGACGTACGTTTATGCTGGTTTTCGAACCATGGTTCTCTACTACCAAAAGAAGTTAAATTTAATCAATCTTAGGACTACAGCTTCACAAAATGTTGTTATTCTCCATATCACCGAACGAAATATTTTCCAAGGAACTCCTATCGACTTTAAACCTAGTTCAATTGTTCAAATAATATTACAGCATTACTTGAAGGTAGCCGTCCTTTCGTGTAAATCGAAATTGGTAAAATAGAGAACTAACATCAAATAGAATTTAATCTCCTCGGATCGTTCAATTACATATTTGACCATCATAGTAAATGTTTTATTCAATCCAACTTCCAAATGCTGTACATCTCAAATCGTTTCCAGATGAGAAATGATCCAATCATGGATCAAAACTTTGTTTAGTACCCTGTCGGAATTTCTGAAAGTGAATATAAATCTCATGAGTCTACAGCAATATTGCGATGTAAAAGTTAATATCATATAAAATTAGCCGTTTGGAGATCAAGAAATGTACCTCGTAATGGTATTAATTATAATGATACTAATAAGTGGTATTCTATCTCACTCTAAATGATGAGTTTAAGGTTAATACTAATGATTTAACATGTTGTGCAATACACTAAATGCACATTAGTGAAGAGTGAACACGATAAGTTGGATTGCTGGATAAGTCAGCACTGCTACCGGTTGTTCCGCACACGAAAGGTCAGAATGCTGCGACATTCAAATAGATTTGTTGAGTAGACATAATTCTCACAAGTATATTGCGTCTCATATCTATAAAATCCCTTCAGCAATTTATCGAAGTTCATATTAAGGTCATTTCATTGATTGTTACAACAATACTCAGGGCTTCAATACCCCTCTCACCATTGGTATATTTCAATAACGCATTGGGAAAAGTTAGAAAATCATATTATTGTACAATGTTTACAATAACCACTTTTGATCATTGACCATGAATATCAGGTGATTGAATAATTATATACAAATCGTTCAATTTCTCCACAATATCTTCTCTAAATTCGTTCACTGATGATATCCCGAAGTGTTCTTCTTATAGTAGTAATTTGTTTGTTGTAAACTTTCACTCGCATATGCTGAGACAATTGCATGGTCTGTTATGAAATACGGACTATTACCATATTACCTAACATAAATGCTTGAAACAGCCTCCTCATCCCCGAACTTAATAAGGTTGGTTCATCTTCATGAATTTGTTCAATTCTTCATTTATTCACCGAGTCATCTAGAACAAAATTTAATGTTACATATAGTTCTGCCTCGAAAACCTAGTACATATTGTAGAAAAGAATGGATTTTTATACTAATCGATCAGTTTTGCGTTTGTTCAAATAATCTAATGGAGGAAAATTACTTATTTGACTCCTTACTTCATCTGTACAACAGGCAACAACCATTCATTATTGGATTCAATAAACCGATTACCACGATCACTACTCTTCCAGATGTGTGGTCGAATAAATGCACAAAACAATGGCTATTCAAACGTGTTTGACCTAAATGGTATTTTTCCAAATTTTAACAACACTAGGTAAAGTAACGCACCATGCCTACTTACTGAGGAAATAAAACTTTCACATCGTTCATTAATGCCGCAATGTTTTAATGTAGAGAGGTAACCTTGCATTAAAGTTAGCTTCTATCTTCAACCACCCTTGATTTGAAATTTAGTGTTTAACAACCAAACGCCATGGAGCGTGGTACACCATCAGAATTAATACTATCGATTCTGAAATTACCATCATAATAGAGAGCTTAACGAGCTTTAGGAAGTAATTTGTTCCCTGCGGAGGTATAATATTGGCCTGAAAGGTCGCTCTAATATAAGTATGTAACTCCAAAACAAGTGCAGTGAAATATTAAATCAACCCCAAGGCAATTAAACAAATTCTCAAAATTTGAATATTACAAGCCAACTCTAAAATATATTTTCTTACTTCATTCAATGTGTACATTAATCAATAAGTTATTAATTAATTTGCTGAGCCGAGTATTGACTAGAATATATTGTATCTTATGAAATAGTGCCAAACAATGAACCATAAAAATAGCAAAAATGCGACGGTGTTCACTCCAAGGGATGGCAACGCTTGAAGAATAAAATCATTCTCTTGAATTTATTATCTCCAGGATTAGTCGACATTACGCAACGATTAGCTTACAACCATCTAATATTCCCGCCAGTGTTTTGTAATTTATATATCAAATAAGGACGATATGTTGATAATCAACCGAGAAATCGTCAGAAAAATTTTATTAGTTGAAGCATTAACAGGAGTGATCTAAACAACCAACGGAATCGCGTGTTCAGCCAATCTAAAGGTTAGAATATACCTCATAAATATGGTTTTTGGCCATAGCATGAAGGAGTTCAGTCGCTCACAGCCGCAGGTGTGCCCCTATTCTGCAGGGAATTATCCTCAAACTAGTATTTAATTGAAGAAGAATCAGCGAGAAGTAGATACTTTGAAGCAATAATAAAGAACAATATTTATTCACTTGATGGTACATTTGTGCAGCATGGTATCGGAAAGACAAACCAATTATCAATTGTAGTTAGGAAATGAACATTTTTTACTTCTATAATAACGAAATTGTAGGTGTGCAACGTATAAATCAATGTGCCTTATTTCATCAATGAGACGTCAATATTCTGCATATTCAGATATTAGAGAATCAATCAACTTACGTACTGATCGTCCTAACCTCGAAGACCCCAATATGGCCACTAACAAGATTGGTTCCTCTTCACCCTTTGGCTGAACAGTGTGCGAATATTTAGGTCAAGCATCCCGAAACCAATGTGTTGGAAGAAAAGAAAATGTAATCATCTCGTAGAACTCCAGATGTGACGCCAGATGCTATCCAACATGAAACAACGTCATACTAATGTGTTTATAGCAATAACATAGACTTTCAAATTACTGTTCAGCTATTAAAGGCTATCTGGTTGTGGTTTTAACAGATTCAACTTCAGTATGGAGCCTGATTTAATATCTTAGTCTGAACATTGTTCGACTTTGACAAAGATTTGTAAATGGCAGCAGCTCCCGACATATCCAATGCAGTGCCATAATTCTTAAGACTACATTTGAAATCGAGCTCTGTGAAGTCGTAACAAATCCCATCTCTATACGAAACCCGTCTCCATTGGCAAGAATCAGCAACATCAACGTTTTATTGTTTGCATAATTCTGGCATGATGCCAACTTTACAGACAATCACTTGAGATGTACTTATCATTTATTTAAAACGTCAACGTGATGTTTGTCCATGAATCAGTAGAACTTTTTTGTAAAATGTTCTAATATAATAACTCTTAAAACCACTTATATTATTATTATATTCGTTCGTAAAAGTTTATTCGACTACGATCAAATTCCAGCTGGAATTACTCAAGTTTATTGTCAGAGGTTCTCAGTCTCGACCCTCCAAATATGTTCCCAATAACATTATAACTTTGTCATAGTTGCGATCAAGTAGCAAAATAGCAAGTGAAACAATTGATAATAACGACTTCCACGCTTGACCTAATTCATTTTACAGCAATTTTATACCAACATTTCCTTTAACAACGTTGAACATTATCACTATAGAAAATCGACTGTTTTTATGAAACTATTTTCTTACTAATTCACCTTCACAGAATGTCGCCGCCTAAATTTATTTTACATTTGTAGTTACAAATTGTTCTTAAACTGTCAATGAACCGTTCTAATTCCCAACTCATGTATAAACTTTTAATCAAAGCGGTTCCTCCATGGGTTCTCATTACAATAGAAACTACGATGTTTAGCTAAGCAAATCTGACAATGTTCTGGCGCCTTCGCCAATCTCAATTTTCATATGTTATATAATATTATATTAGATAGATTATCAGAAATGATAGTAGGTGGGTAGTCGAGAACGGAAACTTGAAGCATCATTCGTCCACATTCAGTAGTGTTGTAGAATAATAAAGTACAACATATTTCTAGGCTTCACAAATTTTTTCTTCATTTCACTAACACTATTGGAACGATAATAATTATTGTGACTGCAGTTAGGATGCTCATCGCGTCATTGTCGAATTAAAAACAATGAAACTGAACCATCAGTCCGATACAGGTTAGTCAGATGACTACAGATGATACAACTATTCATACTTGACGCACCGTTCAATTTCAGCAGAATAATTGAATTCTTTCTTCCTTTTCTACTGAAAGTACGTAGTTGTATCTCAATATGAAGTCTGGGGTGAAAAAGGAAATGAACTGTTTACTTGTCCCCCATTATTCTTAGAATTTTGTTTGTCAGCATGTTTTAAAAATACTAAGTCAGTTTAAAATGGATGGACGTTATTGATTAAAACAATATATCTTCATAATCTAAGATAATAAATAATACTTGAAAATTTGAGCTAAAGGAAAATTAAAAGACTTAGGCCATAATGTAAAATGTATAGAATGCTGTTTTTCATACTTCCAAGTAGTTTATTTTATCTCGATTTCCCTATGAACATTACGCCGTACATGCACCATTTAGAAATTATTCCCAGTTTATTTTAAATAAACATAAATGTCACAACGTTTAACTGACGTTATTATTTAAAAAACGTTTCAGAATGGTAATGGATTCTCTGATGAATAAGTCATTCCCGACTGCAACACAGAAAGGGTACTCTTGGCGATAAAATTTAATTCAATTTTTGAACAGGGAGTGTAAGTTATTGATTGTACACAGTATTCTTTTTCTCCAGAGATATCGCCTCAAGTTCAAATTTCGTTAATTTTATAGTCATTGTTACTTCTTTGAAAATTATATATTTACACTTTGTCTTACACATTTAAGTTGAATTTACACTGTTTGGTTGTCTACCTCTGAAGCACCCAAAGGTGATCAACGTGCAGCTACAAATTGCACGAAATGGAATTTCCGTGACTATTATGGGTTTGAGATTTTCATATGATCGAACAAGTCGAACAATTCGATATTGCTTAGAAATAACATTTATTGAATGAAGATTTCGTTTCAACCACAGACCATATAATTAAATGTTATTTATACCAATATTATGTCCATTTGTTTGATAGATCATAAACCATTCTATAAAATTCAAATTATCACAAACATATGTTGATATTGATTGGATCCTGAAACCTCACCTGTAATATCAAAATTGCAGAGGTCAGTGAGCGTGTATGAATGAAATACCTGTTCAAATAGTTCTCAATTCATTCTCATAATTTTTGAATGGGCATTTGCAATTCTAATAAGTTATTAGTCATTTGAATAAATTCTGATTCGGAACATTCCGTACAAGATGTGGACAAAATATTAAATGATGCCCCTTCAAATGTATGAAATAGTTGTAATTCTGCTGTTTTGGACTCTTACTGCATGACAACTAGCATTTCACATTTAGGACTTTTTGGGCAAAGAATCCCATACTTTAACGTTCAGACACGTCTAAGTCGCGGCCATCATGAATAACCTCTGATATTTATATTCTTGCGTTGTTATAACTCAATCTTCATTCGATATCGAACATTCGTCAATACCGGGGGTTTGCGAATTATGAAATTATGTTTTTGTATTTATACCATTCGAATTCTCTACGTTATGAATTTTCATATCTGTGGGAAGTGTTTTTGTTGACTTCTACAAACCAAATTACATTAATAATCTTCTCTCTGCTACATATTTTATTTTCAATCGTTTCTACCCTATACGATAAAGTAATTCGTTACCTGAATCGATCTTATTGAATTCGAGAAATATTGAAGTCTCTCTTCAAGAGGAATATGAAGGTAATAGGGTTCTTGAAATTCACCAACATTGATTCAAAATTTAGATTTACTTGTTACTGTGATGTTTCTAGTTGTTTATTGTTCGTTTGTTATGCTCGAAAAGCTGGCGAAAATGGAAAAAATTGAGTGCCTCCCTGTTATATATTATGTAATTCTACTATATTTTCTAAACTATCCTATACTTTTTCTGTTCTAAATAGATGCATTTCCCTGATTGTTATTTGGAAATTGCTATTGACCTGAAATAAAATATTGTGAGTAGAAAGTGAAAAATTGACGGCATACATAGAAATTTCTGTTGCGTGGAAGGTGTCTATTTCAATTGATTTATTACGCCCGGTTCATTTTGTTCACAATCTATTACGAAACAATGTAGGTTATAACCAGAAATGAGTTTTTGGACACTTTATAGTTTTATGTTGGTTATCAATCAACTTTAACTTTCAGCGAGAGTTATCTCCGGAGATTTATTTCAAGAGAAATTGGAAAAATTCTATCGAAGTTTCAAAATAATAAAATGCTGCCAACTTTCTATTGTATTAAGTAGTAAACGCTTCACAGTAATCTTCATCAAATATTCGACAAATGTGTTTAGAATTTTCAATTGGTGTCAGGGGGATCACTGAGGAAACACTCCTGTTTTCTTTGCTGTTCTTTCTATTATTATTTCACTCTTATTTTACTTAATGGATGTACATAGCAGCCAGAATCTTACGAAATCAATGTTTCTTTTAAAATAATTTAAACAACAATAATTTCGAAAATGTCCGTCTTTCATTATTTTCGTAGTTGAAATGAATAAAAAATGACATGGAATTTATATTATTTATAAAAAAAAGAGATCTTTACCAATGACCATGAGCTTTAGAAGCACAATTACCTGTTAAAATATGAATCGCCCAATTACATAATGAACAGTAATTTGGTTTCTCTTGAGGCGAAAAGTAATAACGATACGGGCAAAAGTTGTTCGGATAGATTTAAATGAATCATAAAGATGCTTATGTAGATGCATACCAAGAAAACGTTTTTAAATTAATTCACTTAAGCATGCTTAAGTGACTTTGACCTTACAGATGTTATTACGCTAATAGAGTTGCGGAAATTGAAGAAGTCCTACAGACCTACATCTTGTTGTTGCTATTGTTATTAGGCCGAATCTTTTTTAATACAATTCCATTGAGGTCGGTTTAATTAATACCGAATATCAAACGAGATATCTCAATTCTCAACTTCTTTGATAATAATTTTGATATCACACAAACTGTCGAAGTGGTGGTATTATTTCATTGATGTATGTGAGAGCCGAGGGTGTATGTAGAATGAAGTTCCTTAAAACTTAAATTATCTTTTTGATCTTAAAATAGTAGTGTCAATCAGCATATTTTAACAAAGTTCGGGACTTACATCAATGTATCTGCCGAAAAAATAACTTTAATTCAAGATGCATCTTTCAAGTAGGGGTTTAAATAATACAAATGGTTAAGACTTTTCCATAGTTACTTTTGTTCTCTAAACAAGTCTGCCGATAGTGAAGTACATGTTCTCAGTAACCGTTTTAGAGAGGAAACATGGCAATTTGTAATTTCACAAACATTTAATATTGTCATAATGGTAGTCAATATGAGGGAATTAAAAACTTGATTTATTCAGTGTGCATTGCATTTTGTTCATAGTTCTCCACTCATGTCTACCATGGACATGACTCTTAGAATGATCTGTTTCAGAATATGATAAGGTTGGTTTAAAACGCTTTGAACAGACAAACAAATTCAATAAGTGTGTGTAAAATTTGAATTTTAATGTGAAGATTTTTTTAAGCTAAAAATCCCGTTCTTCCTAATCCTTGAAATAATACTCTTACATACTCTTTCTTCAAGATCTGAAATATTTTGGTAGCAGATCTACATCTAGATTGTCAAACGCACATCCCTCCTTTTACTCAAATGGACTATTCTCAAGATCCAATTACACCATTGTTCGAAAATTAACCATTCTGTATCTTCTTCAACATTCAGTAGTTTTTATCTTTATAACGTTAGATTGAAGCTTATACATATTATCATAATTCAATTTCAAATACAAAAGTACAACCCTGAAGATGGCAGATATGTAGCGGATGCTGCAAAAGCAGCGCGCAGACATTTATTGATTATAGTGTCGACTTCAGACGCCATTCGCACCTATTCTAGCAGTCAGCCCGGTTGGTTCATACCTCAATTATAGTTCCATACAAATATTTCTACTCTTAATAAACATTTATATCACAAAGTAATATCATGTGAGTAAATTAAATATCCCTTTGATATTTATTGAATGTTATGAAACTCACAGATTTCAATGGAACAGCGTCACAATCGATTTTAACCCTATTTTATTTTTATGCTCTATATGTGCATGATTATTTAATTGATACATATGATGCCTCTGTTATGCATTATTTTGCGCATTTTGAGAAAGCTTTGTGAAAGTGGCATTTCATTTATTTAAATTTAAATTGTTTAGTTGTTTAAACGGGTCACTTCCTTGGGGAAAATATTCCGATATTCACTTGGGTGTTACAGTACTTGACATTATTCATTATCTTTGTTATCCATGAGTACGTATCACTTTTCTACAACAATTGTGTCTATTAGTGACTCATCTTGAACGTTATCGGGCATGTTTTCTGTTTAGTTGTTGTAATCATTGTTTTGAAAATAAGTGACACATTGTTGTGAAACAGTAGTAAGTTCTTTTAAATTTTTGGCCATGTACTGAAACTATTTCGTTTTCTAACTTCCTCACGTGATATTTAGTAGTTAGATAGAGTAAGTAGTAAGTAAACCGATATATCGAAAGGATCAAAAGGGAAATTTTGATAATTTATTTTAATGAACTGATTGGAATCATTCATTCCTTCCTTCGAGTTATCAGATTAGACGATTCGAAGCGATTGAAACAGCAGCAGTTCTTCAAACAACTTCAAAAATATTCAAGTATTGATTCACTCGAAAATGTTCGTACAACTAATTCAAACAGTTACTGTGTACTTCCGGTTATGCCGAGACAGACACAAACTTCATTTATTTCAAATGAGATGACCATTCCAGTTACAAATTTGAGACATTTCTCGTACTCTCCATACCCAAATCTCTATACTTGGCCTTGGTTAGGATTGTGATTATGCCCACAATCGAAACTATTGAGAGACGATCTCTAGAACAATGGAATAACCTCGACAATTCTCCAATCTCTGTGACATAGAGAATCTCGGAATTATTACTCTCATTGTTTACTTTTTGTGAACCAAACCTTCCTCCAGTTAACTAAAACTACATTTAAAGAGAAAGGAATACGGTAAAGTGGAATATAAACATGGTATTAATTTACCGAAGGTTACACATTGAGTTTAAGAGATCTGTATATACAGATTCAACAAGTGCGAAAAAGATGGGGAGGGGAAGGGCGTGATTTATTAATGCGCATGTCAGTATCTAGCGATAACTAGACGATGCATTCGATTGATTCATTTCAGGCATAAATAATTTTCTCCAACACGCTTTTAGACGTATTTTTATGATTAAGGATATATTTATTAACATATATCATTCTGACAAACTGTGTCAGAATGATTCATCACTAGATAGCGGCTAAACTGTTTCTGATTGTTCGAAAGCAGTGATGGAAATATACATTCGTCACAGTGTGTTAGAATGATATTTTAATAATGAATTAGTAATATTTTGTCAAGTGAAAAATTAACTTTTTTTGTGAAATTTCTTAAAATATTGTCAGGGAAATTATAGTCTACTAACACGTTTGGAATGTCATATTTCACACTCCCTAACCGAAGCCCTCACTCACCTTCGGATCAGGACTACGAACTTTCGCTCGTGTGGAATATGAGCCATTTCAAACTTGTTGTAAAAATATACTATTCTAAAATTACTGACGATAACATAATCGAAATCAGTCGGCGTGCTCGCCCAACCTTCTAAACAGTTGATAGCGTTCTACTTGTTTATCTTGTTATGCAAGACAATGCGTTTGCTTGCTCCGACTCACAAAACTCGTATATAAACATTCGTAAAACTCGAACTGTATATGATTCAAACTTGCCTTAGTTGTAAAGTATCTGACGTGAATTGAAGTCAATTTCCCGAGAAGAATTTTTGCAAGAAATGCAGTTGGGAATCTAGCAACGACATAAAATTGGCCCATTTGATTTTGGGTCCTAATTCAATTCGTTAAAATTCATTGTCGTCTGTTTACCTGACAATTCTTGGCATGAGTTCTTCCTACCCCTATGACATAATAGAAGAAGCAATTATCACGATAACTCTTGCATTTAAAATCGAGAAAAAAAACTACATAAGGAGTTTGTTTATTCTCATCAAAGATGCCTGAAGTAATCTAACAAAAGAAATGGCCATATTGAAGTAATTATGCACTTACATTATGATGTCATAACACAGGTGCAACTTCAAGCTTGGTAATTCAATACAGCACAATTGAACACATACAGTCATTTTTACACTTGTTTTATTCTCTCGGTTGTATGTAGTAGTAGTTACTGCTTTTCTCACGATCTTATTTATGGGTAATATAACCAAAACATACAATCAGATTCTCCTCATACAACACCCACAGTCGCTCAGAACTTGACCTTCAGCACTCAGTCTATGTAGTAGCGAGTGCCAATATAAACAAAACAGTTGTTTACAGAAATCAGAAAATAGCTCAGAGCGGCTAGATAACAATTTGGAGAATGAATCTAGCACTAAAGTAACTGATCCGTAGATTACTTCCTTGACTCTCCTTTTGTTAGCACATTTTGCGCTTTCGGGCACTGTGGCTTAAATGTACCTTTGTGAAGAATATTCACAAAATTCTTAACATAACGAATTTTTAAAGCTTAAAAATATAGTTCATGTATATTGAAAGTTTATTTGAATTAACAACATATGCGTTTTACAACTCATTATTACTCATGTGTTATGTATTATTAATATTTTGTAGGTTAACTGTCAAAATCATTGACATTATTAAAGCAATCATACTTTCATGATACCACAGAGTAATCATTTAATGTAACCTATTATAAAGTAGCTATGACCCATACCTACAGATTGGATTATCTGTATGATAAGAAAAACGAAGATATGACTCCACTTAAATTTTTAAATATCAATTTCGGATTCTTCTGCAGGTAAATATATGTTTGAAAAATCATCTTAAAAATAATCTAGATGAATTCAGAATGTCGAAAAACTGATATTTTCGTGCAAATTCGGTATTTTTTAGATCGATCACAACATTTCCCTCATACTTTTTATAATGAGGAATCTAAAAACATGTATTTGAAATTAAGTTCTGATGGGCCGTTTCACTTATTGAAGGGAAGGTACAATAATATGTTTATGGTGTTGACATCAAATTTGAACCTAGACACCGAAGCAGCCTGATACAGGTGCAAGTATTGTTATTATGAGAAGAACCAATGCAGCAAAATGAAATTCCGCAATGCACCTTTGAACTCATTCAAAGCACTTTGAAAAAATATTCATAGTTGCAATATATTCTAAATACATTAGTTTGAATATACACACCAGTATCTTTCAAGCGGACATAGAGGCAAAACAAAAATGAAAGGTAGGAAAAGATAAGCGATGAGCTCAAATTACCTCCAGGATAGTTTGTTTTTAACTGCAAAACCAAACGAAACACCTTAAAAAGGTGCAGAACAGAATCAGACTCCACTAGGTTCCAGAGGACATACGAGAATTGAGGAGGGCCCCGTTGCACGAAAGGGGCTGCAACGCCGTTGATAGGACTGAACCATTCTGCGGTATAGGATCATACACAAAGGAAATCTTCAGAACAGAAGACAACGAACTCAGCACTTAACACTGGAGGTCTCTTCTGGGTCACATACAAGATTCTCCGAAACAAATTTCGGAAAAGGTTCTTTTGGAATTTATAGAAATAATAATAAAGAACGAAACAGGAACTACCCAAGAATCATAACAGGATTTATGAAAGGGCACTGCCAACTCAATGGTCATATGAGAAAAATTAGCCTAGTGGATGATGTATATACTCTGTAGAAAAAAAATACTTCGGGACATAAACACGACCGTAAAGTGAATAATTACATCATTGGAGCCGGGAAAAATCCTAAGGGTTCTGAAGAATCTGAAGAACACCTGCGTACTGTGAAACAGTGCCGAGGAAGCAGTAGGGACAACGCCCCTAATAATAATACTAATCTAATGACACTTAAATATTGCGTAAGGCAATAGGCGGAAAGATGTATATGCGCGCGGTCAATAATTATATATTTTTATCGCCTTGCATCCATGGCGTTGCGAATATTTTATAAAAACTATTTACATTCAGGATTTTGCTTCTTCTGACCATGGCCATGTGCTCGATCTACATGTGTAAAAATTTGCGATGAAATAATTTGCCTTTGATTTTTTTAGGAGGATAATAAAGTGAACTCATGAAACAAGTCAATTCAAATTGAAGTTGATCACCTTGTTTTTTTTTCTTAGTTAATGTTTTCTCATCGATATTTTTATCAAATTATTAAAATTGAATGATTGTATTCTAGGATTTATGGATGCATCTTTCGAAGTGCGGTTAAATTGTAGATGTGGGACCGTGCGAGTCTAGTATGTAATTAAACATACTGGCTGATTTTAAAAATTAAAAATCCTAACATGCTGAAGCTGATAAGAATTAGAATATCTTCGAATTTCAATTTCGTTAAATTTCCGAGATTTTCCGAGTTGTATTCGAATATTTGTCATAGCCACCATATTGAATACAATCGATGAAGTAGTTTACATATTCAAGATGCCCAAAAAAAAACTATCACAGAGCAAAACAAAGAAGCTATACATGTTGGCACATAATATTTATAGAATTCAAACTTGGTGGCAAACCCAAATGACAATATGCACTGTATAATGTCGAGGATCTTCAATAAAGAACCAACCCACCATAATGCAAAAAGTGAACTAGGTCTATCGTTTCACCTTCTATGATGTTGTGTCCAAATTGGAAAACTAAACATTACTATGTCAATAACACTTTTATTTGTAACTTCCCTTATACTAGTTTCAACCTATTACTCATTTTCCGACGGTATTCTTGAATACCATCTGAAGATAGCGTAATACGCTGAAACGGAAATTACAAAATAAAAGTGATGTCAACGTAGTAATGTTTTATTTTCGAATATGAATATGTACCATAATTAATAGACACATATAATAAGTATTTGTCGGAACTTTAATTACCCACATGACAATAATTTAGCTATAACAATTACAATAATTACTAATCCATTATGATTGATTTTCATTTCACCCAATATATAACGGAGAATATCGACAACTTTTTATTCTACAGGATCACACTTATCCACTCACTCGAGTACTTTCTGAACAGAGAATTTCCATCATTGGTGAATTGATCCTTTAGAGAACAAATTATCTATTCATAATTCTCTTCAGTTTTTAATAATTTAATCCACCATCTTATGGAATATGTATTACACTGTCCTTGAAAAAGTTAGGGCACTCAGATACAACGTAATCCAAAACGTATTTTATATCATTGCAGCATATACGTCGGTAGTTTCAGAAATATGATAGTTCCGTTTCAATAATAGCTTCACTGTTTTATTACTATTGTAATCAGACCCACCTGGGCGGGCGACTTCCATTATCAGGGTGTTGATTCAATACGATAGCGGTAGAATCCATAACCTCGCAATCTAGCAGAACAAAGGAGCTATCTGAACTATATATAAATTAATGTATTGAACAAAACAAAATTCAAAATACGTAGTTGAGATTCAATCTCTGTTTAACAATAATTAGGTAGGTTCAGGGCTTGCTACTCCATTTGTTTATTCTTTTGATGTCATATGGAGGGCATTCTAATAACTAAATCTACTCATTTTTTTTTACAGAACAACCAACAAAATAGTGACCTCTCATTCAATGAGGATGCTGAATTTGAGGGAAGTGGAAATGAAGGTGAGGTGACCCATGACCTAGAAGCAAGTGGATCGGGTTATGGACCAGACGATGAAGATACACCGATAGATACTCGTGTCAAATCTCGTAAGTTTATTATTGGAAATTCGCTATAACTTATAACATGTCTCCGCGGCACGTAAGGGATACATACTTGGCGTTGTCCAAAGAAAACGCTGAATACGGGAATGTAGAGCATCAAGCCGGTAAATTTCGAGAAATCAGGGTTTTGTAAAAGATCCAGCATACGCAAATTTAGACAGTTATCGAAAAATATATCATTCGAATGATTCGTGAATGAAATCCAAAGTACTCTACCTAGGAACAGTTTCAAACTCAAAAATTGTTACTGTTATTCTTCTTATATAATATACAGGGTGTCTCAGATTTTAACCGGGAAAATTTAATAGACGATAGAAAATTTGATTTTGAGCAAAAAAATTCCTAATAACATATATGCAGAGACGCTTAGTTTTTGAGATACGGGTGTTGAAATTGATAAAAAAATTTCGTTTTTTGCGAATATCTCCGGAACCGTTTATCGTACAGAAAACTGCTTTTGCAAGCATTTTCTACTCATGGTAAGCTATGTTCTGTGTGATACAAATTTTTTTTTTAGTCATAATTGGTGAATATTTTGAAGGGGTAGTTGGTGTTTTTCTCCCCAACTTCTACGCCACTGGAAAAGTTTTGAGACAACCATTTGAACCGCCAATGTTTTCTACACAAAATAGGTACTCTTGGTCATAAGCTCTAAAGTTGACCGTTTTCGAGAAAAATCAACTTTTATGTTGAAAAACATGGTCAATTTTTCGGTTTTGTTACTAACGTTTGAATAAATTTTGATTAATTAGGAATTTTTTGCTTAAAATCAAATTTTCTATCGTCTATTAAATTTTCCCGGTTAAAATCTGAGACACCCTGTATACACACACATATATTTGATGTGAATACGGTCAACAAACTGTAGGGAACTATTTTATTATTACGGTCAACTAATTATGGCCATTAATAGTGAACGACTGTCAATTTCATCATCAAATTAGAATTACAAATTCAGATTTATTCATAAAAATGTTACAACAAGAATCGCACAACAGTCCAGCAGTCATAACTGAAAAAATTGCAATTGCTACTTACATTTTCAGAATGAAGGCGCCAATATAGAAAATACTCTCCAGCAAAATGTCATGGGTAGGTCGAAAACTACCAGCATCAAAAAATTCATTGCATTTACGTATACTTCGATTGAATTTCGGAATCGTTGTATTAACTCTAAAGCCTAGTAGTACAAACTGTATCCCACCTGTCGGATAACTGTATCTGGGACGTATCCGGTCAATGGAGACACAATCTTGACCGTGGGTCGGCAATATTTCAAAGAAAATCGGTTGTTGCTGTTTTTTTACTTTGACTACAAATGAAGAAACCCTATACTGTTCGTGTGAGCCAGCGGTGAAGAGTTCCACAGCTTCGCCGTTCGATAAAAAAATAAAGTCTGATAGGGTGATGTTCGGCAGGTCTCGAGCTTGACAATGAATGGGTGACTGGCTTGAGCTAGCCTAGTCCATCTATCTTTTATGGTGGAATAATAGAATGACGGGATTTCTGATGAACACCGATCGTGGAAATATCTACAGACAAGGGAGAGAGATCGCCCACCTTTCTTCGATGTTCTAGAGATAACAATGAATTCGTAAGTGACATCATCAATCATACGATGAATATAGCGTATATTTGGGAGCCGAACTTCAAAGATGTGAAAGTACTCCAGGACAGGTCGAATCTGTGCTTTGTAGATTATGAGGAGCTGCTGGGATGTAAAGTAGCTATTGACACGAAATAAAAAGTTTTTGTGACCCAGTTTTCGCAATGGATCTCACATGATCGTCCCATGAGAGGGTATATGGAAGACTTCGTAGGAATACTTGTACCTGACACCATCATATTAGGGATTGTGGGATTCGCTTTCCTGGAGGAAATGCAAGCTTGAAATTTTGTTGCGTTAAACTCTGGTAAACATGGTTTGTTCAATAAATAATAAACAAAAATTGTGGTGTTTTGTTATTAAAATGTGGACCACAGAAAATCGATCTGCTTTAGCATTTTTGGCCTACAATCTAGAGAATTGCTTCAAAATCAGTTTTTAGATATTGTAACAAAATTATGCTCGCGTCTTCCATAATTAAATCTACAAAGCCTTCACCGTTTGAATTTTTTGAAACAATAAAGTGTGGCCGTAAAACATTGTATCCGCATCTATACGACAATCGAGATACGCCGATTGTACTAGCTTAACTTGTTTTGGAAATCATTCATACATTTTATAAACCCATTTAGCTTCCCGTAATCATAAAATGGGACGATTGTAACATAAGATCGTGATTTTGTTTTGTGTGATTGAGTTTCCGGTTAGTTTTTAATACCATTTTTTTTAACAGGAGAAAATCTGGATGATCAGGCGCCAACGCCAACGGAACTGCCTACGAATACAGTGAAAACGCCAGAAAGTAAAAATCTGCCTCCGAATACTAATAATCACCCGAACGAAGAGGACGAAGGGGTAAAAATGGATCCTAACCTTAGTGAAAGACAAACATCGTTTTTCGCGCAACCAGGAATATTGGCAGGTATGAAATATATTTTCTATTTGATTTTAATAATTTAAAACATGCTTTCAAAGAGAATAACGGTTTGAATATCTGATTAATTTTAATAAAGTACCCTTTGCTGTGTTATCACTCGTTATTTTGATCCTGAAGCTATCTAAATACCTATAGTAAATTTCTGCTAAATATTAATGTTAAACCAGCTATTTGTGAGCAAAATCCAGAATAGATCAACTGTGCTAAAATTTTGAATGTACCTTCCCTCACTCATAATGTGCTACTACTTCGATATCCAGCGACAACTATTTCCTATATGGTATATGTATGTGGTTCACACAATTCTTAAGATGCAAAATATCCCCAAAATAAGTTTCACATACCTCAAACGTTCGCACCCCATCAGATTATTACTGTCATTTTAAATTGGTTTGAAATTTTTCATGTCATGTATTATGATGGTATATATATTTGGTATTTAATAAGAAGTAATTCGGAATACTAATTACTCTCCAATGATATCTGTATGTGGAATATAAATAAGCCTATTCAACTAATTGTAATGAACAACTTTTTTTCTTCTAGCTGTTATTGGAGGAGCAGTGGTGGGACTTCTGTGTGCTATATTGGTGGTGATGTTCATTGTGTACAGGATGCGCAAAAAAGACGAAGGATCGTACTCGCTAGGTGAACCAAAACCATCTCCAAACGCTAACACATACAATAGAGGCAACGAAAAGGAATTTTTTGCCTGAAAATAGTGTTATCCTAAATGGTTTTAATTTGACGATCTGCAGTGGTTTAGACAGTTTGACATGTCACGGACTGGATCTCTGCTTGTAGTGCCGCTTCAATGTCAGATTAAACATTCAGAGAATTCTTAAAACGCACATGAATTGAATTCAAAATTATCTTTGTAGAAACATATACCATACGTAATATTTCGTTCAACAAACAGTCTTACACAAAATTTTTATAAGAATTTTAAATCGTAGGATTCGGTCTAAATTGCCAAAAACTGCCAACAGTGTGAGTGAAAGTTATTAAATTGTGTAATTAATGAATTGTTCATTACCTCCCAAGGGAAGGATAGTTCATTCATCACATTACTATAGAATGTATATGTATATATTATATGTATCAAATCCAAAACAGCTAGATGTTTTTTGTCCATTTTTATCTTTGGGTGTATAGTACATAATACCTTTCCTATCTTATTTTTTCTACCTATTTGACTGGAATGCATTGTATTTTTTATCGTACTATATGCTCAAATTATACCTATTAGGTACCTATTTATATAGTAATAAAGAAAGTAATAATTAAAACGAATAAGTAATTCTCATAGGAGTTAGTTGAAATAGAACGGGGCTTTGCTCGGTCTCTTTAAAATTTCGCTTTACGCTAGTAAGGAATTACATTCCCTAACCATAATTTAGGATTTTATAACAAATAATATCATAATTTAGGATGTCTCGATTACGGACCTGGTAAATTCCTGTAAAGGATGAAAATATCCACTTATAAGACATTTTCATTCTTCCCTATTTTAACAATTCATATTGTCCTGCAGGTCACATAGTTGTTGATACAATAGTAGGCATAGCATTCCGTAATTTAATTTATATATGCATTTTTATTTGTGCTGTGCCTACTAACTATATAACAAACTATTTAAGCAAATCATTATTATATTTATTTAACATATTTTCATATTTAGTTATTTGGTATCTATTTTTATTGCAATAATAAATATTTGAAGATATAATTACAATCCAATAACATTTTTTATTACATGTAGTCCTTTCAACTAAGATTGTATAGTATTAAATTAGTATAAAATGTAAAATCCGGTTGTAAATAAACATTACGTCTATAAAATTTTGTCATTTCAATATACCTTACCACATTACTTGGCATATACAGATGACTGTTCTGGAGAAAATTTGACAAGTATGAGTATGTGCACTGTGATTGATGAATTGAATAGATACTAATTTTGTATACAAATCTATACAACCAGAAACTGAATTGGGAAAACTAAAAAGTTTGTGAATTATAAATTTGTATCATTGAAATTGTATTGGAGACAACTTCTTGGATTTTAAACTTATTGTTGTACCATTTGTTTACAAAACTATACAACCAGAAACCAAATTGGGAAAACTAAAAAGTTTGTAAATTATAAATTTGTATCATTGGAATGAAAACTGGATATATTGTGTAGATTCAAGGTCCTGATGTCTAGTACTCTTCCAGTAATTGTTACTTTTATGCTTTGACTAGACTTCAACTCAACATAATTGGTGCATTCCTAAGAGAACTATCATTCAGCAATAGTGAAGATTGCTTTCAGGTTTTTATAGTACTTTGTTCAGAGACGAGAAGTATATTCTCCAGCAATTTTGATGGGTAATGAGTCTCTCACTGAAGTGGATACAGTATATACTATTATCTTTGATTTGGTCGAATATTAGATTTTAGTTTATATAATAGTGACACTTTTTTTGATCATAGTTTGAAGAAGTTTATTATAATGGACCTAAAATTCATTAGCAATTTATATGATGATCAAATTTCGCTATCAGTGGCAATTGCGACTACCCGAGCTATCAATTGAATAAAAAGAGTTCACACTGAAGATACACTATAACACTATAAATAACACACAATCACTCTTATCCTCTAAAAATGCTATTGAAGTTTATTCTGATGATGGATGCTTGGTTGTCAAAGGTCCTCAGGACATTAATAGTTTTTAGTGGATAAGAGTGATAGTTTCTTATTTATAAGTAAATGGCTGATTAAACAGTTGTGAGAAGTTTAATTGAAGGCTTCTGGACTCGGCGTAGTAGGAGCAGTAATGCAACCACAATTCCCTGAAAGTATGCTGTCTGTATTGATCAGCGAAACGTCTGTGACACAGTATCAATCCGGACACCAAAAATTGTCAACTATGGAACTTATTTAGATAGCCACATTTCTCCTATCACAGAGTACAAAATTCTCAAGGTTTCAGGAAATGTGAATCTCATCCGTTACATGGTTTGAACAAACCCAAAATAAAATTTTCCAACAAGAATATTATTTGGATATCATGCATGAATGCCTTAATTTAAATTTAAATGAAAGCATCAATCAATTCGGTTAGTGTAATAAAAGATTCTATGCTACAGTCATCGATGAATTTTATTATTTTCTATGTTTCTGGATACATGCAGATATCACGAACCTATTAGTCGAGTCAAATAGGTATTTCAATACGAAAATCGAACGATATGGACCGATTTTGATGAAACAAAGTGCATTCGATTCGGGATGACGTCTAGAAAAAAGCTTAGCGGTTAGTTTTTTGCGCAAATTTGTTATTATTTTTATAACCAAAAAATTGACCAATTTCCAAAATTTCATCAAAACTAACCGGAAATCCTCAGTTAGGGGTTGTGGAGGTTGTTTTTTATGTTAAATGTTTAAAAATTTGTTAAAAGGGGGTCGTTACTAATTTAAATCAAAAGCAAAATCGAATTCTAATTTCTTAATTTGAAATGAATTCCCGCTCATCTAAAATTTTTTTCTATCTTCTCTACTCAGTCTTTTTATATTCCCCACAGCATCTTTTACATATACGTAATAAGAACCGGGCGGGAGTAGCAGGTAGGTATTTTTCTTAAACTATGGAGTCTACACTATACTATAACACAGCATCTATCATATAATAAGATGTCTATGGCATCCACCGCTTCATAGAGCAGCTGTTTATCTAAACCGGTCCTCCCTCCCATCCCCACAAAATAAAGACACGGCAACGTATACGTGGACCACGCTGCTATTGTAATGTAGATACATGATAAATGATCACCACGTGTCACTTACTGTTGGATGCTGCTGTTGTTCAGATTACTTAGTAAAATTTCTCATTCGTTTTATGTGAAAATTATTTTGTTCTGTGGTTCAGTGAATATTATCAGAAACATTTTTTTAATAATTCAAATACATATTGTTCAATAAATAAAACATTGCTTTAATAAAGCATTCACGCTGCAAATTAATAAAAGTGTTTTTCGGTTAAAAACATAATAACAAATTTGCACAAAAAACTAACCGGTAAGCTTTTTTCTAGACGTCATCCCGAATCGAATGCACTTTGTTTCATTAAAATCGGTCCATATCGTTCGATTTTCGTAAGTCGGTCTGTTTTAATACCCATTTGACTCGACTATATAATTAGTCACAAATTAATTCTGTTATTTAGACCTTTATAGTTGTTTTATGATTTAGAGATCCAGTGGTATTGGTATCAATGTGTTTGAAACAGACACAGTTTTGGAATCTTTGATTTTTGATTAAAGTACTAGAAGGTATTTTATGATTTAGAGATCCAATGGTATTGTATCAATTTGTTCGAAATAGACACAATTTTGGAATCTTTGATTTTTGATTAAAGTACTAGAAGGTATTCCCTTTTCCTAAAGTCCCTAAAAAGATAAATTAACATTCTAAATGTTTGTAAATATCTAAAAATGTTCAAAAAAGGAATAGCCCAATTATGCAACATTCGTGAATTATGGGAAATTGTAGTAAATAATGGTAATTTATCAACAGATTTTCGAATGTGTCCTTGCCCTTGAACACGTATTATTAAATGTACACTCGGGTCGAGGGTGTCGCCCTTGCCTATTAGCCGCTCGTCAATATTTTATTATTTGTCAAAATAAAGATCGTTTTACAGTTCGCAATTTTTGTTGCTATAGTATTGCAGAGAGCTGGCCTGCAACTTTTTATGGCTAAACGTTTAAAATTTTTACTTGCAATTAAATACTTCAGTTCTCTACCAACCTTAAAAAATATACTAAAATAATGAAAAGTTAAGAATTATTAATTTGTTCGTTGTATGTTTTAAATTTATTTAGTTCTATGTAATAATGAATAGAAGCAAACAAAAGAAAAACGTTGCTGCTATAATTACTATAAATATTGCTGCCGCTGCTCTCTTGGCGAGAGACTGGGGAAAGAAGACAACGACGGTGGTGGGTAAGGCCTTGGTTATAGATATAGAAAAGCTCTCAAATTTTCTAAGGATGGATACAAACACATTTAAAAAACTGTTGTCCAAAATTGCTCACAATAATAATAACATTAAGATATCTGACTGCAGAATGGTTAGATATTGCTAGGAAAATTGAAACAATGTGGAATGCTTTTTCTGGTTTTAAACTACAATACAACAAAATTTATAATTTAAAGCTAGAGTCCAAATCGAAAGCAAAAGAATAAACGAAACACAAGAATCAATAAATCAATAGGTATAAATCTTTCTGTCGTTCTGTGATATAAACGTCAACGTTAATAAGCGTCCTTGTGGGAACTTTTATTCAGTTGATAACTAATAAGTTCCCAAAATTGCACGCAAATCGCAATTAATATAGTACAGTCATTTTATAGGTTTTTTTGAGATTTGGAAGTTTTTTTTCCGACTTTTGGTTTGAATATACAGAAAGTTAGGAAATTTTCCGTAGATTACGAAAAAAATAGTGTCTGAAAACCTCCAATCAAGGAAAATGTCGTAAATTATATATATATACAATTTTCCGGGCTTTTCCGTTAATATCTTCAATACTATGCGTTTGAAAAAAGTTTCAAACCAAAGTTGTTCAGAATTAAATTTTACATAGGAATTGACTATTCTGAATTTAATTTTCATCGAATTTTCCAGGCATTGGATGGGAAAACAAAATATTTTCGCATAAGAAAAAATTGCACATTTGGCTGGTAAATGTGGTATGATAATTTTATATTGGGGTATATATCGTTACTGTAAATGATTATAATTACGAATTTTCCAATATTTGCCCTAATTTTCCGGGTTAGGAAAAATTTTTATTTTTTTTTCAATCTTGGTGTATGATATGTCGATTTTTAGGTTTTATAGAGCTCTGATAACGATTTTTCAGTTCATTTTGTCGTGAAAAGTCATTGAAAACGTACATTCGGAAAATAGAAGACTTTTTTTTTCCGATTATGGCGGAAAATAATAATATATTATTATTCTTATATTTTTTAGGGTTCTGGAAATGAGTTTTTACTTTGTTTCATCGTGAAAAATCATTGAAAATATATATCCGAAAATTTTAATTTAAACAATTTAATATTGAAAACGAGGTTGTTACAATCAAAATGTTTTTCACTTAAACGATTTTTTAATCAAATATATCAATAAAATAATTGTTTACACGGAATACACAGCTCAGCTGTAAATATTTTATAATAACGTTTAACGTATACAATAACAGAGCACATGTGGCGTTATTTTGGGCATCATATGATTGAACGCTTGCGCACAAATTCATTGCAGTGGTGCTACAATTGAATTTCGTGACAAAATTAACTAAAAAAACGTTTTCCGAACCCTAAAAAACATAAGAATTGATCTGTCACACGCCATAATCAAAAAAAAAAAAGTTTTCCATTTTCCGAATGTACCTTTTCAATGACTTTTCACGACAAAATGAACTGAAAAATCGTTATGAGAGCTTTATAAAATAAAAATCGTCATATCATACACTAAGATTGAAAAAAAAATAAAAAAAATTCCTAACCCGGAAAATTAGGGCAAATATTGGAAAATTCTTAATTATAATCATTTACAGTAACGATATATACTCCAATATAAAATTATCATACCATATTTACCAGCCAAATGCAATTTTTTCTCATATATAGTTCTTATTCGAAAATATTTTGTTTTCCCATTCAATGCTTGGAAAATTCGATGAAAATTGAAATCGCAATAGTCAATTCCTATGTAAAATTTAATTCTGAACAACTTTTGTTCGAAACTTTTTTCTCTAAAACGCATAGTATTGAAGATATTAACGGAAAAGCCTGGAAAATTGTATATATATATATATAATTTACGACATTTTCCTTGATTGGAGGTTTTCAGCCACTATTTTTTTCGTAATCTATGGAAAATTTCCTAACTTTCAGTATATTCAAACCAAAAGTCGGAAAAAAAGTTCCACTTTTTATAAAATGACTGTACTAATATGGAACCGGACCGATTCTGTGCAATGTCTTGAAATGATAAGAGACTCTCACGCAATTTCTGTACTGCGCATGCTTTTGATCAAGATCATTGCGCATTGCAGCAACAATTGCGAACTGTAAAACGGTCTTAACGCGAGCGCACACGACTTTGCATATGGAAAACACGGCTTGACAATCAGCTATTAGACCGAAAATGGTGGATAGGAATGCATACTTGTGTTTCTAGTTTGAGCTTTGCTCAAATTCAAACCATTCGAATATTTAACTAAGAAAAAAATTCTAGAACAAGTAATATACAGAGTAGAAGTCACTACTAAATGCGAAAGTTTCATCAAGCATTGCAGGTGGCATTCTTAGGACAGGCTGCATCTGGTTGAGATTTGAAGACAAACAATAGGTGGGTATTGTTATTTCTGGAATCCTCAAAAACCACATTAGTACTGAATTCCAAAAACAATCGAACATTGAAGAATATTTCGTAATCGCCCCATAAATAAGGAGTTCTAGGTTAAAGTGTTTATATCGTCAGAACTATCTGTGTCATTAACAAATAAACAAAACGATCGCCTCTAATCAGCGGGTTCTTGTTATAATAGAAGAAGCAAAAACTATTAATCTTATTGGCGCAGAAATATAAACATATGCACAATAAATAAAAACAGGAAATGTCATTCCATCACTGATCTCTATTTTGTAATATAGGTCAATGTATCCATTTACGGATAACCTCAACATTCTAATTCAACGTCCGATCGACCTAAACATTTTTTTATGTCGAACGGCATAGATTTTATGGAAACTAAATCGTTTCTGTATGGGTAGCCTTATCATTTCAACTAGTTGGTGGTTGTGCAGTGTTGTCAGTTTTTCAGCTTCAGTTAGTATCAGCTTCCGCAGTTTCGTCGAATCATTCACTCGTCTCAGTCGCTTGTGACGTTCGTTGTCGTAGCTCTGTGCTATCATTGTTATTGTATTTGTTTCAAAATATTTACATCTGAGGTTCCAATTCGATCGAGATGAGTAAAACACAAAAAATCAATTCAGACTTGATTAAAGAGAGGAAAAAATGTACATTCAGCCCATCCGAATTGACTAATTTTCTAGATGGTGGGAAACAAAAAACTGAAGAACGGAAAATAAGGGGTAAGAACATCTCATATTTAGGTGTAAATGCTATAGCAAAATGTGCTAATTCATCCAAGAATCTACGAAATTAGTAAGATAAATTCAAGGCTTGCAAAATCTTCCATTTGAATTACTGTATAAGTGAAAGGTGAAAGTGGATATCTTATGTAAATATTGGTAGTTCAATTTATTACTGCATACATTTTTATTACAGAACAATTTTTCCTCCAAGATCCCGAATTGAAGTCTAAAATTCCTACAGAGTATCTAAGTCATAAAGAGAAATATGAAGAGAGTGTACGAAAAGCATGTGTTGTTTTTCGTAAGGTTCAAGAACTACAGAGTGAAGGGAAAGCTGGGGTAGAAAACTTTAGGTATGTACCTAAAACCACTTAATTTTTGTTATAAGTAACCGAATTAAGGATTTTAAATTGATTCAACAAAAATAATGCCTGAACTCTAGTCTTCTCGAAAGTAATTATCAGATTCATACAAATTTAATACTACAGCTTTAGTGAATCAATACATTTGATGCCAAGTTTAATTTCAATTACTACTTGGATACTCAATGGAATGAATAATTATCTAGAAAAATAATAGTACCTACCTATAATTCGACATTTGATACATTTAAATACATGAATAGGTGCATAGTGAAATAAAAACACATTTCTAGTTAGACTCAATAGACAAAGTTTTGGTTCTTCAAACCTAAACAAGAATTGATGTTGAAAACCACTTTATGCAGTTCTAATATGAGTATTGAGGAGATAGAGTATTCATCAAGAATCCAGATCAGAAATAACAGCTAACAATGTTTGAAACAACTGTTATATTATATCAACAGTGGATCAAAGTTGTCATAAAATTCATATTTATCAATAAAAAGGAGGAATCAATTGTTATTATAAACTATGGGCCTATCAAATCTTATCAAGGTAACAGTAACCATAAATATTTCCCATCTGAAAATATCTTGGAAGCATCCAAAAATTGATTTACTGATTTCTGTGAACTGATTTAATTCAAAAAATCTTGCTTCGTACAGCTTAGAAATATTGTTTTAAACTATCAGCACAATCAATAATCAAAGAAAACAAAAAAGGGGTCCTAAAACCTGAATTTTGATGAAAACTTTATAGTAACTTGTTAAATTCGGCTATACCTGAGAAGTTATGCTAATGGGTAATTCAACTAAAAGAACACCTAATATTCTTCTATTTACTATTTTTCAGTTACAATGACTACTTATCACCAATTAATTTGATTTTTCATAAGAATAATTCATGGTTAGTTTTGTATAAATTACAGGCATTTTTATTCATGGAAAAAAGGACACCAACATGTTCATACACATACGTTGATAGAAAGCAACTTTGGCGCGTTCGTGTTCTGATGTTTAAAACATCATCACAGGAAACGCTAAAATTGGCGTAAAATAATTATAAAATAAAAATGGAAACTATGAAGAATCGAAACTTTTATAACAGAAATACTAGACAACCTAATTAAAAATGGTTCCATTTGCAAAATTTTCTAATTAATAACTATCCATTTCCAAGAAAACAGAATGGACAACGCAGTACCTACCAGTTTTACTCCAAACGCGGTTGAAAATACTGACCGGCCAGAATAAAAGTGCGATTTTGAATAATAAAACACATTTATTCTGAAAACTCAAGTTCCCAGGTTTATTAAAAAAAAAATTCCCTCACATGCTGAATGCATTTCGGCCATGAATATTCTTTTATAGTGTGTATTGCTTCATAAGATGCATTTTGGCAATGAGCAAATTTGAAAGTGACCTGCATCAAACTTTACACGTTCACTTCTTCAAAATTTTGTTTTTTTTATTACAATTCATCGCATATACGATAAAATGACCATCAAGCTTTTTCGTAAACAATTTCCTCAGTTTTTCCATTACCCTCATGTATTTCTATCGTAGAATAGAAAACGGTATATTCACGAAACTCAATTTTGGGAGGCGATTTTTGCCTTTCAAGGCGTTATCAAAACTTAGGCTCACGCTTCCACCTAGGGGATTTTTGCGACGTTATTCCCAACACCAAAACATACCTCAAAGTCCATCATTTGCTTTTATAGGAATTGGTCCGAAGATTGTACCTATTTGTTTTTTAGTACAATTCATCGGATATACGATAAAATGACCATCAAGCTTTTTCGTAAAGAATTTCCTCAGTTTTTCCATTACCCTCATGTATTTCTATCGTAGAATAGAAAACGGTATATTCACGAAACTCAATTTTGGGAGGCGATTTTTGCCTTTCAAGGCGTTATCAAAACTTAGGCTCACGCTTCCACCTAGGGGATTTTTGCGACGTTATTCCCAACACCAAAACATACCTCAAAGTCCATCATTTGCTTTTATAGGAATTGGTCCGAAGATTGTACCTATTTGTTTTTTAGTACAATTCATCGGATATACGATAAAATGACCATCAAGCTTTTTCGTAAAGAATTTCCTCAGTTTTTCCATTACCCTCATGTATTTCTATCGTAGAATAGAAAACGGTATATTCACGAAACTCAATTTTGGGAGGCGATTTTTGCCTTTCAAGGCGTTATGAAAACTTAGGCTCACGCTTCCACCTAGGGAATTTTTGCGACGTTATTCCCAACACCAAAACATACCTCAAAGTCCATCATTTGCTTTTATAGGAATTGGTCCGAAGATTGTACCTATTTGTTTTTTAGTACAATTCATCGGATATACGATAAAATGACCATCAAGCTTTTTCGTAAAGAATTTCCTCAGTTTTTCCATTACCCTCATGTATTTCTATCGTAGAATAGAAAACGGTATATTCACGAAACTCAATTTTGGGAGGCGATTTTTGCCTTTCAAGGCGTTATCAAAACTTAGGCTCACGCTTCCACCTAGGGGATTTTTGCGACGTTATTCCCAACACCAAAACATACCTCAAAGTCCATCATTTGCTTTTATAGGAATTGGTCCGAAGATTGTACCTATTTGTTTTTTAGTACAATTCATCGGATATACGATAAAATGACCATCAAGCTTTTTCGTAAAGAATTTCCTCAGTTTTTCCATTACCCTCATGTATTTCTATCGTAGAATAGAAAACGGTATATTCACGAAACTCAATTTTGGGAGGCGATTTTTGCCTTTCAAGGCGTTATCAAAACTTAGGCTCACGCTTCCACCTAGGGGATTTTTGCGACGTTATTCCCAACACCAAAACATACCTCAAAGTCCATCATTTGCTTTTATAGGAATTGGTCCGAAGATTGTACCTATTTGTTTTTTAGTACAATTCATCGGATATACGATAAAATGACCATCAAGCTTTTTCGTAAAGAATTTCCTCAGTTTTTCCATTACCCTCATGTATTTCTACCGTAGAATAGAAAACGGTATATTCACGAAACTCAATTTTGGGAGGCGATTTTTGCCTTTCAAGGCGTTATGAAAACTTAGGCTCACGCTTCCACCTAGGGAATTTTTGCGACGTTATTCCCAACACCAAAACATACCTCAAAGTCTATCATTTGCTTTTATAGGAATTGGTCCGAAGATTGTACCTATTTGTTTTTTAGTACAATTCATCGGATATACGATCAAATGACCATCAAGCTTTTTCGTAAAGAATTTCCTCAGTTTTTCCATTACCCTCATGTATTTCTACCGTAGAATAGAAAACGGTATATTCACGAAACTCAATTTTGGGAGGCGATTTTTGCCTTTCAAGGCGTTATGAAAACTTAGGCTCACGCTTCCACCTAGGGAATTTTTGCGACGTTATTCCCAACACCAAAACATACCTCAAAGTCCATCATTTGCTTTTATAGGAATTGGTCCGAAGATTGTACCTATTTGTTTTTTAGTACAATTCATCGGATATACGATCAAATGACCATCAAGCTTTTTCGTAAAGAATTTCCTCAGTTTTTCCATTACCCTCATGTATTTCTACCGTAGAATAGAAAACGGTATATTAACGAAACGCAATTTTGGGAGGCGATTTTAGCCTTTCAAGGCGTTATCAAAACTTAGGCTCACGCTTCCACTTAGGGGATTTTTTCGACGTTATTCCCAACACCAAAACATACTTCAAAGTCCATCATTTGCTTTTATATGAATTGGTCCGAAGCTTGCACCTATTCAGTGGACTAATAATGAACTCTCTAGGGATGGTATAGCTGTTGAAATATCCTGACAAGAACTATACTTGAATGTGTCTCGATCACAAGACCCTTCCTTCAAAATAGTTCGTGTTATTTAGTGTCCTTTAAAAAGTTGGCATCATATGGTAAAAAAAGTTATGCTTTAAAAAAGATGAAAAATTGTGATTTTCCTTACTTGTCAAAAGTTTTTCTAAATAATCGCTTAAAATAGCCTTATTTGTTTGATTTTCATGAGGAAAAGTTGTTTCCATTCCTATTTTACACATGTGTCTCAAATTCGAATGTTCTATTGCAACTTTTTGTTTTTGCCATATTTTTAATATAATTTAACAAAATTCTGTAACATAGCCAAAACTACTTCAAACCAGTAGCTCTATCTCGCTACTAACTTTCAATTGCTAATTACTGACAGAAATATGATTTTCTTTAGAAAATGAGAATACCGCTTCAAATTGTAATGTGTAAAATCGGAATAGAAACAACTTTTCTCTACAAAATTTTTAAATTCAAGCAAATATGCTTCACTTAATTTTTCCCTGAATCTATTTGTTCTTTTTAGAGAATTTGTTTTCTCTGCTAGATGAGTAATACAGAAATAATACTTTCTGTTCTGTAAGGCCCTCGAAAAATGTAATTGAAAGCAATTGTTTTCGAACTGATGATGATAGTTGGTTAGAATATTCTACAGTTGACCGAAAATACCCGTTTCAACGTTGCATTCGAATCAATTGAAGCTACGAATGACGTCACTGACGTACAGTGAAAGCGTACTACCTAGGTTAAAATTTAGATAAACGATTATGAGAGCGTAAACACTTAGATTTTAGAACCAAAGGTTAACAAGCTATTGTTTATGATTGGTTGATTACCATCCTAATTTCGTAATGTATACTCGGACATTTCGAATCAAACTACCTTAACCCGATAATAATGAGAAAATGAATGTATTATTGTTCAATGATAATTTTGTACTTTATTGTTAATATTCGAGAATGATGAAATAGGTACATCGAATTTTACCAATTCAAAAATAATAGAACCCTCGACGAGAGCGTTTTCCTTATATTTTTGCATTTTCACATATTTTCTACATTCTTAATTTCTGGGATTATACCACACAATGTTTCATTAGAATTAGGGAGTTTTCGTTTCAAAGTTACATAGTATTTTCTTTACCAAGTCAACATACGACTTACATTTTTTCAGATAGTACAGCTTGTATCAATAGTCATTCATACTTTTTTCAAATGAAAGGCCCGATCTGGTTCCTGGTGCAATGTTTATACCCAATTCCAATTTTGACGATCTTATTAGTGTTACAACAATAGTTAGCAGTCATTACGAAACAAGAATACGGATTCGGATATAAAATTCATTTATTCCTAGGTCGTTCATGTTGTACATGGAATGGAACTATTATTGCACATTGAACTTTGGTCTTCATTGATAATAAAAATGTCATCTATCTATGAAGGATGATGTAAGAATGAGTTCTATTAAAAATTGTTGAGTAAATATCTAAACCAGTTTTAGTTACCCGTCATTACCATTGATGTCATATGTAGCTGAATTATTTACTTTACAGTAAGATGAATCTTAAAATGGAAAATCTCCGGAGTATTCGCTCCCTCTTAATAATAAAAGTATACTGAAACTAGCATATTGGAACAGTCTATACGTATTAGCAGATATGCAGATTATTTCGTTTGAACTATTTGTCGTTCTGGCATGCATATCATCAAGAATATCAATAAAGTATTATTAATTTTTATAAACACATAAAACTTTATTCGGATTTAATAGTAAGATGTGAATTAAATAATCTATAAACATATATTAAAATTTTGGTTCACCACACAGTGACATCCTTAGAATAACTTATTAACTGCATAAATAGAAACTAATCCCTTGAATACTATATTACAAATATGTATGGATGGGCAAGGTAAATCCTATGACGATTGGGATAACGTTCCGGAAAATATGTTGACAGTTAATTAGGAATGATAAATTAATTCTTCTTTTTGTTGTAAATGCATAGAATATATTAGAATCAATAGAAATTAAATTTACTAAAAAGAATAGTATGGTAGTTTTTAATGATCAAATAGATATTTATAAATCAACAATAATGAATAAATTTGTCAATATATTTTTCGGAACGTTAACCCCAACCCTAATACATAACTTGTGCCATAGTATTTAATTGAGAAATTACATCTTGGTTGTATCCAGTTGATAACTAACTCTGAGGATGCCAAGTTAGTATGAATAAGCCTCGAGATATAGTATTAGGTAGAGTTTTTTAATGTGTGTTTCACGATGAGCTGAAGTAGAGTTAATGCAGTCAAATGGATATAAAAATAGACCAAACCCGTAAATCCTTGGGAAATGGATCGTGCATTCTCTTCAGAATGTCGTCAGAAAAAAAGTTGACCACAAGTAAAGTTGCGCAAATTGTTTATATTGTTTATAAACAATTTAATTAGCTCATTTTTGAGATTACATAAAAATTTCTAAAAAATGCAAAACTTGACCATTTTTGATCGCATAAAGACTATTTTTTGTTATAAACAATTTATTTATTATCAAAATAGATGAACGTGAATAGTAGACTTCCGCGGATCGCTAATTTTGAAAAATCTTGGCTTCCGGATGGATTCCGCGTCACAATAGCTCAACTTGATACCGACGTTTCGCCAACCATTACAGGTGGCATCTTCAGGGCAGGTTTGAGAATTGAACTGAAATGAAGTTTCAGTTTAAGCCTCAAACCTGCCCTGAAGACTAAATATGGACAAAGTATCAAAATCTACTGTTCGAGATCCGCACGCTATATCGAGGACACAAGGTCGTATTAGTGGTTCTGACAATCGGTGTTTTAGGGGGAACTCGGTCTTCGCTGCGTTCGAACTTGAAGATCATTCCGGCCTGTAAGAACTCGGCGCAAATGTTGATAGACCGGGATGCAGAAGGCAGTCATTCCGGGTTCAATGAGACTACTACTTAGGGCACATGATTTAGGAACCTGAAGCTAATTACCGACCGGGGGAGGATTAGTTTTGGGTGACTTACTTAGTTTTACATGTATATAAATATGTTGTTCATATTTACGTAACAAGTGGATTTTTTAGGGAAATTTTGGGAGGTCAGTTAGGATCGGCCATATTGAAGGATGGAAATCCATTAACACTCCATTATGTCATGTTCATACCAACCCTGCTTGGACAAGCTAGCATTGATCAACAATCGGAATGGATCAATAAAGCATGGACTTGTCAAATAATTGGAACATATGCCCAAGTAAGTAATTTTTCAAGATTCATATTTGATTAAACGTAGAAAATGTTGTCTAAACACTGTTAGCAGTTTTTGGAAGAAAATTGTATTTCAATACTTGCATTTTAAAGTGGCAAGGAAGCAACATGTATATTAGTTATTTTTGAGGCTATTGTTTTGATATTTAAAATGCCTACCGACTATTTTAAATAATTTATACAATCTTTTTGACCGCATATTTTTCTATATTTTGTTTCAGACTGAACTGGGGCATGGAACATTTATTAGAGGTTTAGAAACGACGGCTACGTATGACCCAAAAACTCAGGAGTTCGTATTAAACAGTCCTACTCTAACATCTTACAAGTGGTGGCCAGGAGGATGTAAGTATACTCACAAGGATCTATCAACGTACCTAAAAAATTCTGAGCTATTGAAGCAGTAACTAACAAGTCAACAGATGGTCATGAAACCAAGCATCTCCTACCCAAGCCTTTAGACAACCTACAAACGAACTACCTATCTCGATATACAACTGGAATGTTTCATTAATAATAATAATTCCGCTGCATTTGTTGAACGACATACCTAACTTGTTACACAATGTGCGGATATGTTACAAATTAAAAAATAAATTTACTATTGCCGGTGTTCAATAAATTAGTTCATCCAAAGTCTCTTCACAGCATTAAAGCAATGGTAATAATCAATAAACCAGAACTGGAATATTTTGAGTCAAAATCTAATTTTAGATCTTCAGTCTTTTCTATGCAATTGTCTACGAAGCAATTGACTTATTTGTTCGCTCTCGCTTTTTAAGCACATCGTTTTTCCAAGGAATTAAATGATATTATTTTTCAAAAGTTTAAAAATAGCCATTCTCCATCGGATTTTTATCTTTTTTCTCACTTAAGAAAGCAATGTAAACGAATTTCACAAATGTTACAAAAATCATATACGTGATACAGAAAATAGTATTCCCTTGGATATCAAATATTTTTTCAACTACATAAATGAAAAAACGAATATCCTAACGAGTGAGAAAAGATCTCATATGGAAATGATATTGCTAATAGTTTTCTTCAGTTTATACAAATAAAAAATAAAATATTCTGATATTGAATTCAAATAATAATGTTTTATCGAGTAATCTTCATACCACACTTGGTCAAATTTATTCTGCCATAAGCAAGTTGAACCGGGTCCTGATGGAATACCACCCGTTTTTTGATAAATTGCATTTTTATTTTATCAAGACCTTTGTATTTTTTGTATGATAAATCTTTGGAGGTAGGCATTTTTCCTGATTATTGGAAATTTAGTTTTATAACCCCAATCTATAAAAGCGGTGACAAAATTGACATCAAAACTTACAGACCAATTTCTATTTTATCATTTATACCAAAGCTATTCGAGAGCACAGTAACGGAACATTTTTCTCTAGTCTATAAACATACAATAATTGATGAACAGCATGCTTCACAAAGAGAAAATCTGCTGAGACTAATTTATTACTATTTACACAATTTGTCTTGGAGGCTATACATGAAAAGGGTCAAGTAGACTGTATATACACCGATTTTTGTAAAGCTTTTGACCCCATAAATCATGAGCTATTGATCCCAAAACTATACTCAGTAGGTATACAAGGTATACCTTACAACAGGAAACTAATAGTGAAGCTAATAACGGGGTTCCTCAGGGCTCACTTTTAGGGCCATTGCTGTTTCTTCTTTTCATCAACGATATAAAGTATCTTTTCAAGATATGTCTTTTTTTGCTTTTTGATGATGATTTGAAACTTTTCTATGTCATTGAATCTGTTTTAGATGCTCTAACAGTTCAAAAAGAGTTAACAGAACCTTATATATGGTGCAACGAAAATGGGATCGAGCTCAATGTTGATAAATGCTTTGTATTGAGGTTTTATGGAACCAATAGTTTTGTGGATTTCGATTATCATATCAATAACAATATCTTAGCTAGTAAAACAGAAATAAGGGATCTTGGTGTTATTATGGACAGAAAACTTACTTTTAATGCAAATTGTGATTATATAGTTAATAAAGCACTCAAGTCCTTAGGGTTATAAAGAGTTTCTAGCGATTCATATGAATCTATTCTAAATATTGAAAAATTAATATTGCGTAGAAATCATAATGATCTAAAATTTTTATTCAAGCTTATTAATGGGCTCGGCTAATATCAATATATTTCACATACCATATAGCAGAACAAACTACCTAAAGCATTCTCCATTTTGTCGTATTTCAACTACCGCAAATCATTATTCAAATAATCCTTTGGTTGCTTTTCAAAGGGCTTTAACTGGCTCAACATAGATATATTATGTAATTGCGAATGTATGTATATGTCTGTATATTTGCAATGTAAACTCTTTATTTTATATTCTTTTTAAGATACATTATATTTTACTAAATTTGTTAAAGGTTTCGTCCCGTTAATAAATAGATAAACACATCTGTTGCAGTGGGGCATTCGGCTAATTATGCAATAGTCGTTGCACAACTATACACACAAGGAACCTGTCACGGCATTCATCCGTTCATTGTTCAGTTGAGAGATGAAGACACTCATATTCCACTGGAAGGAATCAAGATAGGAGAAATAGGGACGAAATTAGGAATGAATAGTACAAATAATGGATACTTGGGATTTGAAAACGTGAGAATACCCAGAGAACACATGCTCATGAAGAACAATCAAGTTTTACCAGTAAGTTTATTATTGTTCATCATATTTCAAAAATAAAAATTTGTTTCTCACTAGGATGGCAAATATGTAAAAGCCCCAAGTAGTAAACTAACATATGGTACAATGATATTTGTAAGAGTAGTTTTAGTACAAGATGCGGCATCGTACCTTAAGAAAGCAGTAACCATTGCTACAAGATATAGCGCTGTTCGACATCAATCAAAAATACGACCTGAGTAAGATTTAATTCCTTAATAGTAATAATAATTAACAAGTAACAGTGGTATCTACTCACCATTTTCTGCCCCAGTTCTCAATCATATCCACATCTGAAAAAAAAAACTATTGTAATGACCTGTACCAACGGCAATAGCATTCTTATATTTTTAATAAAGTAAAATAAAGCACAAACTGAAAAAATAGAGGATTCTTCAAGGTTAATTATTCTAAGTGTACATTTCAAAGGTACACATAAATTATTTCGCTGCCAATAAGGAACGAACTCGCAACAGTTGCATTTATCTATCAACCCTTTTCAGCTCACTTAGATCAGATTTTTTTCATAATGAATTAGTTTTACCTTCTCCAAAATTTGAGTGAATTTTGGGTAATAAATATTCCAATACACATTTCGAGCAACGTGGAAGAAGCGATAGGCAAACCACCTTCAACAGTTTTGGGCACTGAACTCTATAAAAACTAAGGGCAATGTTAAACTACTTGAGTGTGCCGGATGGCGACACCAAACAACCAATGTAACAATAATTGAGAAATAAATAAATTTATTCATTGGCATTGAGTAGCATGAAAAAACGTTGCGCAAAGATTAAAAACTACACATCTCTAGATCAATCTGAAGTTTAGAATGCACTTATTTTCAATAAGGTAATAAATTCATTATATATTCAACCCGTATTCTTTAAACGCTATGTAGATGTTGAAAAAAAAAAGATTTTTCAAGATTAGCTATCCGCGGAAGTCTACTATTCAAGCTATGTAGATGATTGCCTAGTGTGTGTTCCCAATGATAAAGTTCAGTATGTGATTAATAAATTTAATAATTTCCACTGTAAACTTCAATTCACTTGTGAAATAGAAGTGAAAAAAAACATAAATTTCCTAGATATGAACATTAGGTATGGTGCAGATGGAAAAATGAAAACTTCGTGGTTTACTCAAGTTCCAAAAATTTAAAAATTGTTCGTAATAGCCTGGAAATGAATGGCTACCGAAAAATATTTTTCAATCCCACTGCTCTGATTATAACCATCAATTCGATTACAAAAATGTTAATATTTTAACTAAAGAAAACAGTTATTATGAAAGGTCTATTCTGGAGATGATTCACATAAAACGTGACTCCAAGTTTGTAAATCATGGAACAGATATTCAGTCATTAAGTCAGATTTATACTAATTTAATTAACTAAAACCTTTGCAAATTCCTACATGCGTCTTTGTAATGTTAAAAGTATATTTTAGGCAGAATGCTCAAATAGCAATATTTCTAACTCCAACCACCATTTTCTATTACCATTACCTCATAAATCTTTAACATCTGGTTCGAAAGTAGATACTTGAGCGTTTATATTTGTTGGTTTCAGTCGTATATAGACTTTGTTTGACATGAATTCGTATGTTATAATCCACTGCTAAGCAGTGGATTCTTGATACATATACTTATACTTAAAACATGAATGTGTTACAGTTTCGATTATTCGTGTTTCTGTTCGTTTCGGAGACGTGGGCATTTTTAGTTGAAATTGGTGCGATAAAGACGCTTTGTGCTGATAAAATTAGTTTTAAGAAATCCCATTTAGACATAATACGTCTTCTGATGAAGGTCGTGAGACCGAAACGTACGGAAAGACGGAAATAATAAGCATATGTGTTAGTGTGACATATTTCTTGAGAATTTATATGTAATGAATTTATTCATTTATTTCTCGATTGTTACATTGTATCTGTAATATGTTATTTCCTTTCAAAGCTCATAAAATCTTAAAAACAATGTGATAGATATCTGTCACCAATAGCTCTTGAAGTTTATAATGAAATCCTGTGATAATAAATGTCAAAATGAGAGAAATAATCCGAGTAATCAGCAGAATGCTCATAGTATTCAGTGCAGCACTGGTACCCGAGTCGATCTAACTATGAAGTCACGTTACGATTTTTTCCTGTAATTTCTAGCATGCTATGGCTTATATTATATGAGTGTAGAACGAGATTTACGAAATTCGATGGGTTATATCACATTTTCTTCAAAGGTGCCATGTATTTGTATTTTGAATATTTGCGTCTATCATAGATTTGTATATTTAAATATAATTTCATTATTCGTTCTAGTGAGCCTGAGATCCAAATCATAGATTTTGTTACGCAACAGTACAAACTTTTCCCGCTTATAGCTACATATTTTGCTTTCCAATTTTCCGCGACGTGGCTTTGGGAAGTCTATAACCACGTTTCGTCTGAACTTGACGAAGGAGAATTATCTAGTCTTCCTGAAGTGAGTATATTTCTTCTGAGGCTAGTAACTAAACAAATTTTTCCTTTATCAAATTCATTTTGGCTATCGTTGTTTATTTTTCAGTTGCATGCCGTTGCATGTTGTTTGAAAGCTGTAAGTACAGCCGACGCTGCTCTAGGAGTAGAACAATGTCGTCTTTCCTGTGGAGGACATGGGTATATGACATCTTCTAATTTACCTTCTACATATGGATTAGTAACAGCGATGTGTACTTATGAGGGAGAAAACACTGTACTCTTATTACAGACTGCACGATTCCTTATAAAAGCATGGCAAAATAAAGAGGAGTCAAAGAAACTGTCGACAGTTAGCTACCTTTGCACTGCCTTGAATGAGATCAGACCATTTGAGACATCAGTTTCTTGGGTTATCTTTGCTTTACAGCAGATAGCAGCAGGGTAATTAATTTAATTTGAATGATATCAAATTTTATCACATAGTAATAATGTATTTTCACAGGAAAATTGAATTGGCCTCTCGTCATATCAATGAAAGAGTTAAAAGTGGGAAGGTATATGAAGATGCTTGGAATGAAACTTCTGTTGAGCTGTCATCTGCAGCAGAAGCTCATGGTAGAGTGTTCATTCTACAAATGTATTCTGACACAATTTATAAGTCTACTCTTACATCAGAACCTTTAAGATTAGTTTTGATTCAACTCTTAGAATTGTATGCAGTATATACTATTATTAGATGTACTGGAGATCTATTAAGGGTGAGCAAATCAAGAATAATAATTAATAGTCCAGGCTATGAACCAGAAAAACATGTAAGTTCGAAACAAAAATTTTTTTTTGCATTAGCTACAGGAGGTTCTCAGGATCATTCATACACCTTAAAACCTCTTGGGAAAATCCAACTCCACCCATTGGGGGCGAAAATGGCCTGAAATCTCCAAGTTTTGAATTGTATTTTCTAAAAAAAAGGTATTTTGGCATTTCGAGTGCACCTAGTTGGTTTTTTGGGTCGCTGAACACGAATCCGTAGCCAGATTTACTTGCAACCAATCGTTTGGGTGGTCAAATCGACAAAATTGGCCAATTTCGCATGCCTAATATGTTATTTTGCAATTTACGTGTTATAGGTATTTCGAATGCACCAAGGTTTTTTTTTGGGTCGCTGATCACGAATCCGTAGCCACATTTATTTGCAATTCATTGTAGGAGTGGTAAAATCGACGAAATTGGCCAATTTTGCACCCCTATATGATATTTTGCAATTTACGTGTTTTTGGCACTTCGAATGCACCAAGGGTTTTTTTTGGGTCGCTGAATACGACTCCGAAGCCAGATTTACTCCGAAGTAATTTTAAAATGCAAAAATAATAAAAAGGTGGAAGCGTGTCAAATTAGCCATTTTTGTAAATTTCCCACCCCTACGATGATATTCGAGTAAATCTGGCTTCGGAATCGTATTCAGCGACCCAAAAAACTTCCTTGGTGCATTCGAAATGCCTAAAGCACGTAAATTGCAAAATAACATATTAGGGGTGCCAAATTGGCAAATTTTGTCGATTTTATCACCCCTACGATGAATTGCAAGTAAATCTGGCTACGGATTCGTGTTCAGCGACCCAAAAAACCTCCTAGATGCACTCGAAATGCCAAAATACCTTTTTTTGTAGAAAATACAATTCAAGACTTTCGGGCCATTTTCGCCCCCAATGGGTGGGGTTGGGGTTCCCAAGAGGTTTTAAGGTGTATGAGTGATCCTGAGAACCTCCTGAAGCTAATGCAAAAAAAATTTTTTGGTTCGAATTTCCATGTTCACAGCCTGAACTATAAGTAAAAACATGTTGTCATTACACTAAGATTTTAATTAATTTTATGTTCCTCCTTAGTTCACAAATACTGAAGGAAGACATATCGAACAACTCCAGACATGGTTAGAACAACTTTTGAAGCTCATTCGACCAAATGCAGTTGGCATTGTTGATGGATTTGACATTACTGATGAAGTCTTATCTTCAACATTAGGATCATACGACGGAAATGTCTATGAAAGATTATTTGAAGAAGCTTCAAAAAGTCCATTAAATGCTGAACCAGTGAATAAATCTTTTAAATTACATTTAGGTCCATTCTTGAAGGCTAATTTGTAAATATTGTTATTATTATGATTAAGTAGGGACCAATTATTTAATGTGTGAATATGGAAAATTATTTAATATTGTGTTATATTTAGTAGATTATTTTTATATATTGTTATCCATTACTGTTGTACTTATAGAATTTGTATGAGATTTAATTCTTTTTATGTGCCTACGTACCAACCTGCTATGTACAATTTTAGGTATTGTTGAAGCCTGTCCATTAGTATTAATAAAAGAGTTTTGTAAAGGAATATGATGTACTCATCGATTATATGTTATGTAACTATTCACATTCAGCATAATAATTTGGCAATTTTGTCTTTGAGCTTTGGCTTCAAGGAATATTTTGGAGTAGCTTCACTTTTTATATAAATATACTCTTTTGGATTTGAAATGATAAATCATTCAATTATTGATTATATATTGCAATACGTGATCATTGAATCTCTAGCTATGTAATGAACAGCAACTTTGAAAAACCACAGGAAATTGTGTGGAATATAATTCCTAACAATTGATACTGTATTACTCACATCAGCTATCTACTCAAGAATCTTTCAATCAATCAGCTACCTTTTGATTTGTTAATAGACTATTCAAAGTTTTAACATTAAGTTTAAACACATTTCAAATATAGGTACAAGTATAATAATTACCGTTGTTTTAGCATGGTTCACGGAGAATTGTAATTTATTAATACATATAGATTTCACAACACTCGACACTTATTAAACAACTTCGAATCTCTGAAGTGAACTGAAAAATTTAAAATTATTGCAGTTTTTGTCTGAGCACAAACCACAGAGTTGCCTACTCGCCAAAGGAATTAAATAAAGTCTATACTCTGTAGACATTATTTCTCTGAATAAAATGTTGTCAGAGAAGATACATTAATAAACTAACCACAGAATAATCTCAAATTAGAGAGGCTTTTGCATATGATCATAGAAATATGATTTGAATATAAAATCAAAGAATACTAAAACTGTTATTCTGTGCCATAACCACTGACATCCATTATAACAATAGACATATATAGAGTAATTTGTATATTATCTCTATGTATATACCATAGAGATCATATAGTATAGAGGAGTAAAGCCCCGTCTTAAGGCGAGAAGGTTTCAAAAACTTATCAGTTCTCCACTCGGCGGACATAAGGTGACGTTCGAGTGTTAACTATAGTTACACGCGGTCAGCTAAGCGTGCGGTTGTAGGAGAGTAAGGGGAACGAGTTAAAATACCGCAGAGTGGGCTACGGATAACTCATCGCGTAAGATCGAACATGGTACGCAACGAATACATAGACTATATAGGGACTTTACTCCTCTATACTATATGAGGTATACGAGGTTTCAAAAACTTATCCGCTCCACTCTCCGCGGATATTATGAGGTGACGAGCGTTAAAATACCGCAGAGTGGGTACGGATAACTCATCGCGTAAGATCGAACATGGTACGTAAACAATACATAGGCTATATAGGGGCTTTACTCCTCTATACTATATGATCTCTATGGTATATACACGCTTCCAGCGCTAGTTATGAAATTATAAGTTCCATGCTCTGTGAAATTACCACAGCTTGAGTATGTCACATAGCGCAGTCTTATGATCTGTATTCAATTTATTTTCCACTGCTAAATACGGTTGAAACTGATTTGATATCCGAGACTTAATGATATTGTTGAAAATTATCCAAACTTAATCTATATAGTCTAAGAATACGAGCTTACTTTGTAAAAATATATTTCCCGATTAGAGATGTCTTGTTTAATGTTTTGGCTCCTTCGTCTTTTTAAATCTTCGATAAGTCTTTCTCGTTCTTGATCATATTAATATTGCTAATATTGAATTTCATATCGTGTTGAGTCGCTGTAGGTAGCCAAAACCTTTTTTGAAGTGGACCCTGGAATTAATACAATGAAATTGATTTTATGTTAAAAAGGTAAGTCTGTTAACCCAAAACTAAAACACCGATTCATGATCGCGCGATCCCATTTTATTAGCAAAAATAGGCTATCGAGGTCACTACAGGATGTGGTAACATCGGGTTCAGAAATCTGAGCCAAGCAGTGAACAAGAAACGTTTGATGAGGTCCTTATGAATTTCGAAGACTTGAATGCAATGTGTGGATTTGTGGATGAATATAAACGTAATATTTGAGATGTAATATTGTCAGTAGAGGTGGAGAACTATAGATAGTAACAATCGATAGTTCATATAAAAATTACCTTATCGAACTATAGAAAATTGTTCAACAATTTCATTGGTTAATTTGACAAATGCCTCTGCAATTTAAAAATATGATTTTAGTATTATTTGAGAAATAATTACCCTTTTGAGACTCTGAAGATGCAACTAAAGAAATGTCGGGTGATAGTTATGTTACTATTTCATTAGTGATTAATGTTCTTATTTCAAATTGTTGTTTCTGGTAGTGCCATATTGGGAAGTTCACCATTATATTAGTTAAGCTCAATTGGCCACAGAGCACAACCCAACAAGAATATCAATTGCACCGATCTATAACATCATGTGGAAAGCATAGAGATCATATAGTATAGAGGAGTAAAGTCCCTATATAGTCGATGTATTCGTTGCGTACCATGTTCGATCTTACGCGATGAGTTATCCGTAGCCCACTCTGCGGTATTTTAACTCGTTCCCCTTACTCTCCTACAACCGCACGCTTAGCTGACTATAGTTAACGCTCGAACGTCACCTTATGTCCGCTGAGTGGAGAACGGATAAGTTTTTGAAACCTTCTCGCCTTAAGACGGGGCTTTACTCCTCTATACTATATGATCTCTATGGTGGAAAGCAAAATACGTATTTCGATAACAGTTGCTATCCTCATTAGAATGTAAAAATTATGACCTCATTTACGTTTTCTTGGTTTTGGTAAAACACAAGCTTATCGGATACAAAAATTTTATTAGAAAATTTACTCAATGCTCGATTGATTGCCTTTATAACTTTTTGGATGTCAATCGTTGAAATTTTGATACAAAAGTAACGAGTAAAAAATTATTTTCTTGTATGAATTAAGTGTAACCTGCGAAAAAGTTTTGTGATGTATTATTAAAATCACAATAACACATTTTTCAAATATAATGCTCATTTCTTTAGCTACGCTAGCATCATCAGAGAATCAACTAAATTAAATTTTTTAGGTACTAGTATTAATATTTCCATTATTTTTTGTTTGCAATAAGCTAAAGCTTTCATTTCAGTAAATAATAAAAAATGTTTAAAAGTTTTACGTGTCATTCTAGTTTGCATAATAAATTTTCACTCCTTGGAAAAATTAGCTTCGTAGTTTCCAGACGTGGCTTCAGATTTAGTTCGATGTTCTAAAGTGATCTAGCAGTGTGTGCATTGCTTATTCACGATTGTTAGATATTATAGGTTACATATGTCCAGTAGAATATTTTGTCCTGTATTCGGGTTCTACATGTTGGGAAATGCAGTATTATTATTATTAATAAAAGACCCCATTTTATTTTATGAGGTAACGTTTTCAAAGAGTAGAATCGTGACGTCACGCGCGTTTCGGACAATCCCAGTCGTTCAGGCGACATACGGAAATATTAACAAATGTATTATTTTCAAATATTCATTACAAAATAACATAAAAATATATTACTCATGAAAACATGGTTTACCTCAAATTTCAATCTAACATAAGAAAAAAAATTAAAATCGGAAAATTATATCAGAACCTAATTGGTGCTAGCGTAGCTAGCGAATGCGAAAAAATTGATTACTTAGTTCAGATCTAATGATGCTTCCCTGGCTCTTTATATACATAGAAATCTAATAAAAGAATTCTGCCTTGTACAGACAGCGAGAAATTAGCACGGAACAAATATAATATAATAAAAAATATTTATTATGGGCGATAACGTGCAACATTTGTGTTGAGTAGTCTATATGACGTATTGAAGTCGGCTTTTATAGGTTGCTCTATTGTATTTCACGTTAAAAACTAACGAGCTTATGAAAAAATCAATCGATTTATATCAGCTAGTTAGTAAATCCTATTAGATCCAATTACAGGTTTCTATAAACCTCCTTATCATATTCTTTCAAGTCGATTTCGATTTCAATTAATTAGTTTATCAGTGATCCTCAGACGAGGTTTACTGTAGGTGATATCGATAAGCTCTTACCAGTATTCTCAGGGATGACGATTATATGGTAGCTGCTATTATAACAAGGACTGTTTCAGTGAGACTCAGTGGGAAATTCGAAACTAATAAAAACAAAAACAGAAGTCACGATATAGAGTGTTGCAACCGATGTGTTTGTCTTGAAATGGTAAGTGCATATAATAAATAATAGTTTAAGTTTTCCAGAAGTTTATGAAACAAATGTGTTTTCTTCTGATCACTTTAGGAATACGTATAGATATAAACAAATTTCGTTATCTGAGAACGTTAGGCCAAATCTAATCACGATGATACGTGACGAGCAAATAACTATTATCTTATAACGTGATTGCGGATCAGCAAATAATGGTTAACTATCTATTATTTGATTGAGGAGCGTTAGTTCAATATACATAATACTCCCAACTGAAAATAAGGAGTCATTTCGCAGTGTTGAAGAAATCTTTAACTACAGTAAATAGTATAAGTAATAGTAGACTGCTAGATGAAGATCAAAACTTCTGGAAATTCAATAGGAAAGACCAACCAATTGATTTATCATGAAAAAATCCGCAATTGCATTTTGATGGAACTCCGTTCAGCTATGGTACCATAGCATTACAGTTCTAACAAAGTTATGAAGTTCAGAATCTAGGCCATATTCACACCATTTTCGTGCGCAAAATGTTCCTAATGTTGTACCCTTCGGTCGATTATGTTTTCGCAATAGTAAAGTATGTGTTGAGTTCTTTCTTGTCGTATTCGTTGAACAGGTACCTCGACGTACTATCTAGGTTTTTCCAAAACATGTTTAAATTCATGTGTGAAGGGGAATAATGCCCCATAACAACAATAAACATTCTGTATATTATTGATCTTTGTAGATCTTTTTAGTATGCAAAGTTAAATGGGATATATTTCCGCCTGAAGTATTATACGGTAGGTTACTGGGGATTTTGGCTAAAGTTTTGGCCACCATAAGCCATATATACGAGTTGGAATTGAGTATACTATCTTTCGACGAATAAAGGTTCACCTGGGTGTCATAGTTGGCATCTTGGTATGACCTATTCAGACACCGCCATTGTATGGCATCCGACATGGCTGCCATTTGCTGGCCGCCTTATAATTCATTCAAAATCATCAGATGTCTAGTGGTTGAAAATAGATATCCAACGCGATTAAAAATAAGTAGGTTGGTTTAATTTCAACAAAAATCTTATAGTGTAATTTGGGAGCTTATCCTACATTAATAAATATTAGTTTCATTAATTTGAATAACACCTTCCAAAGGTAGAAAATGAAAGAAAACCATCAATGGAAACCATTGATAAATTAGAACAGCCAAACACAAGAAGTCCATGTTTGAATAACGCCACCTTCCGGTAAAACCGGAAATGTTGAATTCTACGATCATTAATCAAATTCCCAGAATCTATTTGAGAATAATTTAATGAGTTCTCGACGATTATTGAAACATGCATGAGTTGTTTCATAAACGCGATGGAGTAATATCTTGAAAAAATAACACAGAATTTGTTTCGATAAAATAATATTTGTTTAATGATTCAGATTCAGATAACTATACCTATTTACGTATATTGTACAGATTGTTTAATTTATTGTATTACAACCTAATTAACTGAGAACTTACTCATGAAAACATAAAAAGCACTTACGCATTGTTGAAATTTGTGGAAAATTCAAATAAGCCAATTCTCTTTTGATATGCTGGCTCTGTCGAGACGTAATTTAGCCCGTGCTGTCGTCAAAATGGAAATTCAATTCTTTATCTATTATTTATAACAATTACTCAAATAGCGAATGTGAAAATTATTTCAATTTATTTGACTATAATTCTAAAGAGTTTTTGTATACGGACGTTATTAACAAGTTCTATACAACTAATAAGGGGAGGTCTGAATTTGACAGGTTAAAATTATTTAAACAAGTAGCTAGTACAAGAGCAGGACATATTATTTATCCCAGTTCTTCTAATAAATATCAAAATCTACCTGCCGATTAGAGGTTAGGGTTAGATGAATAAATTTGCCACAAAGGGTCATCATTTCGGTATTTTTACAAAAACAATCCGAAATCAGTTATCCAGACTTGTTATAACAATAACATTCTAAAATTGATAAAATTTGAGAATTGAAAGCAATATGCTATCCTGTAAAGTAGGTGGAGATTTGAAAAATAAAGTAAACGAATTTATTGAAAATAATAAAGTTAGTACCTGAAATTCCAAATTATTTTCAATTCAAGCAATTGACAACACACGTCCTGTCTCACAAACTTTTAATGAAAAGCCTTCAATACACTTTTGTTTATTTGAGAATCAATGAATGGAAGAACGCACATTAAACATAGGTATATCTAATCAACTGAGTTGAATTTAAAATTATGAATCGTGAATCATGAATATGATTCACATTGTGGAATTTTAACATAGCCTATTGAATAGTATCATTCTAAAGTATAAATCATGTTAACAAGGAGGACAAAATGTTCACGAAATATTCCATTACCGAGATAGGTCTTGAAATTCAGAATTATTGGAATATCGATATAACTTCCACCCAATTCTGCAGCGATAAATACCATCCTCGATCTCCCACCACTTGATATCATTATATAATAACTGTGTAGGCTGAAGAATTCGCATTATAATCAGAGCATAAGCATATGCTACTGAAGGATTTGATAGCATAAGGAGGGACCCTGGACCTCCAGGTAACTGACAAAACGATAACCACTGCATATAGTGGAGCGGTTGAAGTTTTCCTCTGAGAACATATTGCTCTCTTTCAAAAGCCATTTGGTTTGCGAAGGAACAATAGGATGACATTGTGATAAGACCAAAGTAGATGAAAATAACGTTTGGTCTAGTTTGGGAATACGTCAAAGACAGAAAAAAGTAACTGAATTGCTGCGAGACTGTGGCATCGGAGGCAATGAAAAAGCTGTCGACCCAACTAAGATCATCTAAACACCACATTGGATCATCGCCAGATTTTGACATGCTAGTGTACAGGGTGAACCAAATCGGATGTCTCCATTAATATCGTGCTTGAAAAAACCTACCGCGCATCCTCGAGCTCTTTTTTTCGAGACAAATTTGGCGGTGTCATTTTTTTAGGCGCTGTTGCCGAATACTCGATTTTTCAGGATTTCAACAAAGCTTCGTAACATGTTTAATGTTTTCGCTGTCGCCATGTAAGTAAAACATTATATGGTCACTTTTTGCGTGCAATCCATTGGCGTAGGCGGAATTTTTTTTAGCACATTCCATTTTCAAGCTATGCACAAACTTGCATTTTTCAAAATTAATACCATAGTAGGCTGTGGTTTCGTTGAAAAGAAGATTTTTTTGTTTATTTCAACAATATACAGGCGAGTCAGTTTTTTGTAGACAAACTGCAACAGGAGATAGAACAAGTGTTTTTAAGAAGAAAAGTTCCTATAAACATATGTCGTAGAAGGCTTCGTTTTCGAGATACAGGGTGTTGAAATTGAAAAAAAAATTTCGTTTTTTGCGAATATCTCCGGAACCGTTTATCGTGCAAAAAACAGCTTTTGTAAACATTTTCTACTCATAGTAAGCTATGTTCTGTGCGATAAAAAAAAATTTTTCACTCTTAATTGGTGAAGATTTTGAAGGGATAGTGGGTGTTTTTCTCCCCAACTTCTACGCCACTGAAAAAAGTACGGTTTTGAACCGCCAATATTTTCTACACAAAAAAGGTAATCTTGGTCATAAGCTCTAAAGTTGACCGTTTTCGAGAAAAATCAACTTTTATGTTGAAAAACATGATCAATTCTTACTAATTAAACAAAATTTATTCAAACGTTAGAACAAGTAACAAAACCAAAGGATTGACCATGTTTTTCAACATAAAAGTTGATTTTTCTCGAAAACGGTCAACTTAAGAGCTTATGACCAAGTACCTTTTTTGTGTAGAAAACATTGGCGGTTCAAATGGTTGTCTCAAAACCGTACTTTTTTCAGTGGCGTAGAAGTTGGGGAGAAAAACACCCACTTCCCCTTCAAAATCTTCACCAATTATGAGTAAAAAAAAATTTTTTTACCGCACAGAACATAGCTTACTATGAGTAGAAAATGCTCACAAAAGCTGTTTTCTGTACGATAAACGGTTCCGGAGATCTCGAAAACGAAGCCTTCTACGACATATCTTTATAGGAACTTTTCTCCTTAAAAACATCTGTTCTATCTCCTGTTGAAGTTTGTCTACAAAAAACTGACTCACCCTGTATAACCTATCATTATTTATTTTCGTTTATTTTCGATTTTTGGCAAATTATTAATCAATTTTTCTGTATTATAGTTGAGTAGGCTTTCTTCAGAGAGAAATAATAAACTATTAGACATTCTTGTCATTGTGATGTGATTCTTTCAAATTGTTGATTCAATAGTTATCGGGTTATTTCCCTTTTACACATTATGATGTACTAAAATGCTCAAAATATTTTAAGATTGAGTGTTACATAATTTGTAACAAAAATGCAGAAGCGGCGGGAGAATTGTATTGGCAACGATACCCAGATAGACGTCAGCCGTGTTTTAAAAACTTTCAAAAGGTTGGAGGACAATTTAAAAACTTACGGTTCATTTAATCAATCTCGCCCAAAGAAATACCAAAAGGAAGATGAAGATTTACGTGCAATTGAAGTAATAAGAAATTTAACGATTAATTCAGAAATATCACCTAGAGATATTACGAATATTTCACAATCTTCTGTTGTTTTAAAAAAACAAATTTAAACCCTACACGTATCGAAAATTGCAATCCTCGATTCAGGGAGAAAATATAAAACGAATAGATTTTTGTAAATGGTATTTGCAGCAGCTAGAAATGGACGCAAACTTTTTGCAGAACATAATATGGACCGATAAAGCATACATAAGTAGTAGTGGCTTTTTTAATAGAGATAATCATACATTTTGGAGCAACATTAAATCCTCATCAAACTATAGGATGGTTTCAATGTTCGGTATGCACTGTTGGAAAACAAAGTTTTAGCTTACCAAATATTTTTGACTAATATGAACTCAAAAAAAGCTCGAACATTAATAGAGAAACCCTATAAGGACATCCAATTTGGTTCACCCTGTACAGTATAAGGTCTCATAGAAGTGAACACGTTGGAACAACACACAATTTGACTCAACGATAGTAGTTGATGGGAAAATATTCTTGGAATATGATACATATGCCCTAAGTGACAGTCCATGAAATTACACCATAACTCAAAGAACCAAGTAATTTACTTCCGTTGAAATGTTATTTATTTATAATAAATCGCAGATAACAATATATATTTATTTCTACATGTTTAACAGATCGCATAATTATATGACTAACTCATTAATTATAAAACTATATCAAAAAATAAATACTTGGCGGTATCTCACACTAAAGAAATTCATAAATTAAATGTACTTTAACATTTAGCACCCGCTTTGATGTGTAGATTTACCGACCATGCTCTATTGGCATACATGACGAAACTCGTATACAAATTATTGAGATTGATAAGCCGATAATACTGAAATGATATGATGGTGACATCTTCGATTTTTAACCTCTACGTATAGCTTGATTTTGAAACTAGAAATACTCTCATGTACTTTTTGAGGTCACTTGGAGAGTATTAGATTGGTTTTTTCCACTGAACTCTTTATTATAGATATCATATTTAATATTGTCCAAGTATGATTATAAATAGACTCTGAAATCGCCATATACAAGTGTTATATATAGCTCAATTATGTCTCACCAGTGAACTACATAAAACATCAAATCTTTTCTAACTAGTGGAAAAGACACTACGGCTGAAAATCACAAACTGATAGGTATAAGCATAGCCTACTCTAATAACAGGCCGGAATACTAACACGTGTTTCTTGTTGTTTACTCACGTTATTTTGTAAGGTATGAAAAGTTTTAAGTGAAAGTTGTCAAAAACCTATTAAGAAATGTTTTCTACTTAACTTTCATCAATCTTTTGGTGTTGTCGACGAGAGAACTAAGTGAATCAGGACGCATATCGTATATGATTATATTTTAACGTAGTTAATGTATCTGAGTGTGAAAGTCTGTAGGTCGATATTTCCTTCGGATTTTCCTTTGGATTCTAAGATGTATAATGAGTGATTCTCGAAGTTGTTTTCCAAGATGCCTTGTTGCTGTTCTTGAGTGCAATTCTAACTACAATTCAACTAATACCTCGGAATGGAAAAAACAAAAGTTGTCAGCTTCAATATTACAAGACGTTTGCATTACACATCTCGCATATTCTCATATCCACAAAATCTGATGGTTCACTTTCAGTTGTTCCTCGAAAAATTCCCAAATTATCTGATGATGCATTTCCCACATTTTTTCCCAACAAACTTCCTATCTAACGAAAACATCCTGAAGAACGTAGACAGCAACATAGTGACCGATATGAAACATATTTCAATAAGTGGAATCACCAATACTTTCTCTTGCGTGGAGAAAGCAATTGGATCATCCCTAAGGTATGTCCGTCGACCAACTGAATATGCAATACATGCATGGGTGTTTCTTCTTCAACTCCGCAAGCCCTGCATGTGGGTTGATCTACCAGACCCATCATACAGATGTTTGTTGCATGGGGCATGAATGTCAGTAGTGTTTTCACTCCTTGCTGCTGGAGGTCTCCCATTAGTCGCTTGGAGTGCGACACAATTTGCCTCCAATAGGCACGGTGTTATGCCTCGAGCCATTCTTGGGATGCAGTCAGCTCCTTTACACAGTCAAGCACACATTGTGAGGTGATTGTGTACGACTCCAGTGCCTTGAGCACTTCTAGGTTGCTCGCTATGATTAGCATCTGTCTATTTCATACGCAGGCTCTGTTCATCGTAATTCGAGCAAATGTTGCAATCGCCAGTATGTTTCATTGGGATTCTGTCGCGAGTGTCCCTAGGTTCAAAGAAATTATTTCCCCTTGTGCCTTCCTCTCAATTATTCCAGCACCTGCATTTTTTTCAGTCTTGGTGCCTTCGGTGAACCATACATAATCCCCTGGTATTATTTAAGTATTGCCCCAGCGCCTCCCCTTAAAGGATTGAATCTTGAATGGTACTGAAGTGCTGGGAACCTTGATCCTGTTGGATCTCATCCCCAATGGCCCAGGTAATTCAAGCAATCCAAATATGCTCCGGCCCTATTGGTTATTGGTTGGCCTGGACTTTCCATATCCAATAAGATCCATGCGATGCTTATGGCTTCTGCGCGAGGTGAAGTAGTTCCAGCCCCAACAGTTGTTCCATCGCTACCGTTACGGTGGTCGACATTGCGCCCGTTATTCCCAAGCACGCCAGCCTCTGACCTCAGAGATTGCTGGGATGCTTTCTTTTTTGTTTTTGGTCACCATACGATTGCAGCGTATACAATGGGTCTCACTATGGTGGTATATGCCCTTATCTCTTTATAAGTGGTTTTCTCCAGATGCTCCCTAAATGTCAGCCTTTTATCTAGGTCTACCCCAAGGTACTCGACCATGTCAGTCATCTGTATGTTTTTCCCATACAGAACAAAGTCTTGTATGTTTCTAATGTCCTTTCTCCTCGTGAAAGGAACAATGATTGTTCTCGAGGGGTTCATTTTGAGTCTCTCCTGTTGCATCATTTTTCCACGATGTTCAGTGCTTGCTGTATCAGAAATGGTACTATGCTCACGGAATTCACTTTACTACAATGATGATGTCATCCGCATATCCGATTACGTAGAATCCTTTATTCTCAAGAAGTATTAGAAGTCCGTCCACCACCAGACTCCATAGCAGAGGTGACACTACACCTCCCTGCAGACATCCTCCAGCGACCCGTACCTTAGTCTCAGCCCCATAGAGGGGTCCTATGACTGTCCTGCAACATATACACAACAAATCCTCCATCCCTCACTCTCGCGTGGCACGTGAAATTGATTCAAAAGAGGTGTTATCAAAAGCTCCCTCTACGCCAGGAAGCTCGCTAGCGCAATCTCTTTACAGTACAGTGATTTCTCTTCTGTCTGCATTAGCTCATATATGTCGCTGGATTTTCCGATTTGGTAGCGATACTGGTTACGATGTAGGGGGTCTTTGACGTGCTTGTCGATCACTTTCTCTAGAGTTATCAGGAGAAACGAGGTTAGAGTGATCAGACGGAAAGATTTTGGCTGGGCGTAAGACGCTCGTCCTTGCTTTGGTATAAAAATCACCTTTGCTGCCCTTCACTCGTCCGGTAAGTAGCCCAATACCAAGCTGCCTCTCAGGATTTCACACAGGATGTATATCTATTGCCTGCTGCAGTAAAGCTGGCAGTATCCGATCGTTTCTTGGCGACTTGTATGGTCGAAATTAATTTATTGTCCATTCGATTTTTGATTGGTTAACGATATTCGTAACAAGCACCCAGTTTTCCTAAGGTTCCCGGTTCTGTCTCAGGTTTTCAAAACGTGGTCCAGGGAAGTTAGTCTGGAGCAGCAGTTTCATAATTTCTTCTTCTATTTTGGTATATACTCCTTTTGGTTCTGCACAGGAGCCCACTTTCTGTCGTGGTTTAGTTGCTGGTACCTTGTGGAGTCTAGCAAAGCTGGGTATATCCTCTATACCCTGGCAATACTTTCTCCACGAGGTCCTTCGATCTTTCTTAATGGCGGTGTTATACGCAATGAGTGCCAGGGAATATTCGTTCCAGTATGTGCTGATTAGCTTGCCTTTGTTAAACATTCTTTTTACCGTCCCCCTCTTTGAGGACAATTTTGAGCTCCACCAGGGGCAGAGCTCCCCTGTCTTTTTGTCTTCACTGGACATGTGGCTTCGAAGGCTGTTATTATGACTGAGGTAACGGTTGTTACCATTATGTCTAACTCCGGCACCGTAGGTGCCTTCGTTAGGCAGTCCCTGAGGTCCACTTGGAGTTTCTCGAAGTGAGTCCCACTTGATGGCCCTTGGGCTTCTGTATTCTGCCTCTGTTGATCCGATTGGGACTCGTATTCATACACGCTAGTGATCGAAACTATAGTCACGTGTTTCTATAATATAAGTGATAAAACAGTAATGTGTTTTAGTATACCCCACATTTGCACTAGGCTAACACGAAAAACGTCCAGGGCTGAACCCATATTGTAGCTACAACCTCGTGGTGAGATCTGGGTTATTTTTGATAAATAGGTTCTTAAAAATATTTTTCATAATGAATTCTTGTGGTAATAAATGACAAAATGCAGCGCTGACACACGAGCCTACCTTACTTTTGTGACGTCACGTCTCGGTGTTTTCTGCTAGCATGCTATGGTATAATATAAGGCATAATCTAATGGTCGGACGAATTCACGATGTAATACATTGTGACAGCACTGACATCAAGGCTGCCTGACAGCGCGAATGCGAATTTTCAAATACCGATAGGAATTTGAAAGTTTCTGAAATGATTGCTGATGGTGTTGCTGTAACCACTTTCGGAAGTACCTACTTTCTGCAGGAAAAGTGCGTCCTATTTCAAAACGTGACAAATGTATTATTTGTTTCCACGGATTTTTATCCTTCTGTCAGATGATGAAACACTGAACTGAAATGTCATTTGTTGCGCCAATCAGTTGATTATAAGAGCTATATTGCTGGAAGGCAATTCATGGACCGATGTTCGATTCTTTGTTGAATATATCTTGGAGAAGGGCAGTCTATGCATATATATTTTTTGGCAATATTATCATTCGCTTGTGGTTGCGAGCATGCTAAATGTGTTTCAACTTTAAAATATGAATTAGAGCTCAAATTTCAATCCAGCAGGAATTATATCATCATCTACTCAAATTCCTCTAATTTAAATGATGCAATAAATATTTTAGATCAAGATATTTCAACAAAAATGGTCTCCTGTATGTTAAAATTTCCTGCAAGCTGAATCAGCAACATGACGTCAACTTTATACTATTCGAGACATATTTGGATTTATATCGGACAAAACTTAAAATCGTATGAATAAAGATTTACTTGTTTATTTCCTTTGGGGCAATGTTTACCAACTTCTGATTAAAGTTCGCTCGCTTCCTATCAAGTCACCGAAGGATCACGATTGTTAATGGGATATTAATAGTTGTGCAACATGCTCGTTCTAGAGATAGGGCAAAAGGAAATCTCCCATTTCGTTGGATGGAACCAAAATGATTTAAGTAATCAACATTAAAATCATTGCATGTTATAAACATATTGTGTCTAAACAGATATGTTTACTACAAGTGATACTATCTATCAATAAGATGGAACCGTCTGTTGATATGGATACTATTGTATTAACATTAATATGACATATCTGAACAGCTCATAGTACCTCAGTCGAATAAGGTCAGGTGGTGGTCAAATAGAAGATAAGAATAGGTCACTGCCCTATGTATTTATACAATATCTTCTCGGTATTTATAGAAGTTTAAGAAATCATCAACAATTCTGGGCCTGTTAATAAACTAGTTAATTCTTGTTCTTCAATCATGTGCGAGGAGGTTCCTACGCGTCGCTTGAATCGCAGAACTCGTGCGGAGAGGACGAAACGGCGGGATCGATATTTGTTGCGTCATAATAATATCGATGAAGTTGACCCGGGTTATTTATCCAGTGACATATCGCCAATAGATTTTGAAAGACGACAGCCAACTGACAATAACAATTGCTTGACATGTCATCATCGACTGAACCAACCGTTTCACATGCCCAACCAAAATACTGTAAGTAGATATAATAATACCATTGACGATTGGAGTTTTGGGTCTTTCTGAATCCATCTAACTATTTTGAGATAATGTCTGTGTGTGTGTGTGTGTGTGTGTGTGTGTGTGTGTGTGTGTGTGTGTGTGTGCGTGCGTTAGCCACTGTGAATCCGATTGCGCCTTTCCTATTGGTCGTACGGATTTGAAATTGTGCAAGATGATGCTCTAAAGTTGTGAAAATATGAACTGTATTGTTTTTGAGCGCGTCAGCCCCCTTGCAAGTGGAACTTTTGGTACACATCTTTAGTTTTTCAATTGGAATCTATAGATTCTATAGCACGTTTTCTATAATTATGACATTGTTTTTCTCAATACTTACATCAAAATGATCTTCGCAACAAAAATATGTTGAATTTGGATACTTGCCTGGACTCTTTTTCGGACGGTTAACTTCTCTTGGACAATTAGTTTTGTTAGGACTATTTTTAGACGTATTTTTGCATATGGGTACAAAACAACATATGTAAATACTCATTTCCTAATTTTGCAGTTTCTATTAATTAAATCAAGTAAATCAAGTTCAGATTTTGGTTTATGCCTATTGAGTACCAATATTGTCAAACGGTGTAGAGTAGAATCCTGAAGTCATAGCACGTTCGGTCATAACCTACTATAGAGCTAGAGAATTCTATGATTCAATCTTGGAACAGACTGCAAATAAGAATATGTACTCCAAGGGCTGTGTCATTTCATCACTCATGCTCCATCTTAGGAGCAATTTGAACTATAGGAAGCCTGCTCAGTCTGTATAAGCTAGAGTCTTTGCTTAGTTTAATCATAGCCTACTATAGAGATAGAGAATGATGTGATTCAATCTTGGAACATACTGCAAAGAAGAATATGCACTCCAAGGGCTGTCATTTCATTCACACATGTTCCATGTTAAGAGCAATTTAAACTATAGGAAGCCTGCTCAGTCTGAGTATGCTAGAGTCTTTGCTTAGTTCGATCATAGCCTACTATAGAGATAGAGAAGACTATGATTCAATTTTGGAACAGACTGCAAAGAAGAATATGCACTCCAAGGTATGTGTCATTTCATCACACATGCTCCATCGTAGGAGCAATTTAAACTATAGGAAGCCTGCTCAGTCTGAGTATGCTTAGTTCGATCATAGCCTACTATAGAGATAGAGAAGACTATGATTCAATTTTGGAACAGACTGCAAAGAAGAATATGCACTCCAAGGTATGTGTCATTTCATCACACATGCTCCATCGTAAAAGCAATTTAAACTATAGAAAGCCTGCTCAGTCTGTGTATGCTGGAGTATGTGCTTAATTCAATCATAGCCTACTATAGAGATAGAGAAGGCTATGATTCAATCTTGGAACAGACTGCAAATAAGAATATGTACTCCAAGGGCTGTGTCATTTCATCACTCATGCTCCATCTTAGGAGCAATTTGAACTATAGGAAGCCTGCTCAGTCTGTATAAGCTAGAGTCTTTGCTTAGTTTAATCATAGCCTACTATAGAGATAGAGAATGATGTGATTCAATCTTGGAACATACTGCAAAGAAGAATATGCACTCCAAGGGCTGTCATTTCATTCACACATGTTCCATGTTAAGAGCAATTTAAACTATAGGAAGCCTGCTCAGTCTGAGTATGCTAGAGTCTTTGCTTAGTTCGATCATAGCCTACTATAGAGATAGAGAAGACTATGATTCAATTTTGGAACAGACTGCAAAGAAGAATATGCACTCCAAGGTATGTGTCATTTCATCACACATGCTCCATCGTAGGAGCAATTTAAACTATAGGAAGCCTGCTCAGTCTGAGTATGCTTAGTTCGATCATAGCCTACTATAGAGATAGAGAAGACTATGATTCAATTTTGGAACAGACTGCAAAGAAGAATATGCACTCCAAGGTATGTGTCATTTCATCACACATGCTCCATCGTAAAAGCAATTTAAACTATAGAAAGCCTGCTCAGTCTGTGTATGCTGGAGTATGTGCTTAATTCAATCATAGCCTACTATAGAGATAGAGAAGGCTATGATTCAATCTTGGAACAGACTGCAAAGAAGAATATGCACTCCAAGGGCGGTGTCATTTTATTTACACATGTTCCATGTTAGGAGCAATTTAAACTATAGGAAGCCTGCTCAGTCTGAGTATGCTAGAGTCTTTGCTTAGTTCGATCCTAGCCTACTATAGAGATAGATAAGACTATGATTCAATCTTGGAACAGACTGCAAAGAAGAATATGCACTCCAAGGTATGTGTCATTTCATTCACACATGCTCCATCGTAGGAGCAATTTAAACTATAGGAAGCCTGCTCAGTCTGTGTATGCTGGAGTATGTGCTTAGCTCAATCATAGCCTACTATAGAGATAGAGAAGGCTATGATTCAATCTTGGAACAGACTGCAAAGAAGAATATGCACTCCAAGGGCGGTGTCATTTTATTCACACATGTTCCATGTTAGGAGCAATTTAAACTATAGGAAGCCTGCTCAGTCTGAGTATGCTAGAGTCTGTGCTTAGTTCAATCATAGCCTACTATAGAGATAGAGAAGACTATGATTCAATCTTGGAACAAACTGCAAAGAAGAATATGAACTGCAAGGTATGTGTCATTTCATCACACATGCTCCATCGTAGGAGCAATTTAAACTATAGGAAGCCTGCTCAGTCTGTGTATGCTGGAGTATGTGCTTAGTTCAATCATAGCCTACTATAGAGATAGAGAAGGCTATGATTCAATCTTGGAACAGACTGCAAAGAAGAATATGCACTCCAAAGGCGATGTCATTTTATTCACACATGTTCCATGTTAGGAGCAATTTAAACTATAGAAAGCCTGCTCCGTCTGAGTATGCTAGAGTCTTTGCTTAGTTCGATCCTAGCCTACTATAGAGATAGAGAAGACTTAGATTCAATCTTGGAACAGACTGCAAAGAAGAATATGCACTCCAAGGTATGTGTCATTTCATCACACATGCTCCATCGTAGGAGCAATTTAAACTATAGGAAGCCTGCTCAGTCTGTGTATGCTGGAGTATGTGCTTAGCTCAATCATAGCCTACTATAGAGATAGAGAAGGCTATGATTCAATCTTGGAACAGACTGCAAAGAAGAATATGCACTCCAAGGGCGGTGTCATTTTATTCACACATGTTCCATGTTAGGAGCATTTTAAACTATAGGAAGCCTGCTCAGTCTGAGTATGCTAGAGTCTGTGCTTAGTTCAATCATAGCCTACTATAGAGATAGAGAAGACTATGATTCAATCTTGGAACAAACTGCAAAGAAGAATATGCACTGCAAGGTATGTGTCATTTCATCACACATGCTCCATCGTAGGAGCAATTTAAACTATAGGAAGCCTGCTTAGTTCAATCATAGCCTACTATAGAGATAGAGAAGGCTATGATTAAATCGTAGAACAGACTGCAAAGAAGAATATGCACTCCAAGAGCTGTGTCATTTCATCACACATGTTCCATCTCAGGAGCAATTTAAACTATAGGAAGCCTGCTGCCATAATATGTTGTTCGATTTTATTGTATTTAATTCTGTGTGTCATAGTCTTGCTAAATTTTTAGTGATTGTCTACTGTACATCGAATACTTACTACTGTAATCGCATATTTTTCTTGTGATAGTTAATCGACGGTGGATATGTCGATAAGATCATATGGAATATTTTGAACACGTTGTTTGAACTTGATAATAACAAGAATACTAGTGTTATTATCCTGGAGAATAATTTTCATCCAAGATAAATGACTGCAACAATAAATATATTTCTTCTCTCCACCTACCTCGCAACAAAACAATGTCAATGAAAACACAGGCTGATTCATTTGAAAAAATTGAGAAAGCTTGGTGTTCGACTTTTGGCCCGCCATCTATTCAGTTGTTGCAATATAAAACAAAGCTTGTGTCAGGTTCAGTGGTCTGTCCCCCATCCGGGTTGCATTTAGACATTCCACTATAGCATTCGGCACCCGTCTTCAACCTCATTGGTTCGTTCAAATATGCTGCCGAATCCCATAGCGGATTGTTCCGACGGTGCTTAAATCGAGACTGGATTGTTATTCAGTTTCTAGCTGCTTACGGTGCTGAATTCTGAAGTGTAATGTTTAAGCGGTGCTGAAATGCAGCGATGTCTTTTTATATGCCATTAGTGAAACCTGAAAGTACTAAGAAAACGTAGAAGAATCTACTTTGACTCAACGGATATTAAGTCAAATGCTTTGAATTTAGGTGATGATCCTCTAGAAATTTAGAAAGAATATGTTTACACGGATAACCAGTCTAATGAAGGTTTACAACGAATTTTTTTATATATGCAACAACATCATATTAATTTGGTACTTCACAGTTTACTGAAAGGAAAGTTTTACAGAGATTAAAATCTATAGAACCCAAAACTTCTTGGGACTGCTGGAAGTTGTGCATTAAGGTACAAATCAAATTTGAATATTAAAGTTCAACCAACATCATTAAGTAGAAGAAAAATGGGTATGACAAGAGGGTGTAAGAGACTTCCTTGTGGCCGACCTGCCAAAGCTGAAACTTCATGCAAGAAAAGGAAGCGCAACTCAGCGGAAAATGTAGCCAAAAATCGTCCGAATGCAAAAAGTCATGGCATGAACCATTAAAAAATGTTTTTCTTGTATTCACCTATAACTTCTGCCACATTCAAGGTTTACATTCATGTTTTTATAGTATGAAAAATAAAAGCTATTTTAAATTAACTTGATATTTATGCAAATTTTAAAAACAAAATAACAAGTTTTGAGAAAAAAGTTGAAATATGCATTACCTAGTAAAGTATTCGGCATAGTACATGCTTAAATTGTGTAACATTCAACTCTGTATTTCAGCACCGCTTCAACATTGCACTTCAGAATTCACCGTTCGCAATTTGAAACTAAATAACAACCCACTCTTGATTTGAGCACTGTCCGAACAATCCGCTATGGAATTCGACAGCAAATTTAAATGAACCAATCAGATTGAAGACGGGTGCCGAATGCTATAGTGGAATGTCTAAATGCATCCGGGTTAGGCTTAGTGAAATCCTTGAGCCTAGTTACGTTCAGTGTTTTTAGAAACATTTTTGGGTTTGAAAGATATTCATCAAAGCCCTTTCGGTTATGATTTCATTAACAAACGCGGGTGCATGTCAAAACTCGAAATGGCGAAAAGTTTAAATTCAACTAGCTCACCATGTATAAAAGGCATCATTATTTATAAATGACCCTCTTATACGGTTTTTGGCGTAGATTCTCGTCAAGTAATCAGGTTTTCTAAAAAAAATAGAAAACTTCATTTTTTGACCTAGAAATGGAAGTTTTTACATTTTCCCTACATTTTCGAAACAGAGAAGCATCTAGAGAGTTTTTCTTCTCTGAATTTCGCATCGAACTGTGGTCTACGTTTTTTCAATCCTCACTATTTTGTTGACGCTGAAACGACCTAGAGTGACCTCTTTTTACCAAAATATACACGCCCTAAAAATATACTCGCCATTTTCCGATTCTCTCCAATTTCATTAGGGCTCGGAAGACTGTCAAAACGAACGTCCAGAAAATTTCATCAACATTTTTTCGTCTGTTACATTTGGTGGCGTAATAACTCGGAAAGGGAAAATTGGATACCCAAAAACAAATGACAGTCGGCTGCCCCCGACTATTTTTCACTCCATACCGTTTTTGAGAAAAGAGTGATTATCGTAGTAAAAACTACGTTTCGGAACTCGTTGGCAACAGCAACGGAACATTGTTGATAACCCCATTAACAATCGTGGCGAATCCGCGTATGGTAAAAATGGTAGTTTGTCATAAAACTGGACCAATGTCAAAAAGTTATGCCTGCGAAAAATTAATGTTAGGTTGTTTGAATTATACAGGGTATTGAACTCGCAAGGATTTATTTTACAATTGGACATAACTGCTGGAATACCTCATATAATTATATGAACTTTGACACACTAATTCCGCACCTGGTATATGCTGAAATACTTGCAAGTATGATAATGAAAAATCCTGTAAGATACCAGATACAAAGCGTTAAAAAAGAACGATGATAAAAAATAATCTTGCATCAAAGCACCTTTGGTAAAACATGAATTCAATGTGTAATGAATCTTTATCAAATATAAGATAAGCACACCATGTGTGCCAGCCTATTTTCTACATAGATAATATTATCAACTTAATCAGAACAAGATTTATTGAAGAAAACCAGAAATATTTATTTTACAGGGAATTTGATTTTAATTGCTGTACACTATCTTTTCAAAAACAATCGTCATCCGTGAGGATATTTACATACACGTCAATCATCTGGCAAAATATTTGTCATTCATTTCATTTACTTTGCACCAAATATGATGAAATCTTTGATAATCCGAAGGCCAAAGAAAGTACATACGTTTCAAACGCAATGCATATGCTAAAAATCAGTAATTTCACAACTAGTATTCATTTGATAATCCAATTTCCATAAATCTCATTCAAAACTAAAATGTATATTAGAACAGGACAAAAAAATTTTATTTTCTTTGGAGACCACGGACATCCGAAAATCGGAAACAAAGGTAATTTCAGGTGTTAACTATAAATCTTCCTTTTCTTCACACTTCTCAGTCAATGAAGCCCAAAATCGATCAGACATACTAAATTTCCCCCAGGCGGGATGTCGCCGGCTTTGGTCTATAGGTGATTACGAATCGAATGAGCCATTGTAGATCAAAATCGGTGACTTTGAAAGAATTTACGAATCAAAGCTACCATTGACTGGACTAAAAATTAACGTTTGCAGAGATATTCATTGCAAAGAACGGAAGAAAGCATTCTCTGTCCATTTTTCTCTACTCACTCGGTCGGTAGAGGATTGGTCTACTAATGGAATCATATGCTATTTACTTAAATGAGTAATACAAAAGAGTTTTCAAGTAGCACACGATGCTATCCTCAAAATTCAATATTTTAATTGGTTCAATCATAAAATACTAAAAATTGTAAGAGTGTGATTAAATTCTCAAGATATCAACACATGGGTAGTAAAAGCTGATTAGAAACTATTCGATGGAATCAGTTTATCTTTACATTAATTTATTCAAAATTGGAGATGCGAAATTCCATTGGTATGCGGTTCTGAGTGAAATTATCGCATGTTTCCCTTCCACCGTCCTCTAGCTGATTGTCCCACTGCTGAGTAATATCGTCATAACACCTGAAGTCCTGAAGAGTGTAACCAGTCAGTAGTTAAAGAACTTCAATAGGAGGTAAACTACCCTGAATACGTTCATAATGTTCAAAATGTTCAAATGTGAAACATCTAAAAAGCCACCAAGAACAGACTCAACTGTCGAAAACGATACATCTCCAGAAAAGGTCCAGGACGAAGCAAAGGATAAGAAGGTAAAAGCTGAACAAGACGCAGCTTTTAAGAAATCAAATCTTTCATTAGTGCTTCCACCGATTAAGGAAAAAAAGAAGTCCCGTTCCATCTTCAGAAAGTTTTTGTTCAAAAAAAAGGAAACAAACAGTGAATCAACTCCAAAAAAACCGGTTCTTCCATTTGTTCTTCCACCGCATCCAGTGACAAAGAAAACCAAGGCGGAAAAGGATCTTGGCGCTACCGCTGATCAACCTACAGCAGAAACTTCTAAAACACCTGTACAAGAAGAAGAGATCTTGCCACTCAACGGAAACCCATTGAAAGCAGATATGTCAGAATCTACAACGAGTTTGGACGCAGTGTTTGTTTGATTTATTCTTAAAAATAATGGCTAAGGAAAGGAAGTCGCCATGAATGTATTTACCTTTGTTATTATCTTATCAATGGGAAATCATAATTTAACTAGAATATATGCCCTTATGAAATTTATTTTGTATGTTAAAATTGGGTGAAATAAAGATTGAATATTCTTATCTCAAAATGTTTCTTTACCAATTTCTAAAAAATTAATGATAAATCAAAATAGAATTATTCTGAAACACATCTAAGATTTTTGACTATTTTGAAATTGCACTTCTTTGAATCGATTATGTGTAATAAAGCATACGTCAATTGTGAAACTTGCTTAATACAATGGGTATGTTTGCTTCAGTTATGTCTAAATTTTATTTTGCAAAGACTCGAACCTTTGTGTGTTCCTTTCCAGCTGGAAATCAGCTAAAGTGCAACCAATTCCAACAAAATTAAAGAAGACCCTTCCTAATAACTATAGACCAATTGCACTATTATCTGTGATCTCTAAAGTAATAGAGAAAGCAGTAAACATCGAGCTCATCAAATACCTAGAGAGCTATACAAATGTGAATGGCCGGCAATATAGCTTTCGTCAGCAGATATCAACTGCGTAACACATGTATGGCAGAAATCTATTGAAAAACATTCCCCATCTCTAGCTGTATCATTGGATATCTCCAAAGTCATCGAGATTTCTCTCAGATAGATCACACTCCATGTGGTGGTTGACGGAGTATCCTCCGATACAATGGCAATCAACGCTGGTGTTCTACAGGGGTCTGTCTTGGCACAAACTTTGTTTCTGCTCCATATCAACGATCTGCCGGAAGCGACCACTTGTCCCGTCCAGTTTTTCAGATGATGGTATACTTCATACAGCTTTCTCATCTAGAGCCCCTATACCATCCATTCAAACCAGAGGACAGGTTGACGCAATTAGACGTTAAAATGGGGATCTGATAATCTAGTAGTTTAATACAACCAAAACTCAAGCTTGCGTCGTCTCCAGGAAGGCGGATCCCACAATCCCTAAAATGATGATGTCAGGTACAACTATTCCTATGAAGTCTGCCAATGCCCGGGATCACCACCAACAGCACCCTCTTATGGGATGATCATGTCAGGTCCGCTGCGAAAACCGCTTCACAAAAACTTGGTTTTCTATTCCGTGCCAAGAGCTACTTTACATCCCAGCAGTTCCTCATAATCTACAAAGCACATATTCACCTGTCCTGGAGTACTGTTCACATGTTTGGAGTTCAACTCCCAAACATACGCTGAAGCTCTGTGTGACAACTTCAAAGGAATGTTTATCGATGTTCAAGCACGATAAGAAGGACTTTTTGTGCAGTTTCGTAACCGTGGACGAAACATGGATCCACCACATCATATCAGAAAGAGCAAAACGATCACCGGCGTATATTATGCAGAGCATAATCGACTTCGATTTGAAGCGAAAGCGGCGGCATTTGGCAAAGAAAAAAGTGCTCTTCCACCAGGACAACGCTCCGAAGCATATGTCCTCAGTCCCAATGGCAAAATTGCATGAATTGCGCTAAGAATTGGTTCATCATCCACCATATTCTCTAGATTTGGCCCTAGCGATTTTATCTATTCTCAAACTAGAATAAATGGCTCACCGAAAAGAGATTTGGCTCCATCGATGAGGTTATCGCTGAAACAAACGCCTATTTTGAAGGATTACCGAAATTGTATTATTTGAAAGGTATCGAAAAATTAGAAAAACGTTGGACGAAGTGTATCGGGTTATAAGGAGATTATGATGAGAAATAAAATAAGTTTTGATCAAATAAATCATTTCTCGTTTCATTTTCCAGGAACTTTTCACCTTGCCCTCGTGAATGAAATAAATGAAACCAGCATGAACAAACAATCATGAAAATAGTCAGACAGATATAGTTATCCCCTTCTTAACCCTATCCCACTCCTTCAACATATAGTCTAGTCAAATTATACATTGACAGAAATGTTGGGGATAGCAGCCAAACCTATTTCATTTGGTCAGGGAGGTATGTAGGAACATTTTTGCCCAATGTGCCCCATTTTTTTGTGGGACTGTTTGCCAAAAATGCAATTGCTTACATTTTTTGGCCGATTTTCGCTGTTTTTGAAGTGTAGTGTTGTTTGGTTAGTGTACGTCTGAGATGAAAATGACCTATGTAAAAGTTGTTGGTAATTTTATGAGCTACAAAACCTTGCCAAGAAAAAATTTTGAACCATTAATAATTTTCGGCTATTGATGGAAAATTGTAAACAGAAGATATCTGGGGACTTCTAAGATTTTGTTACTATTTTCCATCAATAGCGGAAAATTATTAATGGCTGAAAATTTTTTCTTGGCAGGGTTTTGTAGCTCATAAAAGTATCAACAACTTTTACATAGGGTCATTTTCATCTCAGACGTAAACTAACCAAACTACACAACTACAAACAAAAACAGCGAAAATCGGGCAAAAAATGTAAACAATTGCATTTTTGGCAAACACCCCCACAAAAAAAGGGGACGTATTGTTAAAAATGTTGCTACATACACCCCCCACCCCCACCAAACGAAAGAGCTTTGGCTGCTATCCCCATCATTTTTGAAATCAAGTGATTTTGTGTCCAATTTGACTGAATATTCAAAACAACATTTGGGATGAGTGAATTTATTCAATCCTTGTTGGTCATTAATTTTGCTTTGAAATATTTGTGTCCATCATTCACTTGATATTCAATTCATACTAATCCATTATCAGTTTTCAAGTATTTGAGCTAAAATGTGGAATTAAAAGTAGATTAGAATTTTATTAAAGCACATGTTTGATAATAGAAACTTAACAATGCTGAAATATTTCAGATATAAACATAAGCGAAAGGTGCTTGATAAACATCACCTGTGGCTCGGAAGATAATGTTAACAACATATGTATTTGTATCAGATATGAGAAAAACTGTTCATACATCAAACATCATACAAAATTACAACGACAGTGAGGCGGAGCATTGTAGCCAAACAACCAGGACCGCCTTTAAAGCAGGGCTCTCAGGGCCCCTTGTTTAAAATTTTGCTGTTAACAAACTAATTAAAAATTTTTTATGCTAAAAAATTCACCATTTATTCAAAAAATGTATTTATTGAACTCTCATATGTGGGGTGTTGAGAGATTTAAGGGTGCGGTTTAGTCTATTGCGTCATTGGGTGAAACTGAAAAATGGTAAATTAAACATTTTTCCATAGGCCCCAATAGGCTTAGAGCCAAGGTACTAGTTGGCTCTAAGCCTCATCGATCTTAAAGAGGGCCCTACCAACAGCCACAGTTCTAATTGTTTATTGCTACAAAAACCGCACCATGCGGGACAAGAGTTCACGTAAATGACCTTATAAAACATTTTTTCACACTCTCTTACAATACAATTCAGAGTAGAACTTCCTCGACCCAATTTGTGACCGAAAATTGTTTTCATCTAATAATTTGATCTATGAATTGATCTGAAACGCATGATACTTCGCCACCCGTCAATCATG